>CM072822.1:50063851-50463851 GCA_036937905.1 Salvia rosmarinus | reverse complement strand
TCCGATGAATCAGTTTTCCATCGCACCGGATAGTTTCGCTTCGTTTTTATCGATGATATTCTCGCTCATTCCAAGAATGCGAGTTGCATCAGAAATCCGCACTGCTCGAAACGCTACGAGAGGTTGTATGCAGCATAGTAAGTGCGAAGTTTTGGCTCAAAGAAGTGATGTTCCTCGACACATCAGGTCGCAGTATGAATCAAAGTCGACCCATGAAGGGGTCAGTAAGAAGAATCAAGGTTCACCAATGCCAATGAGGTTCAAGCTTTTGCTTGGCCGGATATTATAGACGCTTCATCAAGGGTTTTCGGTTAGGCCGGCGACGCACAGTCCGTGAAAGGAATCAAGTTTTCATGGTCCAAGCTTGAAGCAAGTTTCAAGAGTTAAAGAAGGCTAACAACCGCCCAAAGTTAGCCGTAAGGGAACGATGGGTTTGTGGTCTACACCGATGCATCCAAGCTTGGTTTAGGTTGCTCATGCGTAACGGAAGGTTATAGCTACACGCCTCGCCGCTGAAACCGCACGAGTTGAGCTACCCAACTCACGATCCGGAGTTAGGCAGCTGCTCATGCTGAAGATTGAGGCACTATCTCTATGGAGTTAAGTGAGATCTTCACGATCACAAGAGCCTCAAGTATTTCTTTGAACAAAAGAGCTGAACAGAGGCAAAGGAGATGGCTGGAGTTGGTAAAGGATTATGATTGCTCCACCGCTTATCACCCGAAAAGCCAATGTCAGCAGTATGCTCTTAGTCGCAAGTCGAGAGCGGTGATATCTTCTCACGCAAGAGAAAGAGCTTATTCGAGATTTCGAGAAGCTCAACTCGAAGTGATTCACCCCGAATCCGGTAAGGATTCGTAGCTTGACACCGAACCGACCCGAGAGAAGCCATCGTGAGCGCGCAGGGCGAGACGACTCGAAAGATGCGCTTGAAAGCAAGGTTAGAAGATAGGGGTTTCACAACGGCGACAACGCTACTATTCCGGGAAGGTTATGTGTGCCACTCAATAGGAATTGAGAGATAAAATCATGAGTGAAGCTCATGAGGCACCGATATTACCATCCAGAAGCACCAAATGTACAGAGACCTTAAAAGGAACTTTTGGTGGGGATGAAAAGGATGTAGCCGTAGGAACGATGTTTGCTTGTCGCCAGTGAAAGCCGACACCAACGTCCGTCAGATTGTTGCAACCGCACCAATCCCGTAATGGAAATGGGATCATATCGGTATGGATTTTATGGGAGTTTTCCAAGGAAGGAAACACCGCTATACGGGTTGTCGCCGATAGACCGACGAAGTCACCATTTTTACCAATTCGACGACGACGGTTAGATAAGCTCGCCGCTTTACGCCAAGGAAATCTGACGGTTACTGGTGTGCCGGTATCGACAGCGATCGTGACCCGAGGTTCACGCCAATGTTTTGGAGGAGTTTGCGAAGTTATGGGGACCAAGTCAATTAGTACGGCATTCCATCCTCAAACCGACGGCCATGGAAGAACGATCTGTGTTGAGGATATGCGGCAATGTGGCGATAGAGGAGGAAATTGAAGAGATACTACCTTGGTAGAGTTTGCCTATAACAATAGTTATCGTGCCACCATAGGAATGGCTCCCATGAAGCGCGTAGGAAGGAAGGTCGATCGCCACTTTATCGGGACGGCATGGCGAAAGATGAGACCGAGATGGTTCAATCAGACGGTCGTTATCGATCAGACTGCTTAAGGATCATGAAGCCAGACAGGCGTGGTTTCCCTATGCGGAACAAGCGCGACGGACCTTCGATTCATGATCAAGATCCGCTTCTTGCGTTTCCGCACGGAGAGTCGTTTGCTTTGGAAACGAGGTTACCGACCGAGGTTCTGCTTGGACCTTTCCGGGCTATCTTGAGAGAAGTATTCAGGAATGACGAAGACAGATTGTATGGTTTGCATGACTGAAGCCAAGACTCAGTCTGTTTCTCCACGGTTTGAAATTTCGGTGACTAAATTTTTATGCGAGGAGGATGTACACCGCCTTTTTAAGCTTCGCTTTGCATGGCACGCTTTTCGAGAAAATGTCAAAAGGTTGACTTTTGTTTCGTGATGACCACACGAAACCTCAGGCTATGTAAGAGTGTCTTATTGAGATTCATAGACACTAAGTGATGCATGTTTCGACCACCCATGAAGGTTCGCACTGAAGTTATCAAAACCGGACTTTTCATCGTCTTTAAAAGCATATCTTGTTTATAGTCATTGTGTCCGTATTTTATTTCATGTCCATGGGTACCAAGTTTGCCAAATTGGAGTCCGTCTAAAAGTTGCCGGTTTTGCTAAAAGCGGTCATTAGCAAGCAACAGCACCGCTTTTCTATAAATAGAGGCTAGGCCTTCATTTTCAACGCTCATTTCTTCGCCTCCTGGTTTACGGAGGGCCGAGCAGCTCCAGTACGCCGGAAGCGGAGAGTGGGATCGAGCGGGCGCAGGGCGGCGCTATCTAGCCGCCGAGCTACCACCGCCGATCAACCACCCCGGCAGCCCGCTTTTTAGTTTTTGTCCTTTCTTGTTTTGATTCCGCCTTTAGTAGATCGATAGCATAGAACTCGGGTTTCTAAAGGACGGACGGATAACGCCGTAGGTCACAATTTGGCCGCGCACCACCCGACGCCGCCCATGGCCGTGGTTGTGTGCCGCTTGCGGTCAACGGACCACCTTTCGCTACGGTCCTTTAGGTTTTGAGTTCCGGCTATGCATTCTACTAAAGTACCGATCTGCTTTTCTATTTTTCGCTTCGCATGTCGGATGTTTTCCGCTGCTTCGAGTTTTCTAAAGGAAGACATGCCCGGTTATCCATTTTCAACGCCGCTTGTCATTCCATGTTCGCGTTATGCATATTGCTTATGTTTCCATTTTCATGCATCGATTTTGGACGGTTTATCCTAGATCCGGCGATAGGCATCGATTTTCAAGCTTCTTCACGCTAAGATTTGAGTCAACTTGCATGCATGCATATTTTGAAGGTACCTTATTATTGGTCTTGATGCCCGAATATATTTCCTTCCGATCGAGTTGATTTTAAACCCGAGAGTGCCAAATATGGGTTCGAAGTCGAAAACCCTAATTTTGCTACGATCGCGCTTGATCACGTTGTTGCTTTGCCTTGTGGGATGTAACCCAAAAGTTGTTCCGCCTGTTACTGTGCACCTACCAAAGGCGATCGGTGAAGTCATCGGATCCGTAGATATCTCCCGCCGACGGTCTGCTCGTTGGTTATATATGCTTATTTCGAGTTATTTACTCGATATTTCAAAATAAAACATGTACGCCGAAATGTTTTGTGAAATTATTATCGCTCTCCGATCCAAGATATGGTTCTATCATGGTTGTGCACGGATCTCTATTCGTGGGTGATCACCATCTCGAGTATCGATCATAGGGACAGACCCCAACACGTGGTTATGGTTCGCGGAAGACCCTAAGTCCACACGAAATGGTAATGAGGTGGTTATGGTTCGACGGGATTCTCAAGTCCACACCGAGTTACCGCCGATACGCTCCGCGCAATGAATCGGATATGTTCCGGCTGAATGAATGTCATGGACGGGTCAGGATACATTCCGAGCCGTGGTTCATGGTTCTATGACGGGAGTAACAAGAATAACTAATGTATCGAAAAATGAAAATCTATTTTGCTTACTTAGAAGTGGATTTACGCTTTAAAACCTTCTAAGGTAAGTGCTCTAAACACTGCATCATGATTCTTTCGATTTATGATAAACCCCACCGAGGCGCTAGTACTCACCCCAAACTCTTTTTCAAATCTTTCCGTATTTTATGGAGGCGACGCCACGAGGTGGAGCTGGGTTCTTCATGCTATGCCCGATGTTGTGTTATATACGACTGATATTGATGTATTCTTGTCCCTATTTGCTTTCTCGATGGGAACAAGATTTATTATGTTATTCACGCGAGTCTCGACACGAGCATGCTACGGGTCGACGGTCTAGTCGACGGATGTAATGCTATTTTGCTTTCTGCATTACTTATAATAACCCGAGATCATGTTTTTCGGGTTATGATATCGATATTATTCTCATGGTGGATTGTTTGTGTACCCTCCCTTCGTGATATGTCCTAGTTATTAGGATGCCCGATTTCATGGTCACATCTTCTTATCATGTATGTTATATGTATCCCTTCTTCCCCGCTTAACCTCACCCCTAATCACACCCCGCATCCGTGCCTTCCCTGAATGGCGTGACAGATGGTATCGAGCGTGTTCTTGGCCCCGACATTTATTCTTTCTTATCCGACAAGCACTGGTATCGTAGCAATGTTCTCGCATCTAGTTTTCATAATTGTTTGATATCAAAGCAGCTCGCTTGCTTTATATCATGAGCGTTTGAAATTGAGTGTTTAGAACTTGTTCTTCTAAACTGCTTATCGTACGCTACCCTCACCACCGTCAGCCGCCCTTTAAAAAGGGGACGAGGTATGTGTTTATTTGTCGATGCTTTATGTTATGTGAGTTGATATGATCTTGGTTTCAGTGCTTTGGCATGGTAAGAGTTTACGATGTAAACGTGATGTGGATGAGGTATGGTTGAATGGTGAGTGGACGTGGAAGTGATTGTTGATGGAACAAAAGGCCGTGTGGTCGGATGTGAAAATCGCTTATATGATATGATATGATCATGTGATCACGTATGGTTGATGTAAGTCTATGTGTTTACATAGCAATATGTTGTTGATCGAAAATCTTGTTTATTTTGATAAACGAAGTGCTTGTAAGTGAATTCGATTTGACGTGATTATATCGATATTGATATGATATTGTTGAAAGAAACGTGTAGAGATACGATTACCCGACGATGTAAAGGAAGTAATATGTGTTGTTTTATGGTGAACTAACATGTAGGTTTATGGATATTCAAGGGCCCGCATAACGCTGGTTAAGATCTCACGAATGGACGAGCATATCCAGTAAATTCGGAATGTACCCTAATATTCATGAGCCATTGGGAGTATTTCGGAAGATTTGTCAAGGAGAAAGGTCTTGATAAGGGAAAGTCGTAATACGAGGCCTACTATCGGATGACCGAAGGCTACCGACGGATGGCGCCGCGCAGAAAGCAAGGACATGTGTTGTTCGGACGGATCCTATCACAAGGCACCTTACCTGACTTTACCGAGTTCGCGCTCGAGTATGGAGACAAGGGATGCACCACCGAGGTATACCATCCGAGGGGATGTGGTTTGAGACACCCGAGGACCGATCCAGATCGATGATAGAACCAAGATATTTCATAAAGAAGAAAGATGGTTGTATGAGGACGTGTATCGATTATCAAGACCAATCAACTTACAATAAAGAACAAGTACCATCTACCGAGAATTTAAGACCCTTCGATCAACTATAAAGGTGCATGAGTTTTCTCAAAGATAGATCTACGATCCGATATCATCATTTGAAAGTGAAGGAAGATAATATTCCAAAGACGCTTTAGGACAAGATATGGTCCCATGAGTTTGTGGTAATGCCTTTGATTGTCCAATATCCCGCAGCTTTTATGGATTTGATGAATAAGGTGTTTTATCCATACTTGATAAGTTCGTGATCGCCTTCATCAGACATCTTGATATACTCTAAAAAAATCAAGAAGAGCACGAGTCACATCTCGCGTATCCTGGAGACACTAAGGAACGAAAAGTTGTATGCCAAGTTTACAAAGTGTGAGTTTTGGCTGAATCGGATTGTTTCTTGACACGTGACCTCAAAGGAATCAAGTCGATCCGAAAGGTCGAGATGTGGCATGGAAACCGCCGACATGCGCCGGGAGATACGGTTTTCTTAGACGAGATATTATAGAAAATTTATCGGTTTTTCAAGGATTGCGACCACTCACCGCTTGACACGGAAAGGAATACCATTTGAGGATTCGAGAAGTGCGAAAGAAGCTTTCAAATATCAAAAGAGAAGTTGGTAATCGCTCCGCCTTAACTATCCCGATAGTTCCAAGGATACATAATCTATAGTGACGGTCGAAATAGGGTTTGGGATGTATGCTAATGAAAGAAGGAAAAGTGGTGGCTTATGCATCTCGAAAATGAAGACACATGAACTAAATTATCCTACACACGATTGGAATTAGCGTAGTAGTTCATGCTTTCAAGATTTGGAGACATTACCTTTATGGGGTAAGTGTGAGATCTATACGATCACAAGAGTTTGAAATACTTTTCATGCAAAAAGTGCTAAACATGAGACAACGAAGGTGGTTGGAGTTGGTCAAGGACTATGATTGTAAGATTTTGTACCACCGAAAAGCAAATGTCGTCGATGCATTTAGCGTAGATGAATGCAATCTGTAGAAGGTTAACTCAACAAGAGGAGTTGGTGAAAGATCGAGTCTTGAAGTAGTGACCACACCGTAGAAGCGGATGCTATTATCTCGCCTTTGGTAGTACGTCCGACGTAGATAGAATTCGGTAGTTCGAAAAGGATGAGAGTTCCTACAAGGATGCTAGCTAAGGAGGTGTCCGATGATCCAAGAGGATTTTCAGCTCAGATGATGGGACACTTGCCATAATAAGAGAATTTGTGTGCCGGAGAGGAGGAGAAAATAGATAATGGACGAGGCACATCGAATCGTGTAACAAAGCACCTCGGTAGCACCAAGATGTACCAAGATTTAAAAAGAGTTTTGGTGGTATGGCATGAAATGTCAATCAGACAAGATGTGCGAGCTATGTCAACAAGTACGTAACATCAAAGCCCTAGAGATACCAGAGTGGGTGTGGAACACATCACTATGGATTTTGTAGTTCGACTTCAGACTTTGAGAGGTAATGATGCAATTTGGGTGATTGTTGACCGCTGACTAAGTCGCGATTGTGCAATGCATGACGCTTCGATCGATAAGTTTGCACGCTTATATGTTCGGGAGATAGTTTGATTTCACGGATACCGACATCCATTATATCTAATCGAGACCCACGCTTTATGTCAAGGTTTTTTGGGCGCCTACACCTTGCTTTGGGTACAAAGTTAAAGTTTTCGACAACGATCATCCTCGATGCAACCAATGAAAGAACGATTCAAACTTTGGAAGATATGTTAAGAACTTGTGTCTCGATATCGGATAAGTCGAGACACACTTGCGTTGATAGAGCTTGCTTATAACAATAGTTACAACCTAGTATTGGTATGGCTCTCGAGGCACTCTATGGGAGAAAATGTAGATCACCTGTTTTGGGATGAAATTGGTGAAAGAAAATTTTAGGACCCGAGATGGTGGAAAGAACTCTGATGTTGTCAAGAAAATTCGAGATAGGATCAAAGTTACTCAAGATAGACAAAAGTCTTATGCTAATAAAAGAACAAAGGATTTGCATTTAAGTTGATGATAAGGTGTTTTGAAGGTAGCGCCAATGAAGAGAGTTTTGAGATTTGGTAAGAAATGAAAGTTAAGACCTCGCCCATCGACCGTTTGAGATTTTGGAAAGATTGAGATGTTGTTATTGTTTCACGTTATCACCGAAGCATTATCCGCATAATGTTTTTCATGTTTTAATGTTGAGGAAGTATATGCATAACCCGAGTCATGTTGTGTCTTATTGTGGTATATCGCTTAATAAGGATTTAACCTATAGAAGAACCTATCGTGATTTTAGATCAAAATCCACGAGTTAAAGAATCGACGCTGGGCTTTAATTAAAATACGCCCTAATTAAATACAAAGTGAGTCGCCAGGTCCGAGGAGCGACTTGGAGCGAGGATGAAATTCTAGCTAAGTACCGCTCCTAATAGCACCGGTAAGACAAATTTCGAGGACAAAATTTTATTAAGTGGTGGTCAGAAGCCCACTTTTGCTCGTTAATTTTGTGTTGGATTTGTGAGTATTTAACGTCTTAGAATTTTATCGACTTGAGGAGTCCGTAGTTGCGCCTAGCTAGAAACGAACTTCAAATTTATTTTAGGGCCTTCAAATTTTACTTTACTGATACGGGTTAAGCAATAAAATAAGTTTTGGACTTATGTAATTATCAAGATATATTATCGAGTTTTGGGCTTAAACATAATTGTCAAATTTTTAATTATTCTCAAATCGGCTTTGTAGAATATTAATTTGTTGAGCCCAAGTTCTATTTTATACTTATCTAAGATTACGATTTAATTAATAAGAGTTCCAAGATGATTAGGTTTTGATTAGGGTTTATATTTATATATATATATATATATATTTATATATATATATATATATATATATATTTATATACGCACGCCACACACAATATATTATATATATATTATAAACACAAACACACACCTTATATAAATATATATATATATATATCATCACACACGCACACACAAACACACACATTCAACACATACACACACACACACACACTACACAAAAACACTAGTTCCACACAAAAGTCATATATGCCAATATTCATAGATGTGTTTTCAACTCAAAAACTAGACCAAGTCAAATTCTTTTATAGTGTCGTTAGTTTTCAATTTTGGAAATTTATTCGCATTATTATTAGGTGAGATTCATAAAGGGTATGAGATTCAATTATCAAGAATATCGCTGCTTCAGCTTTGTTTTTTTGATTTAAGCTTTGAGTTGTTTTGTATAAATATGTTAAACTACATAATGGAGATTAAACTTATATGGATTATAGAAGCTATCATTCATTGTTGAATCATTTTATTTTATATTATTTATTTATTTATTTTATCTTCCGTTAATGGCCAATACTTGTAAAATAATTAGTTTTGTTTAAAGAGTTAATTATAAGTAATTGTGTAGCCTCCTATAAACAAAAATTAATATATTTATTTGATTAGCGAGGGAGAACCCAATCATCCTTGCTAATTTATTTAAAATAGTTAGTTTAGATTTTATTTAATGCTTTTGCCTAGTAAACCTTATCAAATATAGTTTTGCTAAAGAGTATTATTTAAGGATTTCTTTGATTAGCCCCGTGAGATTAATTGTATTTTATTGAACTAGCGCTGCATAACTAGGACCCTTTCGAATCGAGTTGATTTTGATTTGTTGACTGACAAAACAAGGTGGGTGAAATCATCTTTAACTTGCAAATATGAGATTTGGAATAAATATATTTATTGTGGGTGAAATCTTCTTAACTTGCAAATATGTGATTTGGAATAAACATATTTATTGTGATAAAATTTCTTTAAATTGCAAACATGTGATTTTGGAATAAACATATCTATTGTGGGATTTACTCTATCCGTAAGTTTATGATGATAATCATTGTCTGTGTTTTGTTATATCCATGGTGAAAGCCCTCGTGTGGCGTGGCGAGCCTCGTGGCTAACCATAGCCGTGTGGCGACATGGGTGTACCGTGGCAAACCATACGTGTGGCGTACTTGGCGAGCCGCGTGGCTAACCATACCGCTAGCATTGGCGCGTAGTCTGCAGGCTAACCATACCGTGGTGTACGATGTAGCTGTGGCGAACCATACCGTGTGGCGATTATACGCGTAGCTCGTGTGGCGTAATATGGCGTGAGCTCGGGCTAACCATAGCCGTGTGGCATACTATGGGCGTGAGCCTGTGGCGAACCATAGCTCGTGGTGGCATGCTGTGGCATACGCTGTGGCTAATCATAGTCCGGGCGATCACCCGTGCGTGATTTTTAAATCGTGAGGTTGAATATGATCGACTATTACTTTCTTATGCGAATACACTGACAAATAAAATAATGATATTCCTTGTTCCACCACCGAGTACGCTTTTGTGCTCACCCCTTTTATCTAAAATATTTCGTGTCGTTGATCTGCGGCTGCTGGCGTGTTTAGTGGTGTTATATTGCTTTTAATTCCTTCCAAGACTTGTGTTATGTTTTTTTATTTCTTTTCCTTTATTATCGTTGTTGGATTTGAGTTACTAGAACTCCAACGATCTCATGCTATGTTCTGCGTAGTTTGCTTTGGGTCGCTTGTCAGGCTTCTCTTTTGCAAAGTTTAGACTCGAGTTTGTCGGACTTATTATTTGAAGTTTTATTTAAGAGATTTTATATTTTATTATTAAAAAAATTGATAAGCTCGCTTTAGCTATTTTATTTAAGAAAATATAGCATTTTAAATTATGAATTGGGTGTTACATTTAGTGGTATCGAGCGGCTCACGCTTCGAGACTTAAAATTTTGAATAATTTGTTATATGATGTTGTTATGGAAGGGCACCCTCCCCAACGCGCCTCGGGTCGAGGTAACATACTTAGCTTTGATATGATATAGTATTTTGGTGAGCACTTATTAGTGATGATTCTCTTAAATATTATGAGACGTGGTGGAGTTTTGTATGTGCATTATATGAGAGGCATCCTTTTCGAAATTATTGTTGAACTGAGCATGAGTTGATTGAAATTTTTACTTATTTGTGTCCTCGAAATTAGAAGGACTTAGTTGTTGATTATTAGCCTCACGTGTAGCTAGATGAAGAATAATTATAATCTACCTCCGCTTTAGAGCATGCACTTGTCGTAGTCCGATTCGCAACGACTGAAATCTCACTCTAGCGTCAGAGAACTTGTAGTCTTGAAGAGAGTTGTGAAGATTGTTACTCACGAACAACCAATACCGAATATGAAGCTTTCAGGTCATTTACTGTGCACCCAAGAAGTTAAGGCTATTGTTGGAAAGACCTTATAGATCGAGAGCTCGAGAATGGTCAAGATCAAATCGATTTTGAGGATTTCAGGCCACCATTAATTCATAGATGTAACGATCTTTTCGTGGCATCACAATTATAGAAGATGACGAAGGTCCAGGTCACCACTCCCACCACGTATATGGAAGTACCTCAAGAGAACGAGGGATAAAAGAAGATGACGATCCCAAGAAAGAGGACCATCAAGGACATCCTAGTCCGTGGTTATGACATTAATGGTGACAGAAATAGGATAGTTAAGTTTTAACGCGATTGTTTCTTTTTCTGAGGAACGTTGTGTTGTTCACTTTTTCTTTTGGTTTTAATAGATTTTGATAAACGAATGTGAGAAAACAAGAATGATGAAGGAGTAGAAATAGCTCTTGATGTTGGATTCCTCGAGAAACTCTAAGAACTAATACGATGGTAGAAAGTGTGAAAATCGTGTTGGGAGAAAAAACATTAGAGGCGCATCTTTATGCTTTGAGATGCGTGATTTTGATGTGATTCGGGATGGACGGTTATAGCAATTACGCCACTATAAGGTGCCGAGAGAGAAGTTATTTTTTCAAATATCGAAGAGAATGAGTTTACGTTCACCGAAGCAAGGATCGAAAACCATCAAGATAATATCGCAATGAAAACGGTGAAGATGTTAAGAAAAGAAAACGCAAGGGTTCTCGTAAATGTATTAGGTCAACCGACTGAGACAACAATGGAGTGGAAGCGTTCGAGATTTTATCGATGAGTTTCAAGAAATATCAGTTTACCATCGAACCGACAAGTGGAGTTTACCATTGACCGCCCGAGCAACACCAGCCAAGGCTCCATATCAAATGACACCAAAGGAGTTAGAAGAGTTGGAGACGCAGCTACGAATTATCGATAAAGGGTATATTCGACATGGTTCACCATGGAGAGAACCAAGATATTTCATAAAGAAGAAAGATGGTAGATGAGGATGTGTATGGATTATCGAGACCGAATCAACTTACAATAAAGAACAAGTACCATCTACCGAGAATTTAAGACCTCTTCGATCAACTATAAGGTGCATGAGTTTTTCAAAGATAGATCTACGATCCGGATATCATCAATTGAAAGTGAAAAGATAATATTCCAAAGACGGCTTTTAGGAAAAGATATGGTCCCTATGAGTTTGTGGTAATGCTTTGGATTGTCCAATGTCCCAGCTTTTATGGATTTGATGAATAGGTGTTTTATCCATACTGATAAGTTCGTGATTGTCTTCATCTACATCTTGATATACTCTAAAAATAAAATCAAGAAGAGCACGAGTCACATCTCGCACGCCTCGAGACACTAAGGAACAAAAGTTGTATGCCAAGTTTACAAAGTGTGAGTTTGGCTGAATCGATTGTTTTGACACGGGTGACCTCGTGGAATTGAAGGGATCCGCAAAGGTGAGTAGTATGGAAAGGCCGACAAGCGCCTGGAGATTAAGTTTTCTTAGACACGGATATTATAGAAAATTTATCAAGGTTTTCAGATTGCAGACCACTCACCGCTGACGAAGGAATACCATTTGAGTGGATAGAGAAGCAAAGAAGCTTTCAAATATCAAAAGAGAAGTTGGTAATTGCTCCACTCTTGACTATCCCGATAGTTCCAAGGATACATAATCTATAGTGACGCCACGTAAATAGGTTTGGGATGTATGCTAATGAAAGAAGGAAAAGTGTGGCTTATGATCTCGACAATAAGCCACATGAACTAAATTATCCTACACACGATTTGAATCAAGAGTAGTTCATGCTTGAAGATTTGGAGACATTACCTTTATGGGGTAATGTGAGATCTATACCGACCACAAGAGTTTGAATACTTTTCATGCAAAAGTGCTAAACAGAGACAACGATGGTGGTTGGGTCAGGACTATGATTGTAAGATTTTGTACCACCGAAAAGCAAATTGTAGGCGATGCATTTAGCGTATGATGAATGCAACTCTAAGAAGGTTAACTCAACAAGAGGAGTTGGTGAAAGATCGAGTCTTAAGAGGACCACACCTAGAAGCGGATGCTATTATCTCGCTTTGGTAGTACGTCCGACGCTATAGATAGAATTCGAGAATGGGAGATGAGTTCCTACAAAGGATGCTAGCTAGAGGTGTCATGATCCAAGAGGATTTTCAGCTCAGTATGATGGATACTTGCCTATAATAAGAGAATTTTGTGCCATGGACGAGGAGTTGAGAAAATAGATAATGGACGAGAGCACATCGAATCTGTACAAGACACCGGTAGCACCAAGATGTACCAAGATTTAAAGAAGAGTTTTTGGTGGTATGGCATGAAATGTCAATTGACAAGATGTGGAGATGTCCGCTTGTCAACAAGTGAAGGTCGAACATCAAAGACCATCGGGTTGTTAAAGCCCTTAGAGATACCAGGGAATGGGAACACATCACTACGGATTTTGTAGTTCGACTTCCAGACTTTGAAGTAATGATGCATGGGGATTGTCGACCGTTCATCAAGTCCGCAGTGCCAATCATACGACGCTTTCGATGGACAAGTTTGCACTTATATGTTGGGAGATAGTTTGATTTCAGGATACACATCTATTATATCTAATCGAGACCACGTTTACGCCAAGGTTTCGGCTACACCTTGCTTGGGTACAAAGTTAAAGTTTTCGACAACGATCATCCTCGCATGCATATCCAATGAAGAACGATTCAAACTTTGGAAGATATGTTAAGAACTTGTGTCTTGGATATTGAGAAGTCGATACACACTTGTCGGAGAGCTTGCTTATAACAATAATAACTCTAGTATGTATGGCTCCTGTGAGGCTCTCTATGGAGAAATGTAGATCACTTGTTTTGGGATGAAATTGGTGAAAAAAATTTAGGACCGAGATGGTGGAAAGAATGCTGATGTTGTCAAGAAAATTCGAGATAGGATCAAAGTTGCTCAAGATAGACAAAAGTCTTATGCTAATAAAAGAACAAAGGATTTGATTTTAAGTTGGTGATAAGGTGTTTTTAAGGTAGCGCAATGAAGGAGTTTTGAGATTTGGTAAGAAATGAAAGTTAAGACCTCGCCCATCGACCGCTTGAGATTTTCGAAAGATTGAGATGTTGCTTATCGCTCAGGCGTTATCACCGAAAGCGCATCCGTATAATGTTTTCATGTTTTAATGTTGAGGAAGATATGCATAACCCGAGTCATGTGGTGTCTTATTGTGGTATATCGCTAATAAGGATTTAACCTACAGGAAGAACCTATCGTGATTTTAGATCAAAAATCCACGAGTTAAAGAATCGACGGTGGCCATAATTAAAATACACCTTAATTAAAATACATGGAGTCGCATGGCCATGAGGAGCGACTTGGGAGCGTGAGGATGAAATTCAGCTAAGACCCATTCCTAATAGCACTGGTAAGACAAATTTCGAGGACTAAATTTTTATTAGGGTAGGTAGAACCACTTTTTGCTCGATTTAATTTGTGTGTTGGATTTGAGTATTTAACGCGTAGAATTTTTATCGACTTGAGGAAGTCCGTAGTTGCGCCTTAGCTAGAAAACTAACTCAAATTTATTTTGGGCCTTCAAATTTTACTTACGATAGGGTTAAGTAATAAAATAAGTTTTGACTTATGTAATTATCAAGATATATTATCGAGTTTGGGCTTAAAATAATTGTCAAATTTTTAATTATTCTCAAATTAGGCTTTGTAGAATATTAATTTGTTGAGCCCAAGTTCTATTTTATACTTATCTAAGATTAAGATTTAATTAATAAGAGTTCCAAGATGATTAGGGTTTATATTTATATATATATATATATATATATATATATATATATATATATATATAGTACGCACGCACAAAAATATTTATATATATATTATAAACACAAACACACACCTTATATATATATATATATACATCGCACACACACACACATAAACACACACATTCCACAACAGCAACACACGCACACACAAACACACACTACACACAAAACACTAGTTCACGCACACAAAAGTCATATATGCCAATATTCTCACACCCCACCCGGATGACCCGACTAGGAGGTGACTAATACTTAGAAATAGTATTATAGACAATGACAAGATAGAGGTACATATCAACGATAATTAGATGCTCGATGGTTCAATATCCAATGATTAAAAGGTTTAGCCATCGCATCCAAAGAGTTACCATGGTTCAATGGATCTCGTAGTTCACACATAAAGTAAAAGAGTTCGAGTTTAGCAATGAAATGTGAATACATATATGATGATATGTATTCAAGGCGAAACAATTCTAAATAAACAACAAGGACACCGGACCTCAAGACATCCTCCATCATCACCATCGAGCTCAACCGCACATTTAAAACAAACATGCGGCTAAGTACAAGAAATTGCACTCTGCTGACTCATGCCGAAACATTTGATAATATTACTTGCGCCAATATCAATTGTCAAGTGGTTTTAGTTAAAATGCCTCAGGCTTACCAAATCATTTTCTCAGAAACATAGCTCGCCGAGCATTTTTCGCGTATGGTCCATATCTCATAGTAACATTCATAACAGAAGTTAACGCCGAGAGGCCTCCCTCTACGACGCCGCTGACCGGCAGAATCCCAAAACACACAATACTCCCACAAGCATATGTTAACATAGCAATAGTTCCAACCTTCACGCCAATCCTAGCCAGACATTTATCATCCGCACAGACCGACATTTAAAAGGTCAAGGACCCAAATGACATAACTCGTCATAATAAAGTTCCAACTATCACCACAAATTCACCCGCATAACAGATGGATCCATACACAAAATGTAATATTTTTGTAATCTTGTAAACAGCTTTAGCAACAAATAAGATAAGCGAATAAATAAATTCATTTGTAAAGAGTAGCAAAGTCGCTTTGTTTGAAAAAGAGTCCACCGACTACGGTTCGTTGTAAATCGAGTCCAGTTTGTTCAGACGTCAAGATTCACAAGGCTTATGTCCAACTCTTACGAAAAGCGAGGCTTTAGTAGCCGCTTCAAGTCTCTCGAGACTTTCAAAGGCTAAGATAAACCTCGATATCTTATATCGATGTAAACTGAATTCCTCAATGAATTCAATATGCTTTTCAAATACGTTATTCAATCGAATTGTTCTCGCCTCGAGATACGCTCAACTATTTCGCTTAACGCCCGCTTAAACGCTTTTAACGATAAGCACGCTTTCGATATAAGGATTTCATTTATGAAATCTTTTCTTACTAATGAGGTCACTATACTCAATTAGTATATCATACGCTGCATCTAACGATTTATCGAACGATAATCGTATGTTTGACTTACAAAGTCAACGGTCACATCGTCAACAAAGTCAACAATTTGACTTTCAAACAAGAATTCTTACCACTTTATTTTATAAATCAATTTTGATCGATAAGAATCGTAAAGTCCCATTATCTTATGGCGTAAATCAAAGGACTTATAAATAATTTTCGCATTTACTAATCCTTTTAATAATTAAAAGCGATTTTTGATTTTAAAACGTTAATAACCTAACGCTTTGTCTCAAACATAGTAATCTATGTTTATGAAATTTTATAAAATTCAAATATGTCCAAAATATTAATTAGACATATAATTTATTATTAATAAATCTGAATTAAAAGGATTTAAAATCCTGTATTAATTATCGAAAATCTCGAAATTAATTTAAAATTATCAAATGATTTCAAAATTTTTCTAAATTAATATATGTATTCATATATATCACACACACATATATATATATATATTATAAATATAATATATTCATCCATAGAACATAAAATATGAAATACATATATGTAGTGATATATATAATAATAATAGACATGTATACTATTTACCTAATAGTATGAATCACAAGAATATGGATTAATATTTATCCAGCAACAGAACATATATATGATAATATACATCAAATTCGAAACATCCTGAGTTTTGGTCTATTGTATAGTGTATATGGCAGTAATAGCAACCATTATAACACTCATCACCATAAATCAATAGGCAAATCCTAGATATATATTTAAGTATATATAATATTATAATATTAACTTATAACAATCACAAAAGGTGCTGATTTTAATTTTATTTGACATCATAACTACTATGTGTTAATCAAGTATAAATCATAGAATATAAAATACAAGCCATATAAAATAATTGGAATTCAAGCATAGGCATTTATTTTCAAAAATTACCGCATAATAGATATATAAAATAGGAATAAAATATAAATCACACCTATTATTGATACATCATGCACCAATTCGATCAAAATACTATATATATTTATATCATAATATATGATGCAATAGTAAATAATAGCATAGTGATAAAAATAATTGCATTAATTCATGCATATCGAAACCCTAATTTATAAAATTGGTCTGGAAACCATATATACGTATTATCGAGTTTCATATGATTCCAAGAATGATTTTAATGCTTACTAATATCCATATATATCATATCATATAGTTTAGATACCATATGATAATTTAATGGTATCATTTCATGTGAAAACTATAATTTATAAACTTAGGTTTTCTAATTCCATTAATTGAATTATCGAGTTTTCATAGATAAAATTGATTTTAATAATTATTAATACTCGTAATTATATAAATAATAATAGGAAATTAATTATAATAATTTCCGAGCTTTAAACTCATTTTCAAAACGCCTCACGAACGCTCAAAACGCCTTCAAACGCTCAAAATCGACTCCATCTCAAAATGGTCGAGTAAGTCGTACTTACTTTTAAATATATTTCATTTAACAAAGGAATTAAGATGGAAATTAATTCCAAGCTTTACCCGTAAATTTCATAAAATATGACGCTCGACACGCGATCGACGTTAAAATATATCGATTTAATCATTTCGTAATATTTCAATCCTTTAATTCACAATCCTTAGTGAATATAGAAGGAATTGCTAATATAGAACTGCATCGAAATCACAATATTCGATGTCGTAAAATAATATACGGCAAAACCCTAATCTACAAGTTTAAAATACCGTAATCATTCGCTCGCTTTCGAATATTACACTGCCACCCCTTAAAAGAAATTCGCCCGAATTTGCATACCCAAAACTCAATCGGATCGCCTTCATCGCTTCTTCAAGCTCCCAGGGCTTCTTCGTCCGGTGTTCCACAAGACTTGACAACGAATCGACCGCTCGTAGTTGTGGACTTTATAGTCGAGGATTTCCATGTTCCTCTTCGTAGCTCATGCGGCGTTTGAGAATCATCGCTGCCTTGGTGGATCACGTGCTTTGATCTGAACGATTTTCACATTGCACACGTGAAAAACATTATGACATTCCAGTTTTGTAATACCTTCGATTTATTTAAAAGCCCCACCAATATAATAAAATCGGAAATTAGTTTGCCTCGATAATCAAATTAATAAAATATCGAATAATGATTTCGATTATTTTGGAATAATAAATTCCTATAGTTTTTTACAAATGATTGTGAATGATAAATGATTATATAACGATTTCAACAAGATTATTTCAACGCGATCACAGATCGATCAATTGAAATTTCGTAATCTTTTCTAAGTGTTTAAGCTTAGAATTAAATCCATTATTATTGGAATAATCTAAAGAAAAGGAAATTCGTTCCATTTCTCCGAATAAAGTTACAATTTCTATGGAATCCACATAGGGAAGGAAATTCCAACCATACCCACACTACAAATAAGGGATTATTAAACGAAGGGATGTCGAGCATTCCTTGTTCATCTAAGCAAAGGATGGAAAGCAGGAATTAAGGTAGAGGATGTGAAAATTTTTAGAAATTCTAGAGATACCCTAACAACTTAGCAAAGATTACCCACGATAAGCAGCTAGAATTCTACTATCAAGTTAGAACCATTATTAAACCAAGTTAAAAGTACCTTTATCAAATGGATTCAAGGAAAGTGAAAAGATAAAGACTCACGTTTGAAAGCTACAAAATCTAAGTTTCATCGAACCTAGTGTATCACCTTAAGAAACACCCGACTTGCTTGTTAAAGAAGAAAGATAGCCCATTAAGAAAATGTATAGATTATCGAGAGTTAATAATCTATTACCAAGGGTAAATGAGTATTCGGTCAGTGGAAAGGAACAAGAGTAGTCCTGAGAACCGATCTCAATTGGACTATAATCAATTTAAGGCACGAGCTAACAATGTACCCAAAATGGTTTTCCGAACAAGATATGGCTGCTATAAGTTTATAGTCGTGCCATTCGGATCAATTAATACGCTAGCCATGCTATAAACCTCAAAAAAATCGAGTGTTCCGCGTATATTAAGACAGATTATCTTAAATCATCATAGATGATATTCCCATCTAATCGAAGGGTAAAGAAAGAGTATAAAGAACTCTTAAGAACCATTCTTGCAGACATTAAAGTCGAATAAATTTTAAGACTATTTAAGTGAATTAGACTTGAAGGAGTAATATTCCTGAGACATCTTGTGTCTTTAGAAGGAATCCATATGGATCCGTGGAAGTTAAAAGCAATACGAGGATAGAAGAAATCAACGACCCAAATAAGAACAAAGGTTTCATGGGATTATTTGTCGCTATCGAAAATTTATTGAAGACTCTCTAAGATAGCAAGGCTAATGACACTATCCCAAAGAGAATTTAAATTTACATGGACTAATAAATGTGATGCAGCGTGCTAATGTAAGGAAGATGATAAGCTATTCATCCTGACGACTTAGAACTAGCAACGATGAAAGCGAGTTAAGATTTGAGAACATCACCTCTATAAAGTAAGATATGAGATCTTCATAGATCATAGGAGTTTAAAATACTTTTCAAGCAAAGAGACTTGGAGATGAAATGGAAAAGATTGCTTGAACTAGAAAAGATTACGAAGGCAATATAAATTATCACCCGTGAAAGGGTAATATAGTAACTAATGCTCTATCTTTGAAAGATCGCCTAAGTGATGATAAATCCTTGCGAAAAGGAAAAACTCCTTAAAAGTTTAAAACAATGAAGATAGAAATTGTCGAACATCGTCTCAATTGCCTGTAAATGAAGGCATAGTATCAACGATCCTATGGGATGACGTAACAATGGATTTGAGATAAGATTTCCAAAGTCAAAAGTTAACACTACTATATGAGTAGTAGTATATCGACTTACCAAATAGGTTCAGTTCATGCCTATCTAGGCTACTTGAGGGTTTAATGAGTTAGCCCGATTAATTACAAAGGAAATTGTGCGTCTCACATCATATAAGGATTTTAGGGTTACCCTTAGATTATGAATTGGCTTATAAAAAGAATTGAGGTATAAGTTGGAAACGTACTCTTCCACTTATTAAGTTTACCTACGACAATAACTGTCGAGCAACATAGCCCATATAAGGTATAGTATAAAAGAAAGTATTGATCATCTCTTTATTGAGATAAAGTAAGTAAATAAGAGGAAAGATTAAAGCCAATTCTGTGAAAGGAATGAATGAAATGTTTGCCGAATTAAGCAATGAAAGAAAGAAGCTCATGATAGACAAAAGTCTTACGCTGATATGCGTAGATATGAGTTGCATCTTGAATGCAGAGACAAAGTATATTAAAGTTCTCCATTGAAAGAATTTCAATGTTCGGAGAAAAAGGAAATTGAGATTTCGTTTTATAGGACCTTGCGAGATCCTAGAAAGGATAAGTGCCTAGCGACTATATAGATTGGTATTTCCACCAAGTTTGGGAATATACGAATGTTTTCCACGTGTTGCGCTTAAAGAAAGTGTGTTATGGTCCAAAACATGACCATCATGATCGTTATCTTGAATCAAGAGATGAATTACGAGAAAGAATCATGATGAATTAAATCGTTAGATTGACGATTTAGAAAAGATATCGTGGTTGGTGAAAGTCGATGGAGAGACCATGGACAAAAGAAAGTTACGTGGAAACTTGAGGTTGTTATAGTGTAAAGATACCGTATTTTTACGGTATGCAAATTCGAGGACGAAATTTATTTTAAGGGGTAGAATGTAATATCCGTGGTTTAATCTTGAATTACGATAATAAATTCCGTAATTAGTATTATTAATTCAATAATTAAAATCTTAATTAGTCGATGTGACTTTGACCAAGCATAATTGGATAATTTCTGTGTGGGATTCACTGATGCTTAGTGAATTAAGAAATATAATTTCCGATATTCCTTCGAACTTAATGTTTTAACGTCAGATAAATTCGACAGTTACGTCTTACAGTATTATTAAGCTGTTGAGCTTAATTTCGAAATTCCTATTATTATAGGAATAAATAAAGTTGATACAACTTTATTTTTAACATTAAAGAGACATTTTAACTATGAGAATTTAGAGACGTTTCAAACGTCTACGTTTTGAGATAAGGCAATAACTTATCCAATTGATCATGGAATTATAAAATTCAAATTCCTATGATTAATTTATGATATAAGAGCATTATTTATCCTCAAAATAATGCTAGAAAATTTAGGAATATAATGTACCATATTTAATGGGTTTCGAAAACCCTAATTTTTAAAATTAGGGTTTTGTGATCTAAAATGGTTCTAAATATTCTTCCTATGATTAAATTCATCATCTATGATTATAATGCATCACATAGCTATGTGTTAACTATTTATTACAAGAAAATAAAATATATAGCATTATGGATATATATTGTTTTCGAAAATTTCATAGTGTGAGAAATTAATTTTAATTCCTATCCAATTGATGATATATCATAATTACTATATTAATATGATATTTTAATGGATAATATGAGTTGTATTACAAGTTGCACAAGTGGGAGAACACTTGCATTAAAAGTGGCGAAAATTTCATGATATATGTGACAAAATTTGATTAAATTCCATGCTATAATTAACGGGATGGTATGAGTTGGATCTTATCATGATATTAGGTGTAAAGGGTGATAGTTACCAATTAAAATAAGTAACCCATGCTTTTGGATCCATATAGCCGAAAAATTTGACTAAAATAAGGTAAGAAGGATTTTTGAAATTCCTTATGATAATGATATATATCCTAGTTGAAAACTTTGACTTTTCAAATTAAACATTATCCTATAATAATATTAAAGTGAATGATAGGATGAAAACAAAATCAATTCTTCTACATCATGAAATAGCCGCAAGCTTCATGAGAATTTTAACATAGGTATGCAAATGTATTATATGTATATAATAATCAACACAATTTAAATCATCCCTATTCTATGGCAAAGTGACGTGAACATAGGAATTTATGGAATAAAGATCTCATCCATCTATTACCTACAATTTGCCATGAACATCATGAGGTGAATAGGATGAACATTTTTCCTTGTTCCAAGAGATGGTTACCGTGAGCTTAAGAAGTGAGAAGGGAAGAAGGGTTTCTTTTGTAAATCAAATATTGGGATAAGGTGTTAATTAATATATATGATAAGAATTAAAAGTTGTTCCTAGCTAAGACAAGTGGACCGATTTATTTGACAAAGTGAACCATATTAGTTGTCATTTTATATGATGAATTATTTAATTATTAGTGATAACTATGATCCAAGTGGCTAATTAAAGGATAAGAATACTTGGTGAATTGTATTTGAAAAGAATAAAATTTTTGTCTTGTACTACAAGTAGTAGCCGATTTCTTTGACAATTGTAGCAAGTATATTAATTATCAATTCATGTAATAATTAGCATGCAACTTGGATTACTCTATAAATATAAGTTGAGCATTTCATTCCTCCATTTTGCACCTTTGAAACCGAAATTGGTGAGGAAATTCTAAGAGAGTTCATCAAAGTTTGATCCCAATCCTATAGAAAATAAACCTTTGCGATTAAATCGACTCGATTAAAGGTTAGATTTCTTCTGAGCTTCAGATACATGCTAGAATTTTCGATTTTCATCCGTTAAATTTTAAGTTATGATCATAGTTTATATATGATATTTTGAAAATTATACATCATGTGCTAAGATGTTGAGATATTGTGTTTATATGATGTTATTAAGCATGTATTATGATTATATTACAAAGTTAAGCATGTTATTAAATTTTAGAAAAGGACCGAAAACTTGTGACCATTATATGTTGATGATTATGATTTTTAAATGTTAATTTGAGCATGAAATCATGATCTAGGGTATTAAATAAGCTTATATGAATTTATGTAGAATTTTTGGAAAACTTTAGTACCTATGTTCATGATTTTCGAAAGTTATAGTATATGATAGTAGGTTGTGATATAAACCATGTTTAAGTGTTATCATATCATATTAATGATGTAGATTCATAATATATGGTTGTAGGAATTTATTGAAATTTATAAAAATTATTTGGACCTAAGTCAAAAATTTCGAATATGACTTAGGTAAATTAAATTCAATAGTTCATAATAAATAACAATTATGTTATAATAAGGATAGTTAAGGATGATTAAGTGATATATGAATTTATTGGAATTTTGAAAAATGTTTAGTTGATGAATTATGTTGATGAAAACCATACCTTATGTATATTAATGTTATAAATTTATTTTATCAAGTATAATTACATAATATGATCTAAAATAATGTTTTAGACATAGTATGATTTTATAGAAATTTTTGGAACAAGAATTGTACATTAAAATCGAAAATTACATAAGAAATTGAAAAAGTCAAAATGTTGACTTTGAGTTGACTAAAGTCAAAATTGTTGACTAAAGGTTGACTTGGTCAAAATTGTTGACCAAAAGCGTTGACCAAGGTCAAAGGGCACGTAATTCGATAATACGTGATCTATGTGACATAGTACGTTTAGTAACAATGTAACTTACGTTACGTAAGTACATTAAAACGTACATTATATATTAAAAAGGTAGAATATTTCTTATAAATTGAGAAAATTCATAATCGACATTAATTGATTAGGAAACGTCAAAATAAGTCCGACGTTAGCCTTATTTGACACGTAGAACGTTATAGACTATGTTAGCTCTCTCGAGCGTGATCAACGTGCTAAAATAGTTCTTACGTTAAGGTGGGACGTGGACTCGAGCTTTCAACTTAGAAAGGCGTTATTGAAAAGCTACGTGCCGGTGGGCTTTATTCAAAACTCTTTTATTTACTTGCTTTACGCAAATGAAAAGTATTTATTCTGATACTTCGTTGAAAATGATTATGAGATGATTACACCCAAAGTGTTTACGTTTTGTGTATGAATCCTATCGAGCTGTTGGTTCGCCAACTGACTTCAGTTGCTGGGTTGTTCCCCAACTGATGAGAAAGAGATACAGTTGTTGGGTCGCTCCCAACTGGGTCGCTCCCAATTTTATAGAATGAATTCGGGTCCTGTGCTAGATGCAGAATTCCTAGCCTGGAGGTTGAATTCGGGTCCTGTGCTAGATGCACGAAATTCTAGCACGGACGGTGTACACCATAAAGTGATCGTGTGCCGTTAGCAACATCTTGACGGTCGCGATCCTAGTCGATGTAGAATTCACAGCTATGTATTGTGAGCCGTCGAGAACATCTCGGCGGTCACGGCGTCTGTAGAAGAGGCCTACTTACGGCGTGAGATCTGTTATGAATAGTTATGTGAAATGTGATATGGATCATACAGACAAAAATATATGTCCGCCGACGACTTTTGAAAAATGAGAAAATGTTTTAGTAAGCCTGAGGCATTTTCAACTAAAACCACAGATCTTACTTATGGGCGTTGTAATTTAAAGAAAATGTTTTGGCATGAGCCCACTAAGTGCATTCTTGTACTTAGCCACCGCATATTTGTTTTAAATGTGCAGTTGGCGATTGATGTTGGATGTTGAAGTGTTGAAGCGGTTGGAGTCTTCGTCATCGATAAGTATAGCCTTGATTACATATCGTCATATGTGTAATCACATGTCTTTCCACGCAGTTATATAAGTTATGGTTTGAGTCGAACCCTTTTGTCAAGAGTCTAAACGATCGATTTCGTATATACGATATATGTGTCACATTAAATGATATGAAGTTTAAGAATTTTTCTATTATATATATCTCGCAGTTCCATAATTAGTGTTTATTCTCATTGTTAATCCTCGTAATTAATAATGATCCAGATTAATCCGTACTTTGGAAAGGCGGTACATTAAAATTACGCCTACATGAGTTGAAATATCCTACGACGACACGGAATTAGCAAGAATCGTACACGCCTTTAAAGATTTGGATACACCGTCTCTATGGAGTTAGATGTGAGATCTACACCGACCATAAAAGCTCAAGTATTTCTTTGGCGAAAGATCTTAACATGAGGAAACATAGATGGTTAGAACCGGTGAAAGATTACGACCAGTATCAATTACCACCTAGGCAAGGCTAATGTTGTAGCCGATGCTTTGAGTCGTAAATCTTACCCTAGTTTGGGATGTCTCCGCAGTTATGAAGAGATGCATATAAAGGAATTTCAGAGGATGAACATCGAGGTCATAGACCCGTCTCTGACGATAGAAGGTTGTATTGCAATCCCGGACATAAGAGCACGAATCTTAGAAGCCCAGAGAAAGAGCAAGAAGCTGGAGGAAGTACGAGCCAAGATCAAGGACAGTAACTACAAAAATTTCAGAGAAGCAATGATGATTTTCAGTGTATGACAAGAGTGTGTATTCGAAGACGAAGGCTTAAGAGTGAAATCTTGAAAAAGCCCATGAGACTTCTTACACCGCACACCTTGGAAGCACTAAAATGTACCAAGATCTCAAGGATAAAGTTTGGTGGGATGGAATGAAGCAAACGTAGCTTCATTCAGTAAAATGTTGTTTGACTTGTTAACAAGTGAAAGCACTCCACCAAGGAGCGTATGGAACCTTACAACCTGTTGGACATACCGAATGGAAATGGGATGATATAGCCGTGGATTTTTTACCGGCTATCCAATCACAAAGAGAAAATACCGCTATTTGGGTCATCATCGATCGTTTGACCAAGAGCGCATTTTCTACCAATTCGATAACACAAGGATCGATGTTAGCACGCTTATCGTTCGAGAAGTCGACGCGTTTACATGGAGTTCAAAGACTATCAAGTATGATAGAGATTGAAATTTACATCCAGTTTCGGGCGAGCTTCAAAAGGAATTGAGGACTCGACTACATTTCGATCATGTTTCACCCACAAACGGACGGACAATCCGAGAGGACCATCCAAACTTTTGAAGACATGTTGAGGACAGTTGTCCTCAATAGCGGAGAAAGTTGGGAACAAGTATTACCACTTTTGGAATTCGCCTGCAACAACAGCTACCAAGCAACTATTGGAATGGCCTCGTACGAAGCGCTTTATGGAAAGAAATGTCGATCACCACTTTATTGGGACGAAGTGTGTGATGACCCGACTTCCTAATGAAGTACGGATCCTATGGATCGTCACCAGTATGATAAAGCAGCGGATATAAACATAATTATTCAATGCAATTAACCATTTAACTACTCAACAACGCATAACTAACAAGGAAATAAGCTATTCAATACCAACTCGAGTCACGAAGGACTCTTCAAAAGGGTGCAAGGTTCAAATATAACCCGATCGGGCACAATTCAAAGTACGAGTGCGACCTCAAATTCAATCTGGTATGAAGGCAATTATAATCAAAACACCAAAAGTTATCGAGTTAGGCGGCAATAAGCGTGTGAACATGCATATGACGATGCATGCCCAGGTTCTAGAATCCTTCTAATTAAGCATAAAACAAATGCTACTCGCACCACCTCGCACCCATCATCGATCCTTGCTCAACTGCACATCAAAAGCGAAATGCGGGGCTAAGTATAAAAGTACTCGGTGGACTCATTGCGAAAACATTTTCTTTGTCAAAAGTTATTAACTGCCCACAATAGCGCATGAGGATTTTAGTTAAATGTCACAGCCCGGTTTGGCTCATCCTTACCGGACCGTGACTTGGGGGTTGAATTAAATGAATATTAAAAGAATAAGGTTTTCAACTCATTTCATCTATGAAGAAATACGGATGTTTCCAAGCGAGCGAGATTTAAGATGGGCGAAATACTTATATAAAGATTTGATACTGAATGTTTGGACAAAGCATTAACTCTTACAAAGTTTTCAACGAAATATCAAGAACTTAACGAGTTCAAGAGTTTGGCGTGGAATAAGCGTGTGAGACATGCATATGAAGATGCATTCTCAAGGCGAACAAAAATACTTCAGTATTACTTGACAAAAGAACTCCGCTCAACTCCGCCTGCTCCATCACCACTCAACTCGCACATTTAAAAACAAACATGCGGTCGAGTACAAATATGCACTCGGTGGACACATGCGAAAACATTTTTACTTTACGAAATATTAGATCGCCTCATCACGAGAAGACACAAGGGTTTTGTTTTAAAAGGCCTTGTTCTTACAAAATACATTCTCATTTCTCAAAGTCGGTGGCGGTCCATTTTCATATCGCAACAACCACAACGTATATTCAAGTCGGCTATGGATAAGCGCATCGGAGGAGGCCTCCTTCACCTGAGACGAAACTAACCGCCCAAGTTAAGAGTATGACCGCCCTGCGGTTCGAGGCCCCACGTGTACACAACCCTATCTAGGCTTTCTCCTTACTCCTCAGCATGGGTCCGACCAACTTCACCTCCGCCTCGAGGCAACCCGAATGGACATATACAAAACATAAAACATTTTCTCGCGATAATATCGTATCTCAAAATTTTGCGATAAACGATGACAAGAATAACAGTAAACATTTTTCAAGAAGCTCATAAAAAGTTTTGGTAAGAAAGCCTACCTCGAGAACTTAAAGTTCTTAGGTCACTTAGGGTTTTACTTTTAGTTTCTCCTCTCCTTCGAGTCAAACCTTATCAACGTAAGAAACGAAATTTTAGCATATCATCATGCTACGTAAGATTCATCGATCCAACCAACGTCGTACTATCCTTCCATTTATTCCTTAGTTCAAATCGCTCGACGTAACGTCATTTAATCTTAATTTCATATCTAACGTCACACGCGTCTTGACTTTACTTATCGTCTTACGTATATACTCAAATTTTACGTATTCACAGACGTATTTCTCTACGTCTCAACCATTCACTTATCATATCGTATGATTCACATATCACGTATCACGAGACGTCATATTCTTTCATTTTTCTGATTTTCGAAAATTCCATATATATATATATTTTTGAAAATCTAAATTATTTCACATAATATGTTATTATCACCATATATCAATAATATGACATAATATTTATCATATACAACTCGTACATCAATATTTCATGCTTTGGTACATTTCGAAATTTCCATCTCATAATATTTCATATTTTTCCCAAGAATTCCACATAAAATCATAGAATTTCAAATATGAACAACTATCATTATTTTATGTTTAAAACAACAATTAAATTTATGTTCATCAACATTTAACCTACATAATTTCGACTATGATCTATAATTTCATAACATGCCAAACTTTGTAATAAAATCATTATACATGCTTATAACTATCATATAAACGTATTTAATTCATAACTTCGACGCGTAACATAAATTTCACGTATTTCACATAATTTTCGAAAGCATGTAACAAAACACATCACATATGATTTTCTAATATTTTTACATAAAATAATAAGAAGTGTAGAGTTTCTAACCTTCTAGTCGATTTTGTTCGACGTTTACGACGTTTTTCGAACTATGATCGAAGAGAACTCTTGGGAACACTCTCTATATTTTTTCTCTCTATTTTCTCTCTATTTTTCTTGCTATTTTCGGTTATGATGCTATGGGAGGGGTAACCTCCTATTTATAGGAATTATGGGATGATTATAATCATTACTTTATAAAATATCTTAAGGTAAAGTCAAAAATAACAACTCATGCTTATCACATTAATTTTCGGTCCTATGAGTTGTCATTGAGTCATTTTTGATCTTTAATTAGTCATCTTATCTTATCTTTTTGAAATTATACATTTCTAGTTGTAAAATCAAAATTTACAACTCATACCTTGTTTTATATAATTTTCGGCCACCTCCTTAGCTCATGAGACAATTATTTTATTTTATTCTATACTTTATTATGTTATTTTGTTATTTAATTAATGTATCTTATACTTATCATAAAATAAATAAATCATCACTTTATATATTGTTTATGTGATTTTTAATATCATTCTATGCTTAGGATAAATTTTTATTTTTTCCATATCATATACTATAATATTATTATGTATTAATATCATTTTGAAAAGTCAAAGTTTTCAACTTTAGGATAAGATGTCATTTTCGAGGTTGGAAATTAAATCTTCCAACCTTATATTATGTCCAAATTTTCGGTATATGAAGACAAAACCATAGGTTCTTGTTCAATTTGATAACAATCTCTACTTTACACCTAATCTTATCTTATCTTTTTAATTATGGCACCTCATTAATTAAAGCATGATATTTATATTCATTTTCACACCTAAAAGTCATATTTTTCGGCACCTATAATAATATCATGCCAAATATTTTATTTTTCTCCAATTAATAACTATATTTCATAATAATAACCTTAGATGATAAAATAAATCATAGGAAAATTAATTAAGGTCATTTCCATGTACTAAAGTAAAGTTATCGGCAAATAATTCGAAACTAAGGATAATTTATCAAACTATTATTCTTTTCATAACCAATATTATTTTCATGAGTAGTTTTGTAAATATATTGATATTATATCATAAAATAAATTTTTGAAATTTTTCTAAGCAATTTTCCCAAAAATTTCGAAACTAGGGTTTTATAGGATTTAATTTTCATAAAATTCCATTCTTACCCTATTTCATTTATTTCGAAATTTTTATAGTTAAGT
Source organism: Salvia rosmarinus (assembly GCA_036937905.1). Classification (NCBI taxonomy): domain Eukaryota; kingdom Viridiplantae; phylum Streptophyta; class Magnoliopsida; order Lamiales; family Lamiaceae; genus Salvia; species Salvia rosmarinus. The sequence continues at coordinate 50,434,295 of CM072822.1, read as the reverse complement.
ATATCATGATATTTATCAATTATATAATTAAATAAATTATTTAATACAATTATCACGTAAAAGGGTGATTTTTGAAAATCACATGAAATTACACTTCTTTTTCGATTTTAATGAGCTTCTAGAACCAAGATATTATTTTCTATGATACTTATCATATTATCGCACGTTTCTAAGAGATAAACATGACCTTATCTTTTTTCTAATAAAATATCTTAGTAATGCTTATCTTAAAAATGTCATTTTCATAACCTTATCTTATCACTTAAGGGTCATTATCAAACCTTATCATATAAAATAAATATCTTTCATATACAAACAAGAAATAACAACTCATCACATATTATCACTTTAATAAAGTGGTCATAATTAAATCATAATTTACTCATATTTATCCATAATTTTGAAAATTATAGAACTTTCATAGGAGATATAATTTTTTCTTTATTTGAGAAATACTTATTTAATTAATATCCTATATATAAAAATATCATCTTATCACATACTACATGATAAACATGACAACTCATCACATAAAATCAGTGATCACAAAATAAATCACAAATTAATCCTTTTTATTCAAAGTTTTCTAAAATCTTCAATAAATAAGGAAAATATTTCCTTTTCTTCCTTAGTGTAAGTAATATTCTAAATATGCTTAAAACATATTTAAAAATTATTTCGTTCAAAATTTTAAGAGAAATTTCGTTTTATTCAAAATCGACAATTACTGACGTTCACTTTCATACTCGTTTCTATCGTACTGTTCCTTCTTTATTTTCGAAATTTTTAAACCCAGAAATTCGGGGTATTACATTAAAAGACTTATGCCTATCAAACATTTTATCATTTTCCAAAAGCGTTCGGCCGAACTATTTCATTCACGTTGTTTCCATATCTGATCATTCATTCACTCATTCATTCGCGCACTATGGAGGTGGCCACCTACACATAGTCGCCGTGACTGGTCGAGGTAGCTAACCGTAACACACAGTCACACGTGTACACAATCCGAGTTAGTCCTTAACTAAGTCGGATCCGATCGATACCTTTTTACGTTGGTGGACCAACACATTCACACACCACAATGATATACCAATCTCGAGATAGGATAACAACAAAACATAACATTTGGCGATCGATAACATTTCATGTGATAATATTTCATAAAGCTTTGTAAAACATGCTTTGAGATATGCATAACATTTTCGTTTAAGAAAGCCCACCGCTAATCCAGCTAGTGGTTCTAAATGAGCGGTGTGATGTTCTTCCTCATGATCGTCACGATCAAACCCTTCATTTCTTAGATTCTTTCTATCGATCGAAGGTCGTTTATAAACTACGACTTAAAGTTTCCAATTAGGGTTTCCTTATGATTTTATGTGATTGTTTTAAGATAATTTCTATTATCTTACATTCCCAATTCCCAAGCTATATTACTTCATCTTTCATAGGTGAACTTCATTATGAATCACATATTCCAGTCTATCCTCGACTCTTAACCTTAGTTTTATTATAACGTTATTACGTTATAGGTTGTCGATAATCAAATTATGATTGGTAAATTAGGAAATTCTCAAGCCACTAATTAGACTTAGCAATTTTAGTTACGTCCTAGTAGGTTATGCTTGACGACTTGTCAGATTAGCACGATAATTAAAGAGGAGTATTTACTTATGATTCAGTGAACACATGCTATCATGTAAGTACTTAAGAATAAATAAAGTGCTTGGGAGTATTAACTCGACTTTTGGGACATAAGGATCGACATCTTATGTTCGAATCTTTGCTTGCACATTACGACATTGTTTGTTTATCCTATCTCGTCGGAGATTACATATGTCGTATAATCGTTGTTAAATCATCGAGTTGTTTTAACGCCAACTAATATCGTATTGGGTTGTCGTTATTGAGTACTAACGTTGTAGCTCGGCTTTTGGTTTTCTAACTTAGAACTCGCGTTCGAGTATCCTTTTATTAATAGAAAACCCTAATTTGTGTCTAACTTCGATTCTCATTAATTCCTTCATAAGTTATCGAAATTGGTCGATTTCTTTTGGATTCTCGTACATATAGTATTATGTTGTTTACGTTTGGGGTTTTGGTTTGTCGGCACAATATAAACATAAGCGATCGACATTAAACAATACCATACACAACATAAACTACACTAAAGCATTAGAAAACCCTAATTTCTAACATAATACACAATCATTGTGTATGTGCATAAGTGTTCCATTCATTCACCATAATCACAACCATTCATTCTAAACATAATCTCACTATCATAGCATCATTTAACATTAGAATTAAACCCATACTTAGCCATTTTGTTATGTTTTCGATAATTAGCAACAATTAGCATATGTATCCAATAAATTCAATAAAATCATGTTATACTACTATCATACTATAGGATTTAATTATCAACTCAATATCATCATATAAAATTTCAAACCATAGTTTAAATTCTCCAAAACTTTCGGCAATCTCAAATTAATAAGTTTTGGTGTTCAATAAATTCCACAAAAATTATATCATGCTTATACCATATATTAAACATGAAATATCACTTGGATCATGCATTAAAATTTTAAACCCATGCTTTTCACCCTCAATCATTTTCGGTAATCACATAAACATATATATACCTATTGATAATTTCCAATCTTTCACCATATGGTTATATAATGCAATACCATGTAATATTAACATTAAATATCAACCAATATTTATAATATCACACATCTATTATTCTCAACAACAAAATCAAATAAATCACTATATATATATATATATATATATATATATATATATAACTCACGGTTCCTCTAGGAAAAATAGGAGAGGTGTTTGAATAAATTCAAGGTTAATATATGATGTTCATATCATACCTTAAACACCATATCTCAACTATTTCCAACAAATAAAAATCAAACAATACTCTAAAAATATATATAAGTATTCGGTCAATATAAAATAAAATAGGAGATATGTTTCAAAAATTCCAAGATTTTTATATGATGTTCACATCATATATTAAACATCATATCTCAACTATTTTTAAAAAAAGAAAAATCAAACCATGGCTTAAAATTGCCATGGAGCTCACGGTTTTTAGAAAAAAAATTCAAAAGTATTTTGAAAATTTATGATATTTATACTACATGCTTATAATACATTAGCAAGCAACAATATCAAATAATATTCACAAAATCATGCTTTATCATATATAAAAAGAATTAAAGCATAAATCAAAAAAAATTAAACATGCTCCAAAAAATTCTGAAATTTTAACAGTAGCCTTAGAACATTATTCTAAGCATTTTTTATTCATGGCTTGAGAGCATTTGATGGCTCCAAAGTCACGAAAAAAAATGAGGAGCAAACTAGGGTTTTTAAACCCAAAAAAATCCAAACGAAAATTCCACTCCATTATGATGGAAGTGGATGATGAATAATACCTTTCTATGGTCTTAGAAAGATTATTTTAGTGTGGGAGAGGTTTGGGAAGGAGGATTTAGAGCTTAAGGTTTGAAAAGTGAAGAGAGAATTTGAAAATTTAGAGAGAAAAATGGTTTTAAGAGAATGGGGCTGCAAGGGACGACTCCTTGCTGTATTGGCAGACCTAAGTGCTGTCATTACCCATTTTTGGGTGGTCTTGGTGGTATTTGGGAGGTGGATTGGTCAAATTACCCGTTTTGGCTTGTTAATACCGACTCTTTAAGTTTTAACGCGCTTTCGATTGATTTCTCGGAACCTTAAGGTTTTATTTTATTAAATAGCCTTTGAAAGACTTATTTTAATGTTTATAAAAATTTCATGAAGTTCGGACGATGTCCGATAAGTCAATTATGAGTTATCGCGGAAAAACAACGTTCGGCGATTAAATTATGCTCATTCAAAAATCCTATTGAACTCTTGAGCTTTCATAATTAATTTGAGTCTTATAAATTATATTTTGTTGATTTAGACCCTTGGTTCGAGTTTCGGATCGTTCAGATCAATTTAGGGTTTTCCTGGTATATTTTTCCCGGCGTTCGGTTAAGTTCTTGAGAATTTCTCTCGAAATTGATTCTTATAATTTCTAAATTCATAATAATATATTCCTTCATGATTTTAATTGTTATCATTAATTATCATGGTTAGCACGGATGAAAGTTGATCCACTAAAGAAACAGTGCTTTTAAGGCGGCCGCAAGTATGCGAAAATTCTCATTCTTTGGCTTCTCACATGTTTTCGAGAGGATTCTAGAAATGAAATCCTTTGTCAAGATTCATTCTCGATCTTTCATTCTATGTTCAGGTTATTGAAAACCCTAATCCCAGGACTAGTCACTAGTTTTTGATTTCTACTGGATCTACGAATCGATTATAATTCATTTCGTTGGTTACCTTAAACATAATTAAGGTGTAAGAACCACAAATAAGTGATTTAAACATCACTAATAAAAGTTTTAAATTTTTCGGGTTATTACAAGTGGGAGAAAGAAGAGTACTAAGACTAACTCGTGGGAGAGATGATCGAGATCGTGAGATAAATCCTTCACGGATCAAGGAGACCCAAGAACGAGTAAATGCAGCCGACAAGCGGCGCACAAAGCTACATTTTGAAGTGGGAAACAAAGTTTTCTTGAAGATCTCCCGTCAGGAATCGTGAGATTCGAATCGAAGGAAGATCGACCACGTTTATCGGACCCTATGAAATTTTGAAAATGATAGGCCAACAACTTACTGATGGCATTGCCCATGAAGCTTTGAAAGCGTGCAAAATGTGTTTCATGTTTCACAACTCATAAAGTACATACATGACCCCATCCATGTAATACCACCGACAGATATTGTCCTCGATGACAATATAAGTTATGTAGAATTGCCACGAAAATTTTGGATAGACGTATCCTAAAGCTAAGGAACAAATAGATACCGTTAGTAAAAGTTCTATGGAGACACCATGGACAAGAAGAAGCAACCTGGGAATTAGAATCAGCTATGAAAGAGAAATACCCAGATCTTTTCCAAGGTTAGCAAATTTTGGGACGAAATTTATTTTAAGGGGGATGGTATGTAATAACTCGAAAAATTTTAAAAAAATTTAGTGATGCTTAAGACAATTTCTTAGAGTGCTAAGACCTTAATTATGTTTAAGGTGACCAAAGAAACGAATTAGAATCGATTTGGAGATCGAAAACTAGAGAAATAAAAAACTAGTGACTAGTCCAACCAGATTAGGGTTTCCTGAATAGTCTGAACATAGAATGAAAGATATATGATGAATCTCAACAAAAGGATTGAATTTATAGAATCGTCTCATGAAATCATCGACAAGCGAAAGAATTAGAATTTTCGAATGAGCACTTGCGGTCGATCTCAGTACTATTCACGGTAGGATCAAATCCTAGTCGGTGCTAATCATTGAAATTAATGAGAACAATCAAAATTATGAAGGAATATATATTTATGAATTTATAATTCATAAGAATAAATTTCTGAACAAAATTCCTAAAGAACTTAACCGAGCGTCGGGAATATATACCGAAAAAATCCTAAACTGATCCGAACGAACTGAGACTCAAAACAAGGGTATAAATCAATAAGAAATGATTTATAAGACTTAAATTAATTAAGAAATCTCAAGAATTTGATAGAAATTCGAGTGAGCATAATTTAATCGTCAGACGCTGTTTTTCCGCGATAATTCAGAATTAACTTACTGGATGCAATCCGAACTTCATGAAATTATAAACTTTGAAATAATTCTTTTTAAAGCTATTTAAGAAAATAAAACCTTAAGGTTCTGAGAAATCAATCGAAAGCGCGATAAAACTTGAAGAACCGATATTAACATGTCCAATCGGGTAATTTGACTAGATTTTCCCCAACTACCACAATGGGCACCCAATATAGCTTACAACAGTCCATTTTGCAGCAAATTACAGTAGAATTTTGTGCCCTTTCTCTCTCTCTCTTTGGAACAAAGTTTTCTCTTTGTTTTCAAATTTCTTCACATTCTCTAAGCTTTAATCCACCATTCCAACCCTCCAAATAATTTTATAAGACCATGAAAAGGTAACATGAATCATTATCTTCATTTTTAATGGAGTATAATTTTTTTTCGATTTTTTATGGCATTCTTTCATGAAGAACCCTAATTTTTGTTCTCCATTTTCTTCATGACTTTCGAGCCATCAAATGCTGCCAAGCCATGAATGAAATATGCTTACAAATGTGTTTTAAGGTTGTGTTTAAAGTTTGAGAATTGTTTGAGCATGTTTGGTATTTTTTATTTTTGTTAGAATTTTTTTCATAGAAGATAAAGTATGTTTTTGTGAATGTTATTTCATATTGTTGTTAGTTGATGTGTTAGGAGCATATAGAATAAAGATGAGAATTTTTGAATCATGTCTCCTATTTATTTTGTTAGGGCCAAAATATATATATATAATTTTTAAAAATTATTATGATTTTATTTGTTGAAAAATAGTTGAGGTATATTGTTTGATATATGATATGAACATCATATATTAATCTTTAAATTATTGAAACACTCCTCCTATTTATTTCATTTGGACGAAACTATACATATATATTTTAAGGTTTATTTGATTTTATTTGTTGAAAATACTATGGTATATGATGTTTAGAAATAATATGAATCTATTATGCTTTGTTGAGAATTTATTGAACACATATACAATATATGTGTGAGGACCAAAAATTCCAAGCATTTAGTTCATATTATAAATATTTAGTTGGTGTTTAAAGTTAATATTACATGTTTATTACATTTTATAAACATGTTGTGAAGTGGTTCTTTTTGTTAGAAGTGTTTAGTGTGAAGTGTTTAGTTGTGAAGGTATTCATATTATTTTTAACAAATAAAAATCAAATAAACCTTAAAATATATATATATAGTTTTGGTCCAAATGAAATAAATAGGAGGAGTGTTTCAATAATTCCAAGATTAATATATGATGTTCATATCATATATCAAACACTATACCTCAACTATTTTCAACAAATAAAATCAAAACAATTTCTAAAATTATATATATATTTACGTCCTAACAAAATAAATAGGAGAAATAATTCAAAATTTTCATCTTTATTCTATATGCTCCTAACATATCAACAAACAATAATATGAAATAACATTAACAAAAACATGCTTTATCTTCTATGAAAAAAATTCTAACAAAAATCTAAAAATACCAAACATGCTCCAAAAAAAATTCCCAAACTTTAAACACAACCTTAAAACACATTTCTAAGCATATTTTATTCATGGATTGAGAGCATTTGATGGCTCGAAAGTCATGAAGAAAATGAAGAACAAAAATTAGTGTTCTTCATGAAATTACAAATGAAGAGAATGATGAATACTACATTTTTATGGTCTTAGAAAATTATTTAGAGGGTTGGAATGGTTGGGAAAGATGGATTAAAGCTTAGGAAAAGTGAAGGATTTTGAAAAACAAAGGGAAAATTTGTTCCAAAGAGAGAAAGAGAGAAAGGGCACAAAATGCTACTGTAATTTGCTGCAAAATTGGCTGTTGTAAGCCTATACGGGGTTCCCATTAGTTGGGACTAGTCAAATTACCTGATTTGACATGTTAATACCGATTCTTTAAGTTTTATCGTGTTTTCGATTGATTTTTTAGAACCTTAAGGTTTTATTTTCTTAAATATCCTTAAAAATACTTATTTCATAGTTTATAATCATTCCATGAAGTTTGGAATTGATCCGGTAAGTCAATTCTGAATTATCGCGGAAAAACGACGTCCGACGATTAAATTATGTTCATTCGAATTTCTATCGAATTCTTGAGCTTTCATAATTAATTTGAGTCTTATAAATCATTTCGTATTTATTTAAACCCTTGGTTTGAGTTTTGGTTCGTTTGGATCAGTTTGGAGTTTTCCGATATATATTCCCAGTGTTCGATTAAGTTCTTGAGAATTTCGGTTAGAGATTGATTCTTACAATTCTAAATTCATAATAATATATTCCTTCATGATTTTATTGTTCTTATTAATTTCAATGATTAGCACGGATTGTAATTTGATCCGCTCGTGAATAGTACTTTTGAGGCCGGTGACGGCAAGTCCGCTCAAAATTCTAATTCTTTGCTTCTCACATGTTTTGTGAGAAGATTCTAGAAATCAATCCTTTTGTTGAGATTCATTCTATATTCGGGCTATTCAGAAACTCTAATCCAGTTAGGCTAGTCACTAGTTTTGATTTCTCTAGTTTTCGATCTCCTAATCGGTTCTAATTGTTTCGTTGGTTACCTTAAACATAATTAAGGTCTTAGCACCATAAGCAATTAGTTTAATCTTCACTAATAAAAGTTTTAAATTTTTCGGGTTATTACATACATTTCCCCTTAAAATAAATTTCGTCCCGAAATTTGCTAACCTTGGAAAATATCAGGGTATTTTTCTTTCATAGCTTATTCTAATTCCCAGGTTGCTGCTTCTTGTCCATGGTGTCGCCATAGAACTTTTACTAATGGTATCTCCTTGTTCCTTAGCTTTTGGATACGTTGGTCCAAAATTTCTATAGGCAACTCTACATAACTCATGTTATCATCGAGGACAATATCCGTCGGGGGTATTACATGGCTGGAGTCATGTATGTACTTTCAGAGTTGTGAAACGTGGAACACATTGTGCACGTTTCCAAAGCTTGGCGTCAATGCCAATCAGTAAGCTGCAGGTTCTATCATTTCCAAAATTTCATAGGGTCCTATCAAACGTGGTCACAGCTTCCCTTTGATTCCAAATCTCACGATTCCTTTCGATGGGGAGATCTTCAAGAAAACTTTGTTTCCCACTTCAAAATGTAGCTTTGTGCGATGTTTGTTGGCGTACGACTTCCGTCGGTCTTGGGTCTCCTTGATCCGTTGGCGGATCGTCTCACGATCTCGATCATCTCTCCCACGTAGTCGGGTCTAATACTCTTCTATCTCCCACTTCATCCCAAAGAAAGTGGTGATCGACATTTCTTTCCATAAAAGCGCTTAGACGGGCCATTCCAATAGTTGTTTGATAGTTGTTGTTGTGGCGAATTCCACAGTGATAATACTTGTTCCCAACTTTCTCCTCTATCGAGGACAAGCGTACTCAATATGTCTTCAAGCGTTTGAATGGTCCTCTTGGATTGTCCGTCCGTTTGTGGGTGAAGCGGATCTTGAAATGTAGTCGAGTCCCCATTCCTTTTGTAAGCTCGTCCGAAACTGGATGTAAATTTGAATCTCTATCGGGCGTGATAGTATTTTGAACTCCATGTAAGCGTCGACTTCTCGAGCGCACAACCGTGCTAATCATACGATCAATCGTTATCTGAATTGGTAGAAAATGCGCTCTTTGTCGAACATTCGATGATGACCCAAATAGAGTATTTCTCTTTGTGATTTGGGTAGCCCGTTAACAAAATCCATGGCTATATTGTCCCATTTCCATTCCGGTATGGGCAGCGGTTGTAAGGTTCCATCGATCATTGGTGGAGTACTTTCACTTGTTGACACGTCAAACAACGTTCTACGAATGAAGCTACGTCTCGCTTCATTCCATCCCACCAAAATTTCTCCTTGAGATCTTGGTACATTTTGGTGCTTCCGGGGTGTGTGGTGTAAGAAGTCTCATGGGCTTCTTTCAAGATTTCGCTCTGAAGCTCTTCATCTTCTGGAATACACACCTTCCCGTCATACAATAAAACATTATCGGTTGCTTCTCTGAAATTTTTGTGGTTGTTGTTCGGATCTTGGCTCGTCTTCCTTGAACTTGCTTTCTTCCTCCGGCTTCTAAGATTTGGTCTCTTAAGTCCGGGATTGCAATCAACGTTGTAATGCAGCCTTCTATCGTCTGAGACGGATCTATGACCTCGATGTTCATCTTCTGAAATTCTTTTATAAGTATCTCTTCATGGCTGAGGAGACATCCCAAACTAGAGTGGGATTTGCGACTCAAAGCATCGGCTAAAACAATAGCCATGCATGGGTGGTAATTGATACCATAGTCATAATCTTTCACCAGTTCTAACCATCTATGTTGCCTCATGTTAAGATCTTTCTGCTCAAAGAAATACTTCAGGATTTTATGGTCGATGTAGATTTCACATCTAACTCCATAGAGATGGTGTCTCCAAATCTTTAAGGCATGTCGTGTTTGCTAATTCCGTGTCGTGCGTGGGATAGTTCAACTCATGTAGCTTAGTTGCCTTGAAGCATAAACAATAACTTTGCCTCCTTTCATCGAACACATCCTAATCCATTTTTCAAAGCGTTCGTGTAGATTGTGTACTCTTATCCGCTTGCATCATGAGTACTGTGGTTTGTCGTCAAGAACTCCTTCAATCTCGAAACTAGCCTCACACTTTCGGCGGTCCAAGTGTACTTGATTCTTTTTCTTAACAATTGGGTCATGGTTTGGGCTATCGTTGAAAATCATTTGATAAATCTTCGATAATAGCCAGCAAGTCCTAAGAAACTCTGAATTTCATTCGGGTTCTTTGGTGATCAATCTCTCGATCAACCCTAAACCACATATATTAATTATTCAACAACAAATCAATCTCTCGATCATGTTCGTTGTCACACTTATATTTAACAATAAATCTGCTCTCGCATATCTTCATAATCAAACATAAGCACACAATCAACCTACACTATTCTCTCGAACACCATGTATGGAGATCATGAAATAAACACTACAAGAATTTCGCTAATAGACAACGGGGAATGCCCATGGTCTATTTCAAAAATCCGCGTGGTCTACAAAGGTGTAGTCTATTACGTGCGGCTATAGACCACGCGGATTTCCCCGTGGTCTATTCAGTTATAGACCACGGTGAAAACCGCGTGGTCTATAATGTTATGGACAACGGGCCACCTGAAGGTGAACCACGGTCTTTCCCCGTCGTCTATGACATTATAGACCACGCGGTTTTCACCGTGGTCTATAACTGAATAGACCACGCGCATTTCCCCGTGGTCTATAAATGAATAATATATTTTTGTTATTTTATTATTTATTTAATACCTGTTTTCATAATTTGAATGCATGTTTATGCTAATTAAAAATAATAATCCAAAAATAGATATAAAATATTTCTCATAATATTTATATCAAAATCAAGGTACACATTTCATAAGCATTCAAAACGTTATATCCAAAAAATTCCCAATCTACATGTATTTTCTAACTAGCTACAAGTATTTTCTAACTAGCTACTAAAATTTATCCAAAAATATCCATTCATCATCTTCAACAACAAATATTTTCTAACTAGCTACTAAAATTCATCAAAAAAATCAACTTCACCATCTTCAAGCATTTCACCATCTTTGCTTCAACAACATCACCATCTAACTTGATCTCATCTACATTATTAGAATAAAATGTAAAATGGTAAGAAATGAAATTTAGTACATCAAAATCATTATGTTCAACAAAAGTATGAAACTTACCATCGTCAACCACCATAGAATCAGCGACTTACTCGGATCACTCTATACGGACTTCATCGATTTCTTTTTCGAGTAAAAGCCGTTAGAAAACTATTAAAACAAAATAAACATTCTATTAGTAAAAAGTAAAGAATTAGTATTTAGAAAATCTTCAAGAATATCTTCAAGCATAATCAACGATTGTTACCACAAACAAAAACAATTATATTTTAGAATTCAAAATATACGCTATTTTGTACACGGAATAAAAAATTTGACACTTGATTTTGAATACTTGTTTCAATAAATAAATTAGATAAACGTTGATGAAGCAAAATTATATTACGTACTACATGGAAATATTAAGCAACCATTTCCTCAAGGCATCTCTGTATCTTCAATTAATATTGCTAGTAATCTAAAGCTAAACAATCATAAAGCCTGCTATTAAAAGCCTAATCCAAAATAAATCTACAAAAAACATAACCTGTCACAACATTCAACAATATATACCATGCATACCACCATGTAAATTCATTAACCTAAGTTTAAATTTACTTAAGGCAAAGATTCAAACCTTGTTAGCAATGTTGTTTGAGAGTCGGTCCAAAAGCTCCTCGTAAAGTCCTTTTCGGAGGTGGCACATGCACGTTGGATAAACCTGCAAGTCTGCAACACATGCCAAGAAGATCCTTCAAGATTCGATGTTCTTGCACCTCAAAATAGAATAAGGTATCTTTCAGTGGCAATCCTAAAACCTTAATGATTAATGATTCCACACTAAACTCAACTTTGGTACAAAAGTAACAAGCAAATTTAAAAGTACAAGCATTTAGACAATACGAGTTCAAAGTTTCGATTTTGAATAATTGTTACGATAATTATTGCCCATTCATTAACCTGCAAACAAAGAAATGATTGATATTGTTTTTATATCGACTCTTTGTTTCAGATTCATCACAAGGTTGTAGAAACTTGCTAGTAGAATCAAATCATGGAAGCCTAATTTTTTCTACTTCATTTACCCAAGTTGTTGGGTGAGATGTCACATGAGATTTTTCAAGTCTTTTGAACTATTGCCTTGGAGATTAACTGTTGTCTACAAATTCCACCTTTAAAAGAATAAAAAAAATGAAGTAACAAAAGAAAAAAAGCAAATATCAACGTGTGAGCTACAAATTCTAGGCTTCTTCTTTGATATAATCTTATCGGTTATGGTGGAAACTAGCTACAAGTCATGCCCCCATATATTTTTCCTACATTTTAGTTGAAATATTCTCTCGAAACAAAACTTGGTGGCAGTTTCCATAACTAGCTCCAATTTCTTTTGCTGAAAAATATAACTTGTTAAAGGGTGTTTGCTTTAGAACATAAATATACATCTTCAGACTCCAACTATAGAGATTTGTTTATTTAGAGATTGTGAAAATATTCTCCTAATTTATGAGCCTTAGCTTTAGAAATTCACATAAGTTTGATTCTCATAATTCTTTAACAATTTACAACATACACACATTTCATAATTATAGCTCAGTCAAATGCCTAATATATGTAACCAAGTGGAACATTTGAAAAGGAAGCAGATGTAGTCATTTAGACCAACAAAAGCAAATCAAAATTAATAACAAAAATAAATTTGTTTCAATGAAAGAAAAGCAATAACTCAATCAAATAACCCCACACCAATCTATATAGAAGTTTCTCAATATCGAATCCAAGACATCCAGAGCTGCAAGCCTAAATCAATCCAACAAATGATTTAGAAACTTAATTTGCAACAATATTATCCAAATTATAAACTTCTAACTGCAACTTAATTTAGATTCATAAAGAGAATTTCAAAATAGATGCAACAAGAGCTAGAGTGTTTCGACAAGAGTGACTCACCAAAAATAAATATAAGGAGAAGGATAATTTTTAGGATCTTTATACACAGGCGAGAGAGGAACTGAAGTGAATGCGAAGGGCATAGTCTTTCGTCTTATCTAAGTCACTAGAAAGTTCACATACAATCAATTACAAAGTTCAAAACAATCAATTAAAAAACAAAATGCAGAGAAATGAAGAGAAATACTATAACTACTTGTAGATAGTGCGAGGGGGTTCCGGTGGGTAGGGTTGGCTGCAAAGACAATAAGATGTTGGACTACAACAACATAGACGCCTCATGTTGGCGACGTCAATTCGAGGATATTTTTTTATATATATTTTTACATTACAACTCAAATCTAAATGAAATTGAGGAGGAAATGAGGCTTCAGGAGGGAGAGAAAATTGTTGAAGTCAATTAATTCTTCTTTTGTGTTATTTTCAGAGACGATGGTTTGCGGCTGGGGTAGGGCATGAGTCCATAAAGATGAACGGTTTTATTTGTTTCTTTGAATTTTTTTTAATTCTTGAATTATAATATGTTCAATTATTTTTGGATGGAGGTTCCTAACAAAAAATAACTTTCGGTGGGAAAATTGCCGCCAAGATTTGTAAAAGTGATTTTTCCATTTAACTTTTACTACTTTCTTCAAACAAAAAATATTACTATCATTTAATGTGGTGAGGGCCGTGAGACATTTGCTTGTGTCATAATTGACACGATATTACGACGCAGGGCATTTTATGTTGTTATAATGTTCAAACGATTTTAGATAGTGCGACGGCCGGCGTTCCGGCGAGACAATGTGAAGAAACGAATTAAGATAGTGAGAAGCAAAATAGCGCTAGCGGAGAAGGAGATGAGAAACAACGCAGATTTGAAAAATTATGACCAAATTCCCCAAATTAATTAAGTGTGAGTAAAAAAAATTAGCTAAGGCATGAAGATGGGCTAAAAGACCACATGGCTAAGTGGCGAAAGACCACGCGGCCTAAGCCCGTGGTATTTAGTCGACGTGGATGTTAGACGACGCGGAAAAAACCGTGGTTAATAAAAGTTATGCGCTAATAGACCCGCGCGGTAAGGGCACCGTGGTCTATCATATGAAAAAATGCTAATAGACCACGCGGTTCTCAGCCCGTGGTCTATAACCGTTAAAAATATGGTTATAGACCACGCGTTTCACCACCCACGTTGTCATGTCATAATAGACCACTTTAGTACTAATGCGTGGTCTATGACGTGTGGTCTATGAGCAAAATTCTTGAAGTGAAACAATTTATATGGATGAGGAAATTGCAAATAATCAACACAATAATCACGATTCAAGACAAGAACAATCCAACATTTATTTCCTAACAAATCGATAATTTATCTCATTGTAGAAATTATTCCAATCCCAATTACATAGACATAATGAAAATGATAAAAACTTACAAACCATTCATAGATAAATTCGTCTTCCAAATATTCGTAATTGCACAAACCAATTGTTAATCCAAAATGCAAAAATTAAATGGGAAGGAAATGGAAAAGAAAAGGGAAAAGAATCGCGTCTGAAAACTGTGAGATGAGAGTCCGTGCGGCTGTTCTTCTATTTATAAGCCCTGGCAAAAAGCCCACGAAATAATCAAAAATGGGCCCAAAAATCACGCCCAGTGCCGGACGGGCCGAAGCGCCGGACGCGAGCATTCTCTGGAAAGGTCAGAGCGAGCATCGCAGCGCCTGACGGAGCGAAGCGTCGGACGCGAGCGCTCCCTGGAAAGGTCAGAGCGAGCATCGCAGCGCCGGACGGAGCGAAGCGCCGGACGCGAGCGCTCCCGGAATAAACGATGAAGTTGAGCCCGGCACCGACGGAGACCAACGTCGGACGCCTGGCGAGATGTGTTGGATCAGCGCGCGGACGGTGGGCGGCGTTGGGCGCTTGCGAGAGACGGGCGAAAGGGCGCTGGTGGTACCAGCGTCGGACGTGGCCAAGCGTCGGGCGTGACTACGTAAGTCGTGGACGGCGGGCGCTACATCGATGAAACGCCGGACGGATGGGCGCGCCGTGGCGCGTTGTGGAAGTGGGCGCTAGGGCGGCTGGATGCGTGGCGGGCGTGGCGCGGCACGGCCGTGGCCACGTTGAAGACGCAGGAGGCGCGGCCGTGGCTGCATTGTGAAGACCGTGGCCGTGGCCGCGTTGTGTGGAGTGAGCACTGGAGTGGGCGTTGGCCTCGCTCGCGCTCACGCACCCGCGTGCGCGACTTTGGTGTTTCGTTCCGTTCTCTCGTCCGAACTCCGAATTACGATCCGTTTGCACCTATGAACTCCTATCGAGATGATATTCAATATAGGATAGCTCTTGGAAGATCCATTTAATCCTATTTAATGTAGTTTTTCTACAAAATATCGAAACAAACCATATAAGTCCAAATCGATAAATACTAATCAAACCAACGACATAAATAGGACAAACTACGGAAACAGAGATGCATAAACATATGAAAATAAGCACAAAACCATACTAAACAACTCCTCCACACTTAAACCTTTGCTTGTCCTCAAGCAAACATCATCATCACGACACGAGAAAAGAAATCAAGAAACATAAATTCAAATGGATAAAACATGACTTCACATCATCCTAGAAATTCTAAACCAATACGTTTCTCAACATGATAATGAATCAACAATTGATTGAGCATGCGGCTTAGTCCAAGCAAATCACAATTTTGATCTACATGCATTTAATAATCGAAAAGCCAATTCATATAGATCCTTGCATAACACATCTCATTTTCAACATAACACACAACTTCCAATGCCAGATGTGACGACTCAAGGAGGATTATAGGACAATATTCATTAAGTCAAACCTTCGAGTTGAAAACCCGAGTATCCTAATATGGTTTCCTCATCACTTTTGAGATTCCATTCGAGAAGCAACATGCAGCGAGAGGAGTAGAGCCCCTTATTCCAACCTTAAGCCCACTTATTCAACCATAAACAAATTATTCCAACTTTTTTTTTATAACAATCTTTTTCATATTTTCATAATATTTTTTTTTCGAGATAAGACACGCAAGGGGACCATATAAATAGCAATGACAATCAACTACACATATCACTTCATCACAATTTACTTGACGTGCCCACAGCTAGATCGATCATCAACAATTATCAAGCCAGTCACGCATAGATAAAATTACTAGAAATCGGTTCAAGGCGTGCATACCCAATCAAATCATGCTCACTCAACTCTACTCGTATACTAGACGATAAAGCATACTCAAATCCAAACAAAAGGTATAAAATAGAGGACGACACACCCAAACAAACACAAGTCACATGCAAACATACAAAGATGGCAAGCACACCTCCACACTTTAGACAACACACTTCACCGAGTGCGCAAAAACCAAAAGGTAAAATGTAGAAGTGAACTTCCCTGAAATTGAGAGAACATGTCAACGAGTGCAGCGGTGGCGATGTCCGATGGCTTGAGTGTTCATGCCATGCAGCTCGCCACAATTCTCATCTCACTTATTTAAAAACCAGAAAAGAAAAAGAATAGAAACAAAACAGAAAAAACAAGTAAACTTGTGAGTTGCCTCCCACGTAGCGCTCGTTTCAATGGCACGAGCTCCACCAGTGAAAAATAGACTATCCATAGTCCTTCACCTGCAGGAATACCATCTAAACCAGAGCATCGGTAGTAACAATGTAAGCACAAAGGATAGTTAAGGTAGCAAATAATGAATTAATTAAGTTCAAATCATACATCCTATTCTTCAAAGAAAAAATAGATAACCTCAATTCTTTGAGTACAATACTTTGGTGAATTAGGATGTTGAAAAATTACAGATGCTACGTCAACGTTTGTCCTCTCCTCATCCTTCAACTGGATCGGGAAGATATCTGTTTGTTCATACTTAGTCTCGGCTTGATGAATCCTCGACTCTTCACTTTCATCAACTTCCCTGATTCTCCCCTCAACTTCATCATCTTCATAGATAATGACAAAAGAAGTTTGCTCTAATTGTCTCGGCATCTCCTCCACACTTTGGTTGTGGACCAATTCTTCCACTATCCCGGCTAACTGACTGACTTGAGTCTCTAAACGCTCGATAGATGTTTCCAATATTTCAACCTTTGTTGACTAAATGCGTATGAAAGACATCGCAGTGTCTTTCAATGTCGTCTTCACCGGTTGACTACGCTTTGAATGAAAGCACGCAATGACTCCTCAATGTCGGCTTCACCGGTGATTCGCTGAATGAATGCTCGCAATGAATCCTCAATGTCGGCTTCACCGGCTGTTGTTGGAAGAAGAGGTCCCAATATATGAAGAACTACGAGGATGCCTCCAGGTAGGGATCATAGGCTTGATGCTCACAACCGACGGGTATCCTCAAAATAGTCGAATTGGGCTCATTCTTTGTAAGGAGAATTTGCCCAATCTGACGTGCTTTCCTCCTCCAGCACGTCGACCATATTCATATCGTGATAACCCCATTATTAACACACCAACTACAAAAACAAGATCACACGCACTGTTGGAGAAAATAGTAACAAAGAAAAGAAAAGAAAGAAATAAAAAGAAGAAGCACGGGGGAGGAAACACGAAAAACAAAGCTACACAAAACCTAAAGCCTAAAGCCTTCCCCGGCAACGGCGCCAAAATTTGTTCAGACCAAATTGTTCTTTTCAGTCGCTCGCAATAGTACGAGGTCCTTATAGAGCGGTAAGGTCGACCCAAGTCGAATCTCTCGAGGAAGACTTAACAAGGCTACGGTTCTATGTCAAACACAAAAACAGAAAAGAAATACTAACGTCCTAAAACAAGGGGGTCTGTCACGAAACGAACCAAAGCAGAAAATAAAATAAAGCAGGGAAAACAGATGCACTTGGACAACAATAGGAATTGGCAGATACGTGGAATTGGAGACGGTGTTCTAGGGTTCAAATCTATCCTCGCTATTAATGAATCAAGGACCGGTACGCAATGCATAAAACACCCACGCCTCTCACCAAACGGTCAACACTAACTAATCTCTTGATTACATCAACGTTAGACTCGAATTTAATGGCGGGGGATCTCTCAATCAACCTACCATCAACTACGAAGGATATTTTATTACAAGGCACACGATAGCAAAAAACCCTAACCACATATATTAATTATTCAACAACAAATCAATCTCTCGATCACGTTCGTTGTCACACTTATATTTAACAATAAATCTGCTCTCGCATATCTTCATAATCAAACATAAGCACACAATCAACCTACACTATTCTCTCGAACACCATGTATGGAGATCATGAAATAAACAAATTTATATGGATGAGGAAATTGCAAATAATCAACACAATAATCACGATTCAAGACAAGAACAATCCAACATTTATTTCCTAACAAATCGATAATTTATCTCATGGTAGAAATTATTCCAATCCCAATTACATAGACATAATGAAAATGAGAAAAACTTACAAACCATTCATAGATAAATTCGTCTTCCAAATATTCGTAATTGCACAATCCAATTGTTAATCCAAAATGTAAAAATTAAATGGGAAGGAAATGGAAAAGAAAAGGGAAAAGAATCGCGTCTGAAAACTATGAGATGCGAGTACGTGCGGCTGTTCTTCTATTTATAAGCCCTCGCAAAAAGCCCACGAAATAATCGAAAATGGGCCCAAAATCACGCCCAGCGCCGGACGGGGCGAAGCGCCGGACACGAGCATTCTCTGGAAAGGTCAGAGCGAGCATCGCAGCGTCGGACGGAGCGGTGCCGAGCGAGCTCCGAAAAGGTCGAGCGAGCATCGCAGCGCCGGACGGAGCGAAGCACCAAACGCGAGCGCTCCACAGAATAAACGATGAAGTTGAGCCCAGCCGGATGGAGACCAAACGCCGAACGCACGGCGAGATGTGTTGGATGCAGCGCCGGACGGTGGATGAAGCGTCGGACGCACGGAGAGAGACGAACGAGAATGGGCGCTGGGTGATACCCAGCGCCGGATGTGACTGGGCAGTGTCGCGGACGAAGCGGGCGCTGCATCTGATGAAACGCCGGATGGATGGGGCACGACCGTGGCCGCGTGAGGCGCGGCTGTGGGCGCGTTGTGTGGAGTGGGCGCTGGGGCGCTGGATGCGTGAGGCGCAGCCGTGGCCACGTTGTGAAGATGCAGGAGGCACGGCCGTAGCCGCATTGTGAAGACCACGGCCGTTGCCATATTGTGAAGACCGCAGCCGTGGCCGCGGTGCGGTGAGCACTAGAGTGGGCGCTGGCCTCGCTCGCGCTCGCGCACCCGCGTGCGCGACTTTGGTGTTTCGTTCTGTTCTCTCTCATCCGAACTCCGAATTACGATCCGTTTGCGCCTATGAACTCCTATCGAGATGCTCTTCAATATAGGATAGCTCTTGGAAGATCCATTTAATCCTATTTAATTTCGTTTTTCTACAAAATATCGAAACAAACCAAATAACTCCTATCGAGATGCTCTTCAATATAGGATAGCTCTTGGAAGATCAATTTAATCCTATTTAATGTCGTTTTTCTACAAAATATCGAAACAAACCAAATAAGTCCAAATCGATAAATACTAATCAAACCAACGACATAAATAGGACAAACTACGGGAAACGACATGCATAAACATATGAAAAATACAAAACCATACTAAACAAACACACTAGGTCTAATGAAACCTAACTCCAAGAGTTCTTACAGCTGGATTTTTAATTCGTCAAGTTCTTTTGACGCCATCCGGTATGGGGCCTTCGACACAGGGTAGAACCTTGTTTAAGGTCGATCGTGAACTCAATCTATCGGTTTGGCGGTAATCCCGATAGTTCATTTGGAAAGACGTCGGAATATTCCCTCACGATCGGAACGTCTTCTATCATTCTCTCATTTGGTCTTCCTCTTGGAGATAGACAAGGTATGCGTGATTCTCTGTCTTGTTCAGCAACGTCCTTGCTTGTAGCGCGGATATGATTGGGACTCTCCTCCCCATGCTGATCCCGTGAAAGTCTGTAGGTTTCTCTCCGGGATGTTGGAAAGAAATCTTCCTTTCATTGCATAGGATAGTCGCATTATGTTCGGTTAACCAATCCATCCCTAGGATTATGTCCACATCTGTCATAGGTATGATGTGAAGGTTATATGTCATGACCTTAAGTGAGCCTAGTCCAAGTCCTAGGTTCGAGCATGTGTGGGTTACCGTTCTTATGCCTCCTACTGGTGAAAAAATTCTCATGATTTGTTCAGCGCGTTTAGGATCTAGTGCTAAGTTCTCTACGCATGTTTCATCAATAAAAGAATGCGAGGCGCCAGTATCAAAAAGTAGGATAACAGGCAATTGGAGGAGTGTTCCCATACCTGCCAAGTTTTCTTGGTTCCTTGGCGGTTCCTGCGGGAATTCCCTTTCTTGATTGAGGGCGTATACCCTGGCTTGCGGTGGTAGTGGTTGTCGGTATTGTTGTTCATGTTGTCGCCATTGCTATTGTCATTGTCGTTGTGGTTGATACTGTCGTTGAATCGACTGGAAGTACTAAATCGGGGGCTGTTGCTGAAATGGTCGAGTCTGGATAGCACAGACCGGTTGGACTCGGTTAGGCACATTAGGATGGCCATTTCCTCCTTGGCGCATCCCTGGGCAGTCCCTGGAGTTGTGAAAGGCCACATTTGAAGCATCCATCATTCGTGAATGCGCATGCTCCTTTGTGACTCCTATGGCACCTAGGGCACAAAGGAGTTTCACAAATCTCGATTAACCCGCGGTCAAAGCACCATGGGGCATCCATTACCTTGTCTGTGCCCAGATGACACGTTACTCCCTTGCCATGGCCTCCTATCGGCGTGGCCAGCATGTGATCCTTGACCTTGGTGGGGTCATTCCTACTTTCTCTTCCCACGATCCCCTGGTGATTCGGTGGGTGCATAGCGACAATCCTATCATCGGTCAAGGCAACCTCAACGTCCAATGCCCTACTATGGGCCTCATGGTAGGTTAGATTTCCATGACCGGCTAGCGACACCCTAATCTCATGATGGAGTCCCATCCAAAATTTTTTGGCTCTCTTCTTATCGGTGTCGACCAGCTAAGGCGTATACCGTGATATCTCGTAGAATGCCACATCATGATCCGTGACCGTTTGTTTCCACATCGCGGATTGTAGGACTCATGTTCCTTTCTTTTCCTGTAAGTCTTAGGAATGTACTTCTCATACACTTCCTCCTTAAATTCCTCCCAGGTGTAACCTTCCAGTTCCTCTTCAGAAAAAGGTCTTTCTCTTTGCCTCCACCAGAAGTCGGCGGCACCGGTCATTTGAAAAGCAACGCATGACAAGTGTTCTTGAGATGTGCAGTGAAGAAAGTTTAAGATTCACTCTAGTGTGCGAATCCATAGTTCCACATCCATGGGATTCCCAGTCCCGTTGAAGGTTGGCGGATTCTGTCTGAGGAATAGTTCCTCAATCCGTCTTGCCGGTGGTGGAGGGGTGTGCTCTCTTTCGGATGTTACCTCACCATTTCTTCTTCTCACGACATTCTATCATTCCTAAATATACGGAATCAAATATCTTCTTCTACCATCCATCAAGATCATATGTATATTAGCACGGTATGTATATATAATCATAAGCATAAATCTAGTACGTCATCGAACACCACATACCGCAACCTCAAAAACCAAAGCTCTCGGGGAGCTATCATCATATCAAATCCAATGTCTATACGATGACTTTAATCATCGCTTTTAAGATCTACAAAAGATCAGGTACTGAGTATGATGCTCCAAAAATTAATTAAGCATCACTCAGTGTACCTAGTCACGGTGCGTACAAAAATCTAAATGCTACCGTGGTCATCAGAATAAGGGTTCATGTCGCATGCATCAAAAAGATATACAAGGGTATGTAGACAAACACTATCTTGTCCTAATAACTAGATCCATAATCGCTTGGGGTGTAGACAGGGCTCAGCGTGTCGGAGTCGACACCGAGAGTATGGGTATTATCTACTCTCTCTATTCTCATTGCCTGCAGGCAGGTCCTCATCAGGATTCTTCCTCTAGGTCTTCCTCCGGATCCTCCTTCTCTATGACCTCGGCATCGAATGTGGGAGCCACGGGCTCTCGAACTCGAATGACCTTAGCTTCTCCCATAGCAGCCAGGTCTCGACGGATCTCAGTCATGATATCCTTGAATGTAGCGGCTGGAAACGAAGCAACATTAAGACGGGCACAAGCTCCTCTCACCGTGCCTGCAGCTAGGCCACATGGATCATCAACCTCCATAGTATCATGGTACATGGGTCCATGCGGGGGTGGCAGCGGTTGAGCTAGGGGAGCGTTGGTAGGTTGAGATGGATGATGACATAGAATGATCGGTGGCGATGGTCTGAGCTGTTAATGATGGAGCTCGAATCCTACTAGCGGTAGGACCGAAAAAGTAAGCTGTCGAGGACGGGAAGGTCCAGCCTCGAACATGTTCCTAACATAGCCAGGTAAGAATACGGATCCATCAGATGCCAAACGAGGCACCTCCGGGTGAAGCCACTCGGAAATCTCATCGCGCCAGGTGTATTCCCATTCGGGGAGATACGGTCCACATGGTGTAGCTCCGTATACCATGAATACGTAGCTCAGGTGACTGACAAAACGAGACAAGTCCACCTCAAGATCGAAGATCTCTCGGCGTCGATAGATATAATCTGCCGATATCTCACGGGCATATCCCTGTCAGTCGGATGACAGTCTCGTGATCAGTCGAAGCACACCGTCATAATATGACGTACCATGGGCATGTGCAGCAGCCCAATGACGTATAAAATGAGCAAAGAACTCGTTGATGTCTTCTACTCAAGTACATCCGGTAGGAACGGTAGGAGGGTACCACCTCCTCGGTGTTACTCTAGAAGATAAAGGGAGCCTAGTCGTAAAATCGTCTGAACCATCTTATACTCCTAAGTTCTTATGAAACTACTTTCATGGTTTGGTCTTTGGGAAGAGACTTCATGG
Organism: Salvia rosmarinus; assembly: GCA_036937905.1. Taxonomy (NCBI): domain Eukaryota; kingdom Viridiplantae; phylum Streptophyta; class Magnoliopsida; order Lamiales; family Lamiaceae; genus Salvia; species Salvia rosmarinus. Next base: position 50,410,967 of record CM072822.1, on the reverse strand, counting down.
TTCCTTAGGATAGAATAAATGTTCGATGTCTAGCCTTCGGGTAAAGGCTAAGTGGTCACCCAATCTTATTGGGTTCTGGATTCCTTATTTATATTCGCATCATAAAATTCGATCATAATCGTTCCTATAATGTATTTACAATTTGATCTTTCTTTTTATACTTCCTTAATGTTATACTTTGATTTTTCATTATCGCCGTGATAAAGGCAACATGTATGGTGTTCGGGATTCCTACGCATAGAGAGGTTGGGACTCATAGCATTACGAACCTCCAGTTAAGCAATCGCTTCATCATCGTAGATTTGTCACGTTCTCCTCCTCAAATCCGTTTGGATTGTGATTCTTAAAATTTCTATGTTCTCGTTCTTCCTTAATATTCTGTTCAATCGGGGATACCTTATGTTCTCATACTAGGTTCGGCGCAAAAGGGGTCATGCGTCTTAAGAGTCTATGTTCTCATGGGGAAAAAAATACTCATTTACATTCTGCTCCTAGCATGTTTCGCATATAGTAGTAAACACAGCTCATGACATATATTGCGATAAACAAGTATTCTCATATTACTCTCTTATCAAACCCCTAGAGTTTGTAACTTTCTTTCAAACTAATGACCAATTATTTTGAAAGAAACTTTTCAATTTGAAATCATTCATTTTTCCAAAATATATTTCGACCTTCAAACTAAGCAACATTTGTAAGTCCATTTCACATTTCATATACTTCCACCATTTCAAAATAACTTTTAGTTGAGATAGTTACCTTCTTCCTCGTTGAGCAAGATGACGATGGAGTGCAGTGTAGTGGCAGTCAAACACCAATAGTTTATAGACTCAACTTTCAACTTAGGATTTAAGGAAAGAGTTTCTAGGGTTCAGAACGAACAAATGCTCTGATACTACTTTGTGACGACCTGACTTCTCATGGAAGTATGGATCAAATGGATCTTCATTGGTATGATAATGCAGCGGATATATACATAACTAGTCAATACAATTAACCATTTAACTACTCATAAATGCATGAACTGAAAGGAATAAACTATTTCAATACCAACCCAGTCACATAAGGACTTGTCGAGGTTCGATATCCAGTGTAACTTGATCGGGCGCAATTCGAGGAACAGTGCGACCTCGAGTTCAATATGATAATGAATAGCGGTTATAATCAAAGACACCAAAACAATATCAGAGTTTAGCAGCAATAAACGTGTGGACATGCATATGATGATGCATGCCCAAGGTTCTAGAAACCTTTCTACTATAGTAACAAAACACCTGCCACTCTGCACCACCTCACACTCATCATCAATCCCTGCTCAACCTGCACATCAAAAACGAGATGCATGGGGATTTTATAAAGTTATTGAACTGCCCAGTGGACTCATTACTGAAAACATTTTCTTTATAAAGTTATTGAACTGCCCACAATAGCACATGAGGATTTTAGTTGAAAAGACTCATGCCTATCAAATATTTTATCATTTTCCAAAAGTGTGTCCGACCAGACTATTTCATCCACGTTGTTCCATATCTGATAATTCATTCATTCGCGCACTATGGAGGTGGCCACCCACACATAGTCACCATGACCGGTCGAGGTAGCTAACCTTAACACACAGTCACATGTGTACACAATCCGAGTTAGTCCTTAACTAAGTCGGATCCGATCGTTACCCTTTTTTACGTTGGTGGACCAACACATTCTCATACCACATTGGATATACCAACCTCAGATAGTCACAACAAAACATAAACATTTGGCAATCAATAATATTTCATAAAACTTTTATAAATTATGCTTTGAGGTATGCATATCATTTTGTTTCAAGAGAGCCCACCTGCTAGTCCGAAGCTATAAGTTCTAAGTAGGGCAGGGTGTGAGTGTCCTTCCTTGGCAACTACGTTCGATCAGGCCCTTCATAAGAAAATAGCTTTTCTTAGATTCTTTCCATTGATCGAGGGACGTTTATAAATTACGACTTAAAGTTCCCAATTAGGGTTTCTTTATGATTTCATGTGATGGTCTTAAGCTAATTTCCATTATCTTACATTCTCAATTTCCAAACTATATTACTTCATCATTCCTAGATGAACCTCAACTTATGAGTCATATACTCCGAGTCTAACCTCGACTCTAACCTTAGTGTTCTTCTAAACGTTATTACGTTATAGATTGTTAGTATTCAAGTTATGATTGGTATATTAGGAAATTCTCAAGCCACTAACTAGACTTAACAATTATAGTTACGTCCTAGTAGGTTATGCTTAACGGTTTGCCGTATTAACACGACGAATAAATGGGAGTATTGACTTATGATTCAAGTTATCTAATACTATCACATAAGTAATTACTTAGAAATAAATGAAGTTCTTTGTGAATACTAACTCGATCTTTGAGACATAAGGATCGACATCTTATGTTCGAATCTTAGCTTACACTTTTCGACATTGTTTGTTTCTCTTAGCACGTCGGAGATTGTGTAAGTTATATAACGCTATTCGTATCGAGTCGTCTTAACGCTCAATCTAATATTGTATTAGGTTGTCGTTGTTGAGCATTAACATTTGTAAGTCGACTTTTGGTTTCCTTAATAATTTCAACAAATAAAATAAATAAATATCATATTATTTTCAACAAATAAAATCAAATAATTCTTAATATATATATATATATATATATATATTATCCAAATGAAATAAATAGGAGGAGTGTTTCAATAATTTCAAGATTAATATATGATGTTCATATCATATATCAAACACTATACCTCAACTATTTTTCAACAAATAAAATCAAAATAATTTTTAAAAATTATATATATATATTTCTGCCCTAACAAAATAAATAGGAGAAATAATTCAAAAATTCTCATCTTTATTCTATATGCTCCTAACACATCAACAAACAATAATATGAAATAACATTCACAACAACATGCTTTATCTTCTATGAAAAAAATTCTAATAAAAATAGAAAAATACCAAACATGCTCCAAAAAAATTCCCAAACTTTAAACACAACCTTAAAACACATTTCTAAGCATATTTTATTCATGGCTTGAGAGCATTTGATGGCTTGAAAGTCATGAAGAAAATGAAGAACAAAAATTAGTGTTTTTCATGAAAGAATTCCAAAAAAAATCTAAAAAAATTTCTACTCCATTACAAATGAAGAGAATGATTAATTCTATCTTTGTATGGTCTTATAAAATTATTTATAGGGTTGAAATGATTGGGAAAGATGGATTAAAGCTTAGGAAAAAGTGAAGGATTTTAAAAACAAAGGAAGAATTTGTTCCAAAGAGAGAAATGACACAAAATGCTACTGTAATTTTCTGCAAAATGGGCTGTTGTAAGCCTATATGGGGTCCCCATTGTGGTAGTTGGGAGAAGACTAGTCAAATTACCCGATTTGGCATGTTAATACCGGTTCTTTAAGTTTTATCGCGCTTTCAATTGATTTTATCGGAACCTTAAGGTTTTATTTTCTTGAATAACCTTAAAAAGACTTATTTCATAGTTTATAATAATTCCATGACGTTTGGAATTGATCCGATAAGTCAATTCTGAATTATCGTGGAAAAACGATGTCCGGCGATTAATTTATGTTCATTCGAATTTCTATCGAATTCTTGAGATTTCGTAATTAATTTGATTCTTATAAATCATTTCTTATTGATTTAAACCCTTGGTTTGAGTTTTGGTTCGTTCGGATCAGTTTGGGGTTTTTCCGGTAAATATTCCTGCGTTCGGTTAAGTTCTTCAGGAATTTCGTTTAGAATTTGATTCTTATGAATTCTAAATTCATAATAATATATTACTTCATGATTTTAATTGTTCTTATTAATTTCAATGATTAGCACGGACTGGAATTCGATCTAGCTCGTGAATAGTACTTTTGAGATTGACCAGACAAGTCTGCTCGAAAATTCTAATTCTTTGGCTTCTCATATGTTTTCGTGAGACGATTCTAGAAATGCAATCCTTTTGTTGAGATTATTTCTATGTTCATGCTATTTAGGAAACCCTAATCCGATTGGACTAGTCACTGGTTTTTGATTTCTCTAGTTTTCGATCTCCGAATCGGTTCTAATTCTTTTCGTTGGTTACCTTAAACATAATTAAGGTCTTAGCACCATAAGTGTAATACCACGAGAAATATTCATAAAGAAGTATGATATATATATTTATATCTATATTTTTAAGAATGAATTATTTTTCTTTAAATTGTGAACTAATAAAAATTTGAGTTTTGAACGTTTTTACAGGTTGTTCGGCCAAGAGCGATGATGCGCCCTAGCGAAAATGTAAAGTTTGATATTAAAAGTTTTAATGTCTTAGTAAATTATAATTATGAATTTAGCATGAAAGTTTAATTTTTATGCATTTGTGATTAATTGATGATATTGAGTGATTTGAATATAAGAATCGATTAAAACGTTTAGTTATTATGCATTAGAGTAAAAATTTGTGAAGAAGTAATAAAATGGATATACATGTACATATATGTAATTTTGCCTTAAGTGTGTAGAGAATTATAGAATTCTCTAGATTTGTGAAGATTTCTTTAGATTTGTGGTGATTAATCACCATATTAAATTAATTGAAAAATGAAAAGAAAATTTGTGGATATGTTTATAAATAGCTACTATTCATCATCCTTATCATTTTTCTTCAAAAATTTCGTGCTTCACACACTAAAATTTTTTAAATTTTATCCTCCAAATTTCACGATCTAACCGTTAAATTTTCGATCGTCTTCGCATTCAGGTATAATTCAATTCCTAGAACACATCTATGGTTTGAAAAATTGAAAAATATGAACTTATGAACTTGATGAATTTTCAGTCCTTTCATGAATTGTGAAGAGGATATGTTGTTGTTTGATTATTTCTTGATATTATGTTATGTTAATCGCCGATAAGTTGTTTAACGTTGAAATTTTGAGCGATATGTGCATTCTTTGGAATTTGGTGAATTTTGAAATTTTGGAGGTCTTGATCTTGAATTTATGTTGTTTATATGCTTGATATTTTTCATATATGTGTTGTTGGATTGATATAAATATGTTTGACAAGAAAAGCGTTTAAAATCGAACTTATGCAAAGTCCTTTTGGCGAAAACCTAGCCCATGTAATGTTGGATTTTGATTTTATTTGATCATTTGACTTCATATTTGGATTCTATGCTATGAATAAAGCTTAAAATGATTTATTCGGATTTTTCGACCGACGTATTCAAAATTTTGAAATTTTTGTTTGACGTCGAATTAGGGCTTTCAATGCTAAAGCTTTGATCTCTAGATTTTGATGATTGATTTGTGATCTTTGATGATAGTTAAGCATATATAGAGGTTCGTCTAAGATAGATGACATCTTGTGCAAATTTTCACGTTAAACATACGTTTATGGTTAAGATTAAGCGGTTTACGTGCGTTGATGTGTTTAATATACTTAATTGGACATATGAAACTTAGTTAAGAGTAATGTTAAAGTGCTAGGTGGCGCGACATCCGAAGCTCAAGGACGAACGACCAAACAATAGATTTATTTTGAAACGTCTACACGAGGTGAGGTTTACTCTATCTGTAAGTACGTTGTATGGTTGTAATCATTGTTGTGTTTTGTGCATGCATGTGAGCTAGAATGTTAAAGAAGTACCCTCGAGGAGGCCGAGCCTAGTGTAGCGATCTACCCTCGAGGAGGCCGGACCTAGTGTAGCGATCTACACTCGATGAGTCCCACAAGGGCTCAATCTTAAAGATTTACCCTCAAGGAAGCCCACAAGGGGCTACCCAACGCGATAAATAATGAGTACCCGCAAGGGTAACTGTTAAAGAAGAGTTCATTATGTTGTGTGCATTACGCAATTGGTTATAACCGCTTGCGTGTATTCCCATCGAGTATGTTTGCATGCTCACATCCCTATTTTGATATATGTTTTGCGGTGAGAAGTTTGGCGGTTGATCTTGAATGAGCTCCCCACATACATTCTCTCGGGATCATATTTTATGTAAATATGTTTCAAACTAAACTAGTACTCGGCGTGTTTAAGAACAAACTTAATCGGTTTTGATGAAAACTATGTTTTAAACATAATGACGTTTAATTAGTACTTATATATATATATATTGTTGAGGGTTGTGTCCCTAGTTGTTATTGTTATTGCCATAGTTGTTGTTGCTTTGTTGGTGTTATTATTTCAGGTTAACATATACGTATTTACTGGGTATATGCCGTCCGTTCATCGAATTTTACCTCCGCTGCTTATATATATAATTACCAATATTATTATTATTATTATTCTATAATTGTTAAAGAAATAAAGATTTTAGTAATGTCTCTGTTACAAGAATAGGGGCGTTACAATTTGGTATCAGAGCAAGGTTTACATTCCTGTAGACTTGCTAATATGATGAATGTATCATATGTGTTTGAAAGATTTTAAACTTTTGATTGAGAAGAGAGAATATGTGGGCCGTTACTGTTGCTCAACGTCGACTCTCAGGTAATTTATGTTTATGAAAAATGTTTAATTGTTTTTCCAAAGTTATGATGTGAGTATGCAATGAAGTGAAATGAAAAGAAAGATTGTGTCGGGATAATGTTTGAAAGTTTTCGTATCAAAAGCAATGAGAAAGGTTAAGAAGTGTCCACAAGGGACAAAGTATATTGATTTGTTATGCTTGATACGAATTAAAGATTTATGCAGTTTCCCGACACATTCTTTATAAAGCTAAAGATGAAAGTTCTATGAAGTGTTTCTTAACTTCTAAAATTTAGTATTCAAGTTAAGAAATATGTGTTATGCTTTTATGCTATGAGAAAGAAAGTAAATGAATTATTTTCATGTTATGAGAAAGAAGTCCTCGAAATATAACCTGTAGGTCTGAAAGTAAATGACTTGTATCTTTGATTTAGAAATTAAAGTATGCCACCAAGACGTAATCCTGGCTAAGAAAATGGGCCACAAACCCCAGATAATGGTGTAGATTTTACTCAGTTTCTACAAACGCTGCAATGGCTTATGCAGCAACAAGCAAATCGAGGTGTGGGTGTGAACAACCAACCAAGAACTTATGAAATTATTGATCAGTTTAGAAGAATGGATCCACCAAAGTTTAAAGGATATGAAAGACCAGAAAATATTGAGAAGTGGATCCGAGTTCTAGAGCGAATTTTCGAGTTGATGGGTTGCTCTGAAGAGCAAAAAGTTTCATGTGCCATATACCAGTTGGTTGAAGAAGCAAGTTATTAGTGGGAGTCCCATGCCCGAACAATGACTCTGAACAACGTCAGGCTTTGACGTGGAATGATTTCAAAGATATGATGAGGGATCGCTATTTCCCTCAATCATATCGACTGCAGAAGGAGACCGAATTTCTCAACTTAAGCAGGGTAATATGACGATGGTTGAATATGAAAGGAATTTTAATAGATTATCTCGATTTACACCGTATCTGGTCGATACAGATGAGAAGAAAGCACGGCGTTTTGAGCAAGGGCTGCGACCAGAAATCGAGGAATATTAGTTGGCTTGAAATTGGCAACTTATAGGGAAGTAATTGAAAGAGCACGAGCAATTTCTAGTGGTCTGCAACTAGAAATCCAAGATGAGAAACGTGATTTTTATGGAAAAGAAAAAGGGAGAATTCGGGAAAAGGTGGAAGTGAGCGGTCAAGCAAAAGATGGCAACAAATATCACGTTCTTGATAGGTTCGGCAAACACAACAAGACAAGCCTCGATTGCCCAAAATGCTGAAAAATCATAAAGGTGAATCTTTGGCTAGGAAAGAATGTGTGCTATTCTTGTGGAAAACCGGGGCATGTGTCATATAAGCGCCCAGTAAAATGAGGAGCTGAAAAGAAAATGCAGTACACGAAAAGAAAGTAAAGCCCCAGTCTTTGCCATGACACAAGGGAAGATAATTCGAGGATGGAGCGGACACGATGTCGGTATTCTTCAGTGTCCAATACTCCGACTTTGGTTTTATTTGATTACGGAGCTACACATTCATTTATCTCTACAAAATTTTGTTCCCGTCTTGAAATTCCTTGCTATGTTGATTGTGATGCATTAAAAGTTAGTGTTCCTTCAGGAAAAACTATTATAACTTCTAGGATGATAAAAGGCATAGTAATAGATTTAGAAGGGAAGAAACTAGAAGCTGATCTTCATGTTATAGACATGCGAGATTTTGATATAATATGAGGAATGGATTGGATGGGTAAGAATCATGTAACACTCAGATGTCGTGAGCGGGAAGTGGAGATTCAATGTCCTGGAGAGCCAAAAATTTGTTTTCACGGTGCAAGAACAAAGACTCCATCAAAGATTATAAGTGCAATGAAAGCAATGAAAATGTTAAGAAAAAGTAATTGCCATGGGTATTTAGTTACCATAACTGAAACAAAATCGACAAAAGTAAAATCACGGAAGTACCAGTAGTAAGGGAATATGTAGATGTGTTTCCTGAGGAATTACCAGGGAGTCCACCAGACCGTCAAGTTGAGTTTATAATAGATCTGGTACCTGGGGCAGCACCGATCTCAAAAGCACCGTACCGAATGGCACCAAGAGAATTGCAAGAACTTATAGTTCAGTTGCAAGACTTGCTTAGCAAAGAATTTATTCGACCAAGTGTATCTCCGTGGGGTGCTCCTGTATTATTTGTGAAAAAGAAAGATGGAACCCTAAGAATGTGCGTTGATTACCGAGAACTGAATAGATTGACGACTAAGAATAAGTATCCATTGCCCAGGATCGAAGATTTATTTGATCAGCTTAAAGGTGCTAGTGTGTTTTCGAAGATTGACTTGAGATCGGGTTATCACTAACTAAAAATCAAAGAGAGTGACATTTCGAAAATAGCTTTTAGAACAAGATATGGTCATTTTGAATTCACCGCCCTACCTTTTGGTCTCTCGAATGCACCAGGTGTCTTCATGGACTTAATGAACCGAGTTTTCTACTCATATCTTGACGAGTTTGTCATTGTGTTCATTGATGATATTCTAGTGTATTCGAGGATAAAGAGCAACATCTTTGAACATCTCGGGACCGTATTGGAAATATTAAGAAAAGAAAAGTTGTATGCTAAGTATCAGAAATGTGAGTTTTGGCTAGAACAAGTTGCTTTTCTTGGACATGTGATTACTTCGAGAGGAATATAAGTAGATCCGTCAAAAGTTGAAGCGATAAGCAATTGGAAAAGATCAACTAATGTGAATGAGGTCAGAAGTTTTCTGGGAATGGCAGGATATTATCGAAGATTTATGGAAGGTTTCTCAAAGATTTCTGGTCCATTGACAAAGTTGACATGTAAAAATGAAAAGTTTCAATGGAGTGAACAGTGTGAGCAAAGTTTCCAAGAGCTAAAGCAACGTCTCATGTCAGCTCCTGTTCTAACTGTGCCTGATGGTACCGATGGTTTTGTTATCTATAGTGATGCTTCAAAACAAGGACTTGGATGCGTGCTAATGCAACATGGGAATGTCGTAGCCTATGCTTCAAGACAACTGAAACCACACGAGCATAGTTATCCAACGCATGATCTTGAGCTTGCAGCTGTGGTACATGCGTTGAAGATATGGCGACATTATCTTTATGGGAGTAAGTGTGACATCTACACTGACCATAAAAGTTTGAAGTATTTCTTCACGCAGAAAGAGTTAAACCTTCGGCAAAGAAGATGGTTAGAGTTGGTTAAAGATTATGACTGCACCATTCACTATCATCTTGGAAAAGCGAGCGTGATTCTTGATGCATTGAGTGAAAGAGTTACATGGCAGCATTACCTACCAAATAAGAAGAATTGATTAGAAATTTGAAATTGAATTTGGAAGTGGAATTCCACGAACACCATGACGGAATCATTTACGCACTTGTGGTTCGTCCGATAATTCAAGATCGAATTAGAAAGCATGAAAGAATGGTCCATTTTGTGCAAAATGAAGAAGCGAGCGAAGAGGTACAATTCAAGTTTTCTTATTATGGTGATGGAACTCTTGTCTTCAACGGGAGATTGTGTGTGCGAATAATGAGGATTTGAGACAAGAACTACTTGAAGAAGCCCATAACACTTCATATTCTGTACATCCCGGAGGAACTAAAATGTACAAGGATTTGAAATCGGTTTATTGGTGGCAGAATATGAAGAGATCCATTGGAGAATTTGTAGAAAAATGCATTACATGTCAGCAGGTGAAATTCGAACATCAACGACCGTCTGAACTGCTAAATCCACTTGAGATTCCCGAGTGGAAATGGGAACACATTTCTATGGACTTTGTGGTTGGACTACCTCGCACGGTTAGATGTAATCATGCTATCTGGGTTATTATCGACAGATTAACAAATTCAGCTCACTTTCTTCCCATGAAAATGACTTTTAGCATGGATCAGCTAGCTCAACTCTATATTAATGAGATTGTAAGACTACATGGAGTGCCAGTGTCAATTGTGTCGGATCGAGACACAAGGTTTACTTCCAATTTTTGGAAATGTCTCCAGTCAGCTTTAGGCACTAGGTTAAACTTCAGCACATCTTATCATCCTCAATCAGATGGACAATCTGAGCGAACTATCCAAATTCTGGAAGATATGCTCTGTGCTTGTGTGTTAGACATGGGCGAAAGTTGGGAGAAATATTTACCATTGGTGGAATTCGCCTATAATAATAGTTATCAAGCTACTATTGGAATGGCTCCATTTGAAGCACTGTATGGGAGAAAATGTAGGTCACCAATTCATTGGGATGAGGTTGGAGAAAGATGGATCTTAGGGCCTGAATTAATTGAAGAGACAGTTGAAGTTATCACAAAGATCAGAGAAAGAATCAAGGTAGCCCAAGATCGTCAGAAATCATATGCCGATCAAAGGCGAAAGGATACACTTTGAGGTTGTTGACAAGGTATTTTTAAAGATAGCGCCAATAAAAGGAGTGATCAAATTTGGTAAGAAAGGAAAGTTACAGCCCCGTTATGTAGGACCTTTTGAAATACTTGAAAGAATAGGAAATGTGGCATATCGCCTAGCTTTACCTCCAGAATTGGTTGGTGTTCATGATGTGTTTCATGTGTCAATGCTCAGGAAATATATCTCGGATCAGTCATGTTATATCTCATGAGAATTTACAAGTTTCACCGAATTTAACATCTGAAGAGTGCTGGTTGCTATTCTAGATAGAAAAGTGCATACCTTAAGAAATCGAGAGGTACCTTTGGTGAAAATAAAATGGAGTAGGCATGGACCTGAGGAAGCCACATGGGAAAGAGAAGACGAACTTTTAGTTCGATATCCCAACCTTAAGGATTTACTAGGTTAATTTCGAGGACGAAATTATTTTAAGGGGGGTAGAATGTAATACCCCGAGAAATTTTCATAAAGAAGTATGATATATATATTTATATCTATATTTTTAAGAATGAATTATTTTTCTTTAAATTGTGAACTAATAAAAATTTGAGTTTTGAGCGTTTTCGGGTTGTTCGGCGAGGCGAGGATCGTCTATCGAAAATGTAAAGTTTGATATTATAAGTTTTAATGTCTTAGTAAATTATAATTATGAATTTAGCATGAATGTTTAATTTTTATGCATTTGTGATTAATTGATGATATTGAGTGATTTGAATATAAGAATCGATTAAAACGTTTATTTGTTATGCATTAGAGTAAAAGTTTGTGAAGAAGTAATAAAATGGATATACATGTACATATATGTAATTTTTCCTTAAGTGTGTAGAGAATTATAAATTCTCGAGTTTTGTGAAGATTTCTTTAGATTTTTGGTGATTAATCACCATATTGAATTAATTGAAAAATGAAAAGAAAATTTGTGGATATGTTTATAAATAGCTACTATTCATCATCCTTATCATTTTTCTTCAAAAATTTCGTGCTTCACACACACTTCACACACTAAAATTTTCGAAAATTTCATGCTCCAAATTTCACGATCTAATGTTAAATTTTCGATCGATCTTCGCGTTCGGTATAATTGATTCCTAGAACACATCTATGGTTTGAAAAATTGAAAAATATGAACTTATGAACTTGATGAATTTTCGGTCCTTTCATGAATTGTGAAGAGGATATGTTGTTGTTTGATTATTTCTTGATATTATGTTATGTTAATCGCCGATAAGTTGTTTAACGTTGAAATTTTGAACATATGTGCATTCTTTGGAATTTGGTGAATTTTGAAATTTTGGAGGTCTTGATCTTGAATTTATGTTGTTTATATGCTTGATATTTTTTCATATATGTGTTGTTGGATTGATATAAATATGTTTTGAGCAAGAAAAACGTTTGAAATCGAACTTATGCAAAGTCCCCTTTTTGGCCGAAACTAGCCCATGTAATGTTGGATTTTTGATTTTGTTTGATCATTTTGACTTCATATTTGGATTCTATGCTATGAATAAAGCTTAAAATGATTTATTCGGATTTTTCGACCGACGTATTCAAAATTTGGAAAATTTTAGTTTGACGTCGAATTAGGGCTTTCAATGCTAAAGCTTTGATCTCTAGATTTTGATGATTAATTTGTTATCTTTGATGATAGTTAAGCATATATAAAGGTTTTTCTAAGATAGACGATATCTTGTGCAAATTTTCACGTTAAACATACGTTATGTTAAAAGGGTATTGTGGGTTTATGGTTAAGATTAAGCGGTTTACGTGCGTTGATGTGTCTAATATACTTAATTGGACATATGAAACTTAGTTAAGAGTAATTTTAAAGTGCTAGGTGGCGCGACATCCGAAGCTCAAGGACGAACAACCAAACAAGAGATTTATTTTGAAACGTCTACACGAGGTAGGGTTTACTCTATCTGTAAGTACGTTGTATGGTTATAATCATTGTTGTGTTTTGTGCATGCATGTGAGCTAGAATGTTAAAGAAGTACCCTCGAGGAGGCCGAGCCTGGTGTAGCGATCTACCTCGAGGAGGCCCACAGGGGTGCAGTGTTGCGATCTACCCTCGAGGAGGCCGGACCTAGTGTAGCGATCTACACTCGAGGAGGCCCACCAGGGCTCAATGTTAAAGATTTACCCTCGAGGAGGCCCACAAGGGGCTACCCAACGCGATAAATAATGAGTACCCGCAAGGGTAACTGTTAAAGAAGAGTTCATTATGTTGTGTGCATTACGCAATTGGTTATAACTGCTTGCAGTGTATTCCCCACTGAGTATGTTCACATGCTCACATCCTCTATTTTGATATATGTTTTGCAGGCTGAGAAGTTGGCGGTTGATCTTGTGAGAATGAGCTCCACACATACATTCTCTCGGGATCATATTTTATGTAAATATGTTTCAAACTAAACTAGTACTCGGCGTGTTTAAGAACAAACTTAGCGATTTTGAAAAACTATGTTTGAAACGCAATGACGTTTAATTAGTACTTATATATATATATATATATATTGATATATTGTGTCCCTAGTTGTTATTATTATTGCCATAATTGTTGTTGCTTTGTTGGTGTTATTATTTCGAGGTTGGCATATCGTATTCTGGGGTATATGCCGTCCGATTCGTCGAATTTACCTCCATTGCTTATATATATAATTACCAATATTATTATTATTATTCTATAATTGTTAAAGAAATAAAGATTTTAGTAATGTCTCAGTTACAAGAATATGGGCGTTACAATAAGCAATTGGTTTAATATTCACTAATAAAAGTTTTAATTTTTTCGGGTTATTACACTCTTCCACTTGTATACCCACTTGCTACCTATGACTTCCTTGCCATCTGGTAGATGTGTTTTCTTGTATACATCCATAGCTGTTATGGACTCAATTTCTAAGTCCATAATGGTGTGCCATGATCTTGCATCTATGTCTTGTATCACCTAGTTGTATGTCCACGAGTCGATTACAGCCTGCTAGTTTGCTGGGACTAAATCCGAAGATTCACCCAAGAACATAAATCGCTCAGGTTGACGAACAACCCTCCCACTACAACGAGGTGCTATTGGCACAATGGCAACGGTAGGTGCAATAATTTGTGGTTCTCTAACTTGCTGGGCAGATGCCACTTGTACCGTCAGTATCCCCAGTGGAAGTCGACCCACTTCAATTTCTTGAAGTATCTGGTGTCGATCCCTCCCATTAGACACGATATCTCGTACATTTGGCCTAATCAGTGGTGGAATACGATCATCTTCTAATTCCTCAAGAATGATTTCAATTTTAGATTTGTGTTTTTTCATGTAGTCCTTCTCCAAGAATCAGGCGTTAGTGCTAATAACGACCTTCTGATCCTTAGGACTACAGCAATAACCACCTTTCGTTGCCCTAGGATAACCAATAAATAGCCTTGCATCAGATCTAGCCTCCAACTTGTTCGTCTTCTTGTTCAGCACATGTGCTGGACTGCCCCATATCCTTATATGGCTTAAACTAGGCTTGTGCCCAAACCATAACTCGAAAGTGGTCTAATCGACTGACTTGGACTGTACTAGATTGAGCAAATATACCGATGTTTCTAAGGCATACCCCCAGAATGAAATAGACAATGTTTCATAACTCATCATTGATCTAACCATCTCAAAGAGTCCTATTTCTTAAGCTCGACACCTTTGTTTGGTGTCATTTGGTTGTCTTTGCCACGCCCCAATTCGAGGAAGGCACGGATCTTAGGGGTATGATTAGGGGTGGGGGTTAAGAAGCGGGGAAGAAGGAGGGAGGATACATGAAGCATACATAATAAGAAGATATGACCATAAAATCGGACATCATCTCCTCTATAAGGGGACGGTTGGTATGTGGGAATGGACCGCGAATGGAATGCCCATTCCTACATTCATTACGAATCCCATGGTTGGTATAATTTTATAATCAGCAATGGTAATTCCCATAGGAATCGGTAATCCCATAAATATAGGATTAATGATTCCTGCCACCCCCCTTGGTATTAACTAATCCTGAAAATGAGGATTATAATTTATCACGTTGTATGTCAAAATTATCATCATCGATTTTTTATTTTGACAATTAAACATTATCAAAACCTACTAAACACCGTGCCCTATAAAAATATTCACATAGTTATTCTCATTCATCATCAACTCTGGTTTTCTCAGAAGTGTCAGTGCATCTTCAAATTTCTGGCGTATCTTGAGCTATCAGGTTCTTCAATTGCTCTGTTTTTATTCATACTCTTTGCATTTGTTTTCTCGTTTATTTATTTTCTATTTTTTAGAGGGTTTTTTATTTTCAAGCCATTGAATTGAATCTGCTGTTTTTGTACCGGGAATTGAATCAATTGTTTTTATTGAATTGGATTGATTATGCATACAAGTTATTAACAATTCAAATGTGTGGGTTTTAGTTACTCTTTAAGTTGGATTGATTATGCGTACGTCATAGATGACTTTTTTGTTTTGTAATTTATGAGATCAGTGACGAACGCCAAGTTTTTCTATATAGAGGCTTGTTGGTTTCATTTTGGGTAACTGCCCAGATAAATACCAATTGTGGGTGCCTTAAGAAGATACCAACTTCCTTCAATTGTTTGCTATTCTCCCTTAAGTTTTACGAATATAGTGTAGATATTCTTCAAAATGTTGAATCAAAATCGATTCAGATTTTCTTTCTCCATTCCTCAATAAGTTAACACAAATAATTGGAACCAATATTTTTTCTAACTCCACCAATAGTTACATCCAGATTACGTGTGTTATATATTTGAGACAACCTTTGTGATGCCACAGGCTCCTATAAAGAATCATGATCGATACATAATTTTTTTTGTTAGTTTCACTTTATAACCATTGGCCCATTTCAACGATTTTATTCTTGTTCTTGTATGCCATTTTGGTTTTTATGCATGCGATTTAGTTGTGTTATTTATGTGCTTTTAACATTATATGTGATATATATATATATATATATATATATATATATATATATATATCGGGTTCTCTGTAATACCCCAAAAATTAAATGCCTAATTACGGTATTTAAAACCGTAATTTAGAAATTCGTTGAGATGATTCAATCCATAAGATATCGAATAATGATTTCGATTATTACGAAGGAATGAATTCTATTTTATATTCAACGAGAATTGTGAATTAAGGAATAAGAGTATATGAAGTGTATAGGTAGTATTTTACTTTAACGTCGATTTAGTATCGATAGTTAAAGCGTCGTAAATTTTCTAAGAAATTAAGCTTAGAATTAAATTCCATTATTAATGGAATAATTTATTAAAGTGATGACGACCATTTCGAGATGAGTCGATAATGAGCGTTTATAGCGTTTTCAAGCGTTAACGTTTTGAGATGAAGCGAGCGTTTTAATCGATCAAGAAATTATAGGAATTAATTTCCTATGATCAGTATATGTAATTACAGTATTATTTAGCATTAAATCAATGCTAGATCATCAAGATTTGATAGTGACCAATTTTTCAAGCGTTCGAAAAACCTAATTTTGAACTCGATTTTCTATCGCATAAAATGAGGCCATTAATTTATCCTATGATATGATTTGTCATCTAAACTATATGTTATGACATATATGTCTATTAATGGCATGGAAAATAAAATTGGACCAATTACATGTGTAATAGCCGAAAACTATTACATGTATCTATTAAGTGGCAATGTGATTAACTATATATCATAACTAAACAATTAAATAACTATATATATATATATATATATATATATATATATATAAGTGACCGTGTGTGCTAATATACATATGAATGGTAGTGAGATTGTGAGTGTGACTTTGTATTTGTGTATGTGTCGTGTATTATGGGTGGAGTGTATGTGCACTTAGTTAATTGATGATCTTGCATTAGGGGACAAAGGGTGACAAGTGTAGACTTAATACACATAGGGAAGGCATGTGGAACACTTGCCTAATGAAATGTCCAGATTAATCTCCTCTCTAACACCCAACACCACCTCATTTCTCCTTCCTTCCCATTCTACACGGCATAGCTCAGCCCATTTCTCGTCTCACTCTCTTTGATTCTAAGGGCAGCCACCAGTCCACCCTCTTCCCGGAAGCTAAAACCGGACAACAAGCTTCTTCGTGCCTAAGTTAGATATCCACACATCTCAATTCGTCATAATAGCCAAATCACACATGCATGTACACATCTATGCTTGAAGTAGTTTAGATTGTGTGTTTATATCATTGCATGTTGATTTACCTGGACGAACAGCAACTTCACGAAATTATTAGACTAAGTTACAGTTGTCCGATGATTGTGAATTTTTAATATGTTTAAAATATATGTGTCTAATATTCCTCTGTAAAATATCAAGTCCATCCAACATGATTTGCTATTTTAATCATATTTTTCGAAAGCATCGCGCAAATCTGTGAAATCTCCGTGTTCATCACCCATAGTACGTGGGTTTCGTTTTAATTTTGGCTAATTATAAAACTCTGAAATTTGGAAGAAACATAATTCAGCATGTCTAGAAGATGTATGTAAATTTTCAGAATTTTCTAAAAATTTTTACTATTTATTCCAGATTTTACAAGTTAACTGCACAAACCTGTCACGGGAGTGATAGCTTGTGGTAAAATATTTTTAGCTCCCAATTTATTGTGAATCATTGAGTGAGGCTTTTTCTTTATTAAACTAGACTTAAGTGGATTTTCAATATGATTGGTTTCATTCCCAGATTCTTTGTAATGAACTCACGGTGAATTTTTGAAGTTGATACATTATAGTAAGTTGTTTTGGACAAACTGCCTTAGTGAATTTTTCATATAATAGGCTGTTCGAGTATGACTTTTACGTGAGATGTTCAAGCCATTTGTAGTCCGATTTGGACTTGGGTTTCTTCATAAGAAATGTTCCTCACCATGTCTAGTTATGATCTGGAAAGTTTGATCCCAAACCAAGTTTTATAGGTATACCTTTCATCGACCCAAATTCACCTACTGGAAACTGTCCATTTCCAACTAGTCAACTTTGGACTTATGTATTTCTCGATGCGTTAGATATTTTCCAGTATGGTCTTCATGACATATGTAGTACTTGTTACAAGGTTTCTAAATTTGTAGCCTGCAGCCATTTTGGCATTGTGAGTCAAAAGTTACGAGCCTCGCAAAACCCCTCATCGTTAAGCTAAAACTGAAAATTCTGAAAAATTTTCAAAGTATAGAAGTCAGTTTGAGTTGCCCACTTTGAGACCCTATATCTCCCGAACCACGACTCTTTTGGATTTAATTCCTTCTTAAAACTTGTAGTACATGTTTAGAGGTTTCCAGAATGTATCTTTGTGCGACCATACGTATTCTAAATCGAGAGTTATGGATCGTCAAAGTACGTCACTTGGGTTGTTTCAAGCTGTTTTTTTTGCTGAAATTAAACACTTGAAATTTGACTAAGTGTTGGAAACCCTATGTGAAGTATGCCTTATGTGACTAACATGCTATTAATCGATGCATTCATTATGTTATGTCGCAAGTGCGATAGAGCATTATAAGATGTGCAATTATGATAAAACATCATGATACGATATTTTCACGGCATACCTTAACGTGAAATATTTGACTAGGTCTTACCACATGGTCAATTGAGTGTATATCATACCATGATATACACTAAAGTAGAAATATGGGTTATAAGATCCAATGGATTTTCGACTCCAAAACCTCGAGGCGAGAATAGATAGGTTAAAGCTAGGACTTACAGGTCGAGAAATGGGATTAAGGCGATCTACGGTCCGGTGGGCTTTACTCTACTCAAAAATAAAATGCTTATGAAATATTTATTTACGATGCTTATTTCAACTGTTGTTAAATGTTTACAAGATTACACCCAAAAATGTTTATGTTTTGTGTATGTATCTATCCGGAATAAATGATATGAATGATATGAATGTGTTGGGTCACTCCCAACTTATGTATGAAATCGATATCGGATCCTATCTTTGGAAGGACAATACACAGCTAGGATTAACGTGTACACCTAAGGTGACCGTGTCTTTGTAAGGACAATTCACGGCGGTCGCGGCGTCGTGAGGAGGCCTCCTTCACGGCGTTCGACTATGATGTTATGATGAATGATGATAAGGGATATGGATCAAAAACACCGAGAAAAATGCCTGGCCAGGCGATGATTTTATGAAATGATGAAAATATTTTAGTAAGTACAAGGCATTTTCAACTAAAACCCTTGTGTCTTACCATGATGTTGGCAGTGTAATTCAAAGAAAATAAAATGTTTTTGGCATGAGTCCACTGAGTGCATTCTTGTACTCAGCCCTGCATGTTTGTTTTTAAATGTGCAGGTTGAGCAGATGATGGATGGAGCAGTGTTGAGCAATAAGATTATTGTCATTGAAAAGTGTATACCTTGATAGTACATCGTCATATGTACTTATCACATGTCTTCATTGCAAGAACCTAAATTTATGTACTAAAGTCCAAGAATATACTTGACATATGTTTTACGATTTATTGTTAAAAGAGTCTCCTTGTATTTTATCCTGTTTAGAGTTATAGTCCTGTTAATCCGTACTTAGGATTTAGGGGCGTGATGATGGTATCAAGCGGTTCGCTCTTGAACCCAAAATCTTCTTTAAGGATAAGTCTAGATTGAGTTATTAGACTTCTAGAGATAAGTGACAATGCTCAACACTCCATCACATCAAGCTCAACCAAATGAGGTAAATGATTTTTTTTTTTTTCAAAGTTTTGAAAATTAGCTTTGCCAAGCGAATGTTTATGAAATTATTTTTCTCGGTTTGAAACGAAAAGTTTGAAAGTGAAATAAATTTTAAGTGAAATGAATGTTATGTGAATTTATTTAAAGTGAAATTTATTGCAAAAGTTTAAATGAAATATTATGTTGTGAAGTGAATGATAATTAATATGATCTTTCAAAAGAAATGAAAGCTATGAGAAGGTTGAGAATGAATGATATGACAAATGATTTGTCAAGAAAGTTATGAAAGGAAGGAAGATATAAGAAAGATGATGACAATGATATGAGAAAGTTTTGGCATGATGTGCCAAAGATGAAATGTTTGAATTTCTGAAATGTAATAAGGGTTCATTATTATGAACAAAGTTATGATTTTTCACGTTTTAAAATGATTGAGATTGGACATTGAATTGTCAAATATGATATGTTGAATTCTTTAAATTCAACGAAATACGTGCGTACAAATGAGCTACGTAGGAATATTCGAAGTTTTACTTCAATCTCAAAGTTGATTATGATGATGAGCATGCTAGTTCAACAGAACGTAGACCTTATAAGACGCATGATCCCTTTCTACGAAAGAACATAGAAGTAAGAATTTCCTTCAATTACAAGAACAAGATTAGTGATGGATTTGAGAACTTCATTCCATCTTGAGTGAAGAAAAGTGAAAGATTTATCTGAAATTGTTCGACCTCGACATATGCGACCTCGGCCGACATCGGCATGTCATTATCGACTTCAAAATCGGCATTTATAACACCGCCTTTGACATATCGTGGGATAGTTTGTCTGACCTCGGTGTCGGCAATATTCTGTACTACCTTGGCATCGGTAACGGCATGCACGACCTTGGTGTCGGCATCGTTTATGACCTCGGCGCGAACGCGTGTAAATTTCCCTGCACTGCGCAGTGATTCTGTTTTGACTCGTTCTCGGTCGTGTGAACTCCAATTTACGTATGGTTTTCGCCTACGTGCTCCTAATGAACTGTACTTCATTTGTTATGAAGGACCAAATTCCTGATTCCTACTCCAGAATTCACGAGAATCAGTTGAAGTTAGATCTATGATTTGTATAGAGTAAGAATGTTATAGTATGATCTGGACCTTAGAATTTTATAAAGAAAGTAAGATTTCTAGTAACACAAGTAGAACCTTGACATACATGAGAATTTTGTTGATGACCTATTACGGGTATATAAGTTTTCAAATTATATCCATTACCCAATTTCGTCATTGAATTTAACTCTATGACTAGTTCGATTGAAAATCATTCGAATTTCTCACTCTTCCGAAGAAAACATCAATTCAAAAATTTACAAAGTGTCCTTTTGAACCCAAAGCCTTGTGTGACCGAGAATATGATTGTGGCGGTGCAGCCAGCCCATATGAACAAAGAAATCTCGGTAGTCATCATTCGGTCTTGGACCCTAGAGCCCCATTTATTGATCGAGGAACATATCGATTCAATCATTGAAAAGATGTTATCTTGATGGATGAGACAGTACCTTTGTAGGTAATCGTGATAATTTCTCCTCGATTCTTGAAACCATCAAGTAAGATGAAAGTTGACTTACTTTGTCACCTAAGAGCAAATTAGTAAAGCGATAAATGTTGGGCATGAAATTGGTTAACTTATCTCGATCACCTAAAGTTTCGGATCGGTAAAGTGATAGACATCAAGAAATTATGATGTAAAGAAAATCTCGATGAGACGAGATATTCTTCCTATGGCACACATGATGTGATGACCTTGATGGGGTTAACAAAGAATGATAACAGTGAAGTTATACCATCATACAACTATTATGATAACAAAGTTATGAATAAGATACTCTTTAGCATTGAATGCAAAGAGTAAAAGTAAAGAAAAGTATATGATATCTGTGGGATATTAATTTCCCTTATTATGTCATGACGAGAGCGATTACAACTTATCTTTAAGATAGTTGGATGTTCTTAAAACCTCGTTAGTAGGTTGGACATGTTTAAAAGAATAAAGATGCATGTAAAAAAAATATATATATTCTTATCAAAGAATATATATTTATAAGGAAATGATAGCGTCTCAGACAATAAATCTTTCACCTTATACCTCAATCAATGAGATTATGCTTGAGCATAATCGATTCAAATAATTGAAACTTGGTTGGACGAATGATAATAAGATTTAAAGATCATAATCATTGAAATGTGTGAATAGCTAGGATATCCCTAGTATGTGAACTAAGTATGGAGAAATAACTCCAAAGTCGAGACATGGTAATGAGATGCTTAGAATTAAGTTATGGTGTCTGAATGTACTACCCTACCAAGCCATACGACAATGATAACGGTTCTAGTCACGAAAGTGGGCGAAGTATAACGAAGTAAGATTTCTTTCAAATACCATGCTCATGAAAACAGACAAAAGTCAAAAATAGCAGAAGAAATTACGAGCTATACAATTAGATAGTTCATGATATGACATAAGTATCAGAAATGTTATGACTTCGATAAGTAAGGTAATTCCCTTGAAGTAAGAAAACGGATTAAGAAATAGATTCATTATTTTGAAATGAATCTTAATACCTAAGTTATAATGACACAAAACGCTTGTCTTGTGTAACTTAATAGTTAACAAGCAAGATAGTTTCTATAGATCTTGCAAAGGAAATACATCGAGAGAACGCAGGAAAAGATTCACATGGAAGGATCTTAAGGTGGACCTAATTGTAAATCTTACCCCATATTTTGTGACGATCAATAAAGTGAGGTATTAAGTATCTCGACATGGAAATGAAGAAATCATTGAATGTCGAGAAAATGGTAAAGATATTTGACGTCAAAGCAAAAGTATAATACATCCCGATGGACAAAGGATTTTATCTTATGCGAAATTGCATGATGAATCAATAAAGATTAAGATGAAATGACGTATATCCAAAAGGGATATTACAAATGATGGCACTAAATGCCGGTCAAGGATTTCTCTAGAAAGGAGTTTAAAGTAAGGACATATGAGAAATATATTCCTAAGATCGATAAAGTGAAAGGAAATTAAATCATTCATCTTGGATTAGGAATGAATGATAGTGATAGAACATGACGATCTCTAAGATGAGACTTAGTTATGGAAATATATCAATATCAAAGGATAAGTTGATGTAAACCTAACCATGAATGCTATTAGTAAAAGCATAACGATACTAATACCGAGAAGTATAGGATGAATGAGGCAGCAGAAGACCATTGCAAGGAACATAATGTCCCGATAGAAAGGACCATGACATATGAAATAGACGTTCGTTTGAATAAATGGGAAGACCGTTGACCAAATCATATGCCTTGCATCAAAGCAGAACAAACAGAACCAAAAAGGCGAGAATATGTATGAGGAAAATTTCTCGGAATAGCCATAAGATTTTGTTCGATTTAGGTGCTTGCTTTTGACATCGCACAAGTATGCGTGAAGCGATAGAACCCAACTCGGGGTAAGCGAATCGAAATGAAAATCCCTTACCTATCGAGAATTTTGACCATCGCAAATGTTGCTCAAGCTCATAATTGAACCTAGAATCGCCTAAAGTGCTATCCAATGATTTGGATCATTATATCTATGTGGAGCGTAGATATAATTTTAGAGACAAAAGTTTAGAAATGGTGTCATTCATGTGATTAGTGACCGGGCCTAGCCTTTTCGTTAGAGGTTTTACGACGAATATCGGTACCTTTGTTAAACTTATCTGCGAATATCTTTAAAGCAACATCTGTTGAAAATGTAAAGCGTAAAATGAGTATTAAGATGAGTGTCATGAGTCGTGTCACAAGTAGTCTACAGGTTATATATGTCTTAAAGTGTATAATTCATTAATAGATCCTTCTTATTAAAATTCCCTCCATTGCTTAATTAAAGTCGGACTCATCTAGAACTATATGGTTCTGATGTCGAGACAAGAAAAGGAGTTTAACGGGTGAAGAGTTAACCCCAGGCCTACAAGTTTATAACTCACATGGTGTATCGGCTCTTTTGATATGAACTAGGAATGAATTTAGAACAGTTTTGGAGAAATTTTTGCACCTACGGATGGATACTAGTAACTATAGAGTGTTAAATGAGGATGGTACCCAACGACGTATCATCATTTACTAACAGATTAGCGAAATTTTGCAAAAGAAGTATCGAAAGAATATTTTCTCCATGATAAAAATTCAAAGCACAGGCGGACTTACCGTGTTGTCAATAGGCTCAAGTATACATATAATGCGTATGGAACGACACCTCAGTACTTGTCCTAGACCTCGGCAAGTTACACAACATGGTATAAAGGAATGGTTGTACCATGATATTCCAAATGCCATCCGTCTGTCTTGTCAATTGTACGAGAAAGAGCGAGAATGATAAAAGGACGGATTTTATCGCCTCGAAGATTAGGAGAATTACCACTACCAACTCGACCTTACTTTCGATAAAAGTAACACACAACTTCTAGTACCAAAGAAGAAGCAGAGAGACTTGACCCTCGGCTCTACGAAGAGAATGATCATCAGTATGAAAATAAAAGCGTGCTTGGAAAAGACAAGTTTCGAGGAGAATGCGACTCGACAAAGGTCACTCAAAGACATAGAATCTTAGGATCCTATGAGACTTATATGTAGATAATGGTTTATGATGAAAATGATGTGATTATAATATGTAAAATAAGCGTAGTTTGGAAGAGTTTATGAATATGGTGAAGAAGTGTCGAAGTTTTGAGTATAAAAAGAGCTAGGCATTATAATCGAGTTAGCTCGGTGAGCCGACCCTCGTAAGTAATGTATGAAAAGTCCTCACCGAGGCATTATGATGTAATATTATATGGTCTTAAAGAATGGTATCCAAATACGGAAATGAATTGTTACGAATAAGATATGGTTACTATAAGATAATAGTTCGTCATTCGGACTAACCAATGCACCACATTTATGAACCTCAAAATCGAGTGTTTCACACATACCTAGATAATTTTATCTCAATCCTCATAGATGATGTTCTTATCTATTCAAAGGACGAGAAGAACATAAAGAAAATCGAAGGCTGTCTTACGACTTTTAAGAGCAGGCGAATTTTGCCAATCTGATTTTGTAAATTTCGACAAGGAGAAATATTCCTCGGGCACATAGTGTCTTTAAAGAGAACAATGTAGATCGACAAAGGACAAAACAATTAAAGATGAGCAGCGTCAATGACCTAAAATAAGATCATGAATTTTATAGATTAATTGACTTACATTGAGATCCATTAAGAACTCTCTAAGGTATGAAGACCAATAAGATAGTTACCCCAAAATAGAGTCACAATTCTCACGGATTAATAAAAGTAAGGCTATGTATTAATATGAGATAAATAATAACTTATGTGTCACAATGACTTAGGCCACATGAGCAAATTTCCCAACTCATGACTTGAAATAATGTGAGAATCGATTTAAGAAAAGGATCATTGAGAGACAAAGGATGGAGGAAAAGTTAGAAAAGATCCGAGAAAGGGTAAGGGCTAGAGGATTTAAGAACTTCCAGGAGGCGTCGGACAACGCCTTATTGTCTAAAGGAAGAATATGCGTTCCAGACGACGCAAAACTTCAAAATGAAATAATGAGTGAGGCTCACGATACACCTACACATTCACCAGATAGTACTAAGATGTACCAAGACACGAAAGAAAAGTTTTGGTGGGAAGGCATGAAACGAGACATAGTTTTTTCGTAGAACATTGTCTTGTTTGCCGATAGATGAAGCGTTACACCAGCGTCCATACGGAAAGTTACGGCCGTTGGAAATATCCGAGTGGAAATGGGATGAAATAACGATGGACTTCGTTCGAACTTACCCAAATCAAAAGAGGAACACCGCTATATTGGTAATTGTTGATAGACTCACCAAGAGTGCTCACTTTCTACCAATCAAAGTACTTATGGATCGACAAGTTAGCCCATTTGTATGTAAAGGAGATTATACGACTTCACGGTGCAAAATCTATTACCTCGATAGTGACGATGGTATAAATACCCAGTCGCGAGGACATCACTCCTATATCAATAAGTTAAGAACCCTTCACAATTCACAAAAGTTGAAGTTATTAAATCGAGCAAAGGAACTTGGATACAGGGATAGAAAAGATGGCTCGAATCGGTAAAGATTATAATTGTGATAAATAATCACCTAAGGAAGGTTAATGTAGAATCTAATGCCTAAGTTATAAAATTCAAGTATAAATTATGGTATGTCCTTATAGAAAAGGAAAACTCATTGGAAAGATTAAGAAAGCGAGAACGATAATAGTCGGGCAATCGGGGACGAATGTAAGTAGTATTCCCACAACCAAGGTGAAATATGACTAAAAGAGAAATGAAGATGAGAATAGAATACAATTAAAATAAGAAATAAAGAGCTGAAGGATTTTAAGGAGCGCTGGACAGTGTTATATTGTCTAAGAGAGATATGCATATATTTCCAAGCAATAATAAGCTTAGAAATGAAACCAAGAATGAATTTCATGATCCTTCTCATACCTCCAACGAGCATTACTAAGATGTATTATGATTTCGAGAAAAGTTAGATAGCAAGGAATGGAATGAGATGTAACCATGATTGTCGGCGATGTCTCGGTTGCCCGACAAGTGAAGGCATCGTATCAAATGCCTTATAAGAAGTTATGATCTCTAGAGATATACGAATGAAAATA
Source organism: Salvia rosmarinus (assembly GCA_036937905.1). Taxonomy (NCBI): domain Eukaryota; kingdom Viridiplantae; phylum Streptophyta; class Magnoliopsida; order Lamiales; family Lamiaceae; genus Salvia; species Salvia rosmarinus. Next base: position 50,384,565 of record CM072822.1, on the reverse strand, counting down.
GAATGATATAGAAATAGATCTTATGATGATTTTACCAAAGTCATAAAGAAGTTGCACTACTATATGGCTAGTAGTGGATTGACTTCGCCAATTATGTTTTGTCTCGCTATTCGGATGACTCATAGATCCGATAAGTTAGCTCGATTATAAAGGAAATCGTATATTTACAAGGAGTACCAAAACCTATCGATTCGGATAGAGACTTGAGTACCCTAGATTTTGAACTAACTCACAAAAGAAGTTAGACACGAGATGAACCTTAACATTGATGTCCACTTACGGCGGAAGGACGATCAAAGAACAATATAAATGTTTAAAGGATATGATAGAACATAAGTGTTAAACCAAGATGTAAGTGGGAATGTATAGCACCACCGTTAAGTTTATATAGGACCATAGGCACCAAATAACGATCAATATAGCCTTATGAAGCATTATGCGAAAAAGTTATCGATCACCACTTTATTGTAATAAAGTAGGGAGAGAGAAAATATAAAGTCTGACGTTGTAAATGAAATGATAAAGATATCTACCAATAAGGCGAGGAATAGGAAAAGCTCGGGAGACGACAAAGTCTTCTGTGACGTCGCATAATTTGAGCTGCATTTTATGATGCGAATTAAAGTTTCTTAAGATTTCTAAATATAGAAAAATTATAAGGATTAGGTGCAAAGAATGATTAGATCACGTTTTATAGGACCTTACGAGCTCCTAACAATGATAAGCTAGTAGCTTATAGCTTGGTACTTCCACCACATTTGGGGAAAAGTGCGAAATATTTTTCCACGTGTCGCGTTAAGGAAAATCAACATGATGGCGTGACCTTTGACTCGGATGAGTTATGATGAAAATCTACGACTAATTTGATTATGCGATGTAACGATTAAAAAGCAAATTTGGGTCTTTTAATGAAAATCGATGAAGGAACCATGGACAAAAAGAAAGCACGTGGAAAGTTATGATGTTATGACGTTAAGATACCCATACTTTATGAGGTATGCAAATTTCGGACGAAATTTCTTTTAAGGGGTAGGATGTAATACCCATAAAATTAAATGCTAATTACGGTATTTAAAACCGTAATTTAGAAATTCATTGAGATGATTCAATCCATAAGATATCGAATAATGATTTCGATTATTCTGAAGGAATGAATTCCTATTTTATATTCATGAGAATTTTAATTAAGGAATAAGAGTATATGAAGTGTATAGGCCGTATTTTACTTTAACGTCGATTTCGTATCGATAGTTAAAGCGTCGTAAATTTTTCTAAGAAATTAAGCTTAGAATTAAATTCCATTATTAATGGAATAATTTATTAAAGTGATGACGACCATTTCGAGATGAGTCGATAATGAGCGTTTATAGCGTTTTCAAGCGTTAACGTTTTGAGATGAAACGGCGTTTTAATCGATCAAGAAATTATAGGAATTAATTTCCTATGATTAGTATATGTAATTACAGTATTATTTAGCATTAAATCAATGCTAGATCATCAAGATTTGATAGTGACCAATTTTTCAAACGTTCGAAAAACCCTAATTTTCGAACTCGATTTTTATCGCATAAAATGAGGCCATTAATTTATCCTATGATATGATTTGTCATCTAAACTATATGTTATGACATATATGTCTATTAATGGCATGGAAAATAAAATTGGACCTATTACATGTGTAATAGCCGAAAACTATTACATGTATCTATTAAGTGGCAATGTGATTAACTATATATCATAACTAAACAATTAAATAACTATATATATATATATATATATATATATATATATATATATAAGTGACCGTGTGTGCTAATATACATATGAATGGTAGTGAGATTGTGAGTGTGACTTTGTATTTGTGTATGTGTCGTGTATTATGGGTGGAGTGTATGTGCACTTAGTTAATTGATGATCTTGCATTAGGGGACAAAGGGTGACAAGTGTAGACTAAATACACATAGGAAGGCATGTGGGACACTTGCCTAATGAAATGTCAGATTAATCTCCTCTCTAACACCCAACACCACCTCATTTCTCCTTCCTTCCCATTCTACACGGCAGCCATAGCTCCAGCCCATTTCTCGTCTCTCTCTTTTGATTCTAAGGGCAGCCACCAGTCCACCCTCTTCCGGAAGCTAAAACGGACAACAAGCTTCGTCGTGCCTAAGGTAGATATCCACATATCTCAATTCGTCATAATAGCCAAATCACACATGCATGTACACATCTATGCTTGAAGTAGTTTAGATTGTGTGTTTATATCATTGCATGTTGATTTACACTGACGAACAACAACTTCACGAAATTATTAGAATAAGTTACAGTGGTCCGATGATTGTTAATTTTTAATATGTTGAAAATATATGTGTCTAATATGCCTCTGTAAAATTTCAAGTCCATCCAACATGATTTGCTATTTTAATCGTATTTTTCGAAAGCATCGCGAAAATCTGTGAAATCTCCGTGTTCATCACCCATAGTACGTGGCTTTCGTTTTAATTTTGGCTAATGATAAAATTCTGAAATTTGGCAGAAACATAATTCAGCATGTCTAGAAGATGTATGTAAATTTTCAGAATTTTCTAAAAAGTTTTACTATTTATTCCAGATTTTACAAGTTAACTATTTATTCCAGATTTTACTATTTATTCCAGATTTTACAAGTTAACTATTTATTCCAGATTTTACAAGCTATCACAACCTGTCACGGGAGTGATAGCTTGTGGTAAAATATTTTTAGCTCCCAATTTATTGTGAATCATTGAGTGAGGCTTTTTCTGTATTAAACTAGACTTAAGTGGATTTTCAATATCATTGGTTTCATTCCCAGATTCTTTATAATGAACTCACGGTGAATTTTTGAAGTTGATACATTACAGTAAGTTTTTTTGGACAAACTGCCTTAGTGAATTTTTCATATAATAGGCTGTTCGAGTATGACTTTTACGTGAGATGTTCAAGCCATTTGTAGTCCGATTTGGACTTGGGTTTCTTCATAAAAATGTTCCTCACCATGTCTAGTTATGATCTGGAAAGTTTGATCCCAAACAAAGTTTTATAGGTATATCTTTCATCGACCCAAAGTCACCTCTGGAAACTGTCCATTTCCAACTAGTCAACTTTGGACTTATGTATTTCTTGATGCGTTAGATATTTTCCAGTATGTTCTTCATGACATATGTAGTACTTGTTACAAGGTTTCTAAATTTTTAGCCTGCAGCCATTTTGGCATTGTGAGTCAAAAGTTACGAGCCTCGCAAAACCCCTCGTCGTTAAGCTAAAACTGAAAATTCTGAAAAATTTTCTAAGTATAGAAGTCAGTTTGAGTTGCCCACTTTGAGACCCTATATCTCCCGAACCACGACTCTTTTGGATTTAATTCCTTCTTAGAACTTGTAGTACATGTTTAGAGGTTTCCAGAATGTATCTTTGTGCGACCATACGTATTCTAAATCGAGAGTTATGGATCGTCAAAGTACGTCACTTGGGTTGTTTCAAGCTGTTTTTGCTGAAATTAAACACTTGAAATTTGACTAAGTGTTGGAAACCCCTATGTGAAGTATGCCTTATGTGACTAACATGCTATTAATCAATGCATTCATTATGTTATGTCGCAAGTGCGATAGAGCATTATAAGATGTGCAATTATGATAAAACATCATGATACGATATTTTCACGGCATACCTTAACGTGAAATATTTGACTAGTGTCTTCCACATGGTCGATTGAGTGTATATCATACCATGATATACACTAAAGTAGAAATATGGGTTCTAAGAACCAATGGATTTTCGACTCCAAAACCCCAAGGCGAGAATAGATAGGCTAAAGCTAGGACTTACAGTCGAAATGGGATTAAGGCAATCTACATCCGGTGGGCTTTACTCTACTCAAAATAAAATGCTTTTGAAATATTTATTTACGATGCTTATTTCAACTGTTGTTAAATGTTTACAAGATTACACGCCAAAATGTTTATGTTTTGTGTATGTATCCTATCCATGAATAAATGATATGAATGATATGAATGTGTTGGGTCACTCCCAACTTATGTATGAAATCGATATCGGATCCTATCTTTGGAAGGACAATACAGCTCGGATTAACGTGTACACCTAAGGTATTTTGTGTCTTTGTAAGGACAATTCACGGTCGGTCACGGCGTCGTGAGAGGAGGCCTCGCTTCACGACGTTCGACTATGATGTTATGATGAATGATGATAAGGGATATGGATCATACACACCCGGAAAAATGCACGGCGGCGATGATTTTATGAAATGATGAAAATATTTTAGTAAGCACAGGCATTTTCAACTAAAACCCTGTGTCTTACCATGATGTTGGCGATGTAATTCAAAGAAAATAAAATGTTTTGGCATGAGTCCACCGAGTGCATTCTTGTACTCGACCGCATGTTGTTTTAAATGTGCGGGTTGAGCGGATGATGGATGGGCGGTGTTGAGCAATAAGATTGTTGTCATTGAAAAGTGTATACCTTGATAGTACATCGTCATATGTACTTATCACATGTCTTCCATTGCAAGAACCTAAATTTATGTACTAAAGTCCAAGAATATACTTGACATATGTTTTACAGTTTATTCTTAAAAAGTGTCTCCTTGTATTTTTATCCCTGTTTAGAGTTATAGTCCCTGTTAATCCGTACTTAGGATTTAGGGGCTGTGACAGTTCCCGTAGTACCCGATCCCCAGATAGTATGTAGTACCCAATCTAGACCACCCATTTTGAACTTGTGGCTGCATCACAAGCCGACATGTGGCAATCCCTTTTTCATTTATTTATCTTTTTAATTTTCGCAGGGGTATATTGGGTAAAAATAAAATCTTCCTCTTCTTCTTCTTCTTCTTCTTCTTCTTCTTCTTCTTCTTCTTCTTCTTCTTCTTCTTCTTCTTCTTCTTCTTCTTCTTTCTTCTTCTTCTTCTCTCCGATTTTCTTCACCTTCTTGAATTTCTTTATGGCGGCGATGATGACGGGCGGCGACAGTGCGATGTAACAGCGGACGGCGTGGTTGTCGACATCAGCGGTGTGAAGCATAAGACAATAGATTTTGAAAGATAAAAGAAAGGAAAAATAAGATTTTGAGAAGAAATTTGAGAGATTTTGTGAAAAAATAAGATGTGGATTTTGAAGGATTGAGAGACATGGTGGTTATGGCAGTAGTTTACGATGAAGTTCGCAGGCAATCGGAGAAAGAAGCGGCAAAACGATGGAGAAGGATAATGAGGAATTTTGCTATCGAAAATAAAGTATGCATCTTTGCAAAGCGTAAAAATGCATACCACAAAACATCAACATGCATTCTATAAAGCGTGAACATGCATACTAAAAATATAAGTCATATATTTTCTAACAAAAATATGCATATTACAAAACAATAACATGCATACGACTAAACACACACCTGCATGCCACGAAACATAAACATGCATGCTTTAAAAAAGAAAATAATAGGTTTCTCATTCACGATATCTCTCTTTATATCTCCTCCAATATACACAAACACTTATCTTGTTGATCATTTGTTTTCTTTGTTGTTGATCATATGTTTTCTTTCGAATTATGAAGTTAGAAGTAATAGATCTAAGCGTGAGACTAAATTTTTGAGAAATCAACCTCATATGCATTTTGTGTTCAACATTATGCGGTTTATGTTCAATCGTATCTGATTTTCTATATAACAATATGCATATAGTTTACGGAAAATAAATCTCATGCATTTTTTGTTAAACGTATGCGCTTTATGTTCAAACATATGCGGTTTGTGTTCAAACAAATGCGTTTTCAGTTTTAAAACATGCATAATTTTTTATATCACATAAAAATCGATTACTAATCTACCCTTCAGAAGTGAAATCGGTAGCCAAATGGCTTAAAAATCCGAAAAAATCTCAACCATAGGATCTATGAGATGAGTGGATGAGATTGAGTACTACATACTACTCGACTACTATTTGATCTCGATCTACTATTTGATCCTATATATATATATATATATATATATATATATATATATATATATATATGCATGGAGAATTTGTTCCAAAGAGAGAAATGGCACAAAATGCTACTGTAATTTGTTGCAAAATGGGCTGTTGTAAGCCTATATGGGGTCCCCATTGTGGTAGTTGGGAGAAGACAAGTCAAATTACCCGATTTGGCATGTTAATATCGGTTCTTTAAGTTTTATCGTGCTTTCGATTGATTTTATCGGAACCTTAAGGTTTTATTTTCTTAAATAGCCTTAAAAAGACTTATTTCATAGTTTATAATAATTCCATGAAGTTTGGAATTGATCCGGTAAGTCAATTCTGAATTATCGCGGAAAAACGGTGTCCAGCGATTAATTTATGTTCATTCGAATTTCTATCGAATTCTTGAGCTTTCATAATTAATTTGAGTCTTATAAATCATTTCTTATTGATTTAAACCCTTGGTTTGAGTTTTGGTTCGTTCGGATCAGTTTGGAGTTTTTCCGGTAAATATTCCGGCGTTCGGTTAAGTTCTTCAGGAATTTCGTTTAGAATTTGATTCTTATGAATTCTAAATTCATAATAATATTTAACTTCATAATTTTAATTGTTCTTATTAATTTCAATGATTAGCACGGACTGGAATTTGTTCTAGCTCGTGAATAGTACTTTAGAGATTGACCAGACAAGTCTGATCGAAAATTCTAATTCTTTGGCTTCTCATATGTTTTAGTGAGACGATTTTAGAAATGCAATCCTTTTGTTGAGATTCATTCTATGTTCAGGCTATTTAGGAATCACTAATCCGGTTGGACTAATCACTAGTTTTTGATTTCTCTAGTTTTCGATCTCCGAATCAGTTCTAATTTGTTTCGTTGGTTACCTTAAACATAATTAAGGTCTTAGCACCATAAGAAATTGGTTTAATATTCACTAATAAAAGTTTTAATTTTTTCGAGTTATTACACTCTTCCTCTTGTATACCCACTTGCTACCTATAGCTTCTTTGCCATCTGGTTGATGTGTTTTCTTGTATACATCCATAGCTGTTATGGACTCAATTTCTAAGTCCATAACGGTGTGCCATGATCTTGCATCTATGTCTTGTATCACCTCGTTGTATGTGCATGGGTAGATTACAGCCTGGTAGTTTCCTGGGACTAAATCCGAAGATTCACCCAAGAACATAAATTGCTCGGGTTGAAGAACAACCCTCCCACTACGACGAGGCGCTACTGGCACAATGGCAACGGTGGGTGTAGTAATTTGTGGTTCTCTATCTTGCAAAACTTGTTGGGCAGATGCCACTTGTACGGTCGGTATCCCCAGTGGAACTCGACCCACTTCAATTTCTTGAAGTATCGGTGTCGATCCCTCCCACTAGACACGATATCTCGTACCTTTGGCCTAATCAGTGGTGGAATACGACCATCTTGTAATTCCTGAAGAATGATTTCAACTTTAGATTTGTGTTTTTTCATGTAGTCCTCCTCCAAGAATCAAGCGTTTGTGCTAATAACGACCTTCTGATCCTTAGGACTATAGCAATAACCACCTTTCGTTCCTCTAGGATAACCAATAAATAGCCTTGCATCAGATCTAGCCTCCAACTTATCCGTCTTCTTGTTCAGCACATGTGCTGGATTGCCCAATATCCTTATATGGCTTAAACTAGGCTTGCGACCAAACCATAGCTCGAAAGGGGTCTTATCGACTGACTTGGACTGTACTAGATTGAGCAAATATACCGATGTTTCTAAGGCATACCCCCAGAACGAAATAGACAATGTTTCATAACTCATCATTAATCTAACCATCTCTAAGAGAGTCCTATTTCTTCGCTCTGACACACTGTTTGGTGTCATTTTGGTTGTCTTTGCCACGCCCCAATTCTCGAGGGAAGGCACGGATACCGGGGTATGATTAGGGGTGGGGGTTAAGAAGCGGGGAAGAAGGAGGGGATACATGAAGCATACATAATAAGAAGATATGACCAGAAAATCGGGCATCATCTCATCTATAACTAGGACTATCCTGAATTGGAGGGATGAGCAAACAATCTACCAATAGAATTATATCGACAACATAACTTCAATGAACGTGATCTTGATTAGATACTACTAATGCAAGGAAACAAAATAGCATTACATCTTGTTGACTAGACCGGTCAACCACATAGCATGCTCTTATCGAGACTCACAGCATAATAACATCATAGCGAACCTTGTTCCCAATCAGAGAGAAAAATAAAGGGACAAGAATACATCAACAACAGAATACTTATATATAACGCAGCATCGCGGAAGCAGAAGACATGAAAGAAACCGCAGCTCAACCCCTCAGCGTCGCCCGTCCAGCCCTCCTCCATCTGTGAAAACATTTGAAAAGATTTTGGGAGGAGTACTAGCACACTCAGTTGGGGTTTTTAACATAAAACAAAATCTATGGTACCGTGTTTAGAGCACTTACCTTAGAAGGTTTTAAAACGTAAACCCACTTCTAAGTAAGTAAAAAGAGATTTTCCTTTTTGATACCTGACCCGTTATTACTGTTACTCTCATCATAGAACCTTGGCTCAGAACATATCCCACCAGCCCATCACATCTCGGCCCGAAACATATGCAGCTAGCCCACAATATCTCGGCCCGAAACATATCCAGTCAGCCCACACCCAGAACATATCCAACCGGCTAAATCAGTGTGGACTTCAGGGGTCTATCCCCTTCAGAACCATAACCACTTCATTATCATTCCGTGTGGACTTCTGGGGTCTACCCCTTCAGAACCATAACCACGAGTTTGGGGTCTATCCCCTTACGATCAATACTCAAGATGGTGATCAACCCACCGAATAGAGATCCGTGCACAATCACAATAGAACTATATCTCAGAGCAGAGAACATTAATAACTTCGTTAAAACATTTTCATGGTACACATGTTTGATTTTTGAAATATCAGAGTAAATAACTCAAAATAAGCATATATAACCCAACACGAGCGATTGGCGTTAAGCGGAAGATATCCACAGATCCAACGACCTCATCGATCGCACTGGTAAGTACTTGGTAACAAGATGGAACAACTTTTGGAGTTACATTCCACAAAGCAAAGCAACAACGTGATACAAACAGAGATGAAGCAAAACGGGGTTTTTGACTTTCTGAACCCATATTTGGCATTATCGGGGTTTTCAAATCAACTCGATGTAGATGAGAAATATATTCAGGGCATCAAGACCTATAATAGAGTACCTTCAAAATATGCATGCAAGCAAGTTGACACAAATCTTAGCAGCGAAGAAACTTCAGAAATCGATGCCTGTCCTCAAATCCAGGATAAACCATCCAAAACCAATGCAAGAAAATGGAAACATAAGCAATATGTATAACGAGGAACATGGAATGACAAACTATGTTGAAAAAGGATAACCCGGGCATGTGTGAAAATGTGAAAAACGAGAATCGATACTTTAGTAGAACACATAGCCCGAAACTCAAAACCTAAAGAGCCCATAGCTAAAAAGTGGCCCGTCGGCCACCAAATTGGCGACGACATGGCGTGGCCGTGGCGAAATAGGCGACCTCGGCCGTTTCTCATCTCGTCCCTTTAGAAACCTGAGTTCTACGCTATGCTATCTATTAAAAGGCGGAATCAAAACAAGAAAAGGATAAAAACGAAAAACGGGGCTACCGGGGAGGGATTGATCGGCGGTAGTGGCCGGCGGCGGTGCCATTGCGTCACTCCTCCAGCGCTTTCGCTACGTACCTGAAGCTGCTCGGCTCGTCCGTAAACACAGAAAGACGAAGAAAATGAATGATGAAAATGAAGGCCGTAGCCCTTTATTTATAGGAAAAAGCAGGGAGCTGCGCAGCAGCTTGCGCAAACGACCCTTTTTCGAAAACGCAAAAAGCGATGCATCTTTTGCAAACGGACTCCAAAATCAACAAACTTGGTACCCATGGACTCAAAAAAAAATACCGGACAGAACGACTATAAACAAGATATGCATTTAAAAAACCCCTGAAAAGTTCGGTTTTTCGATAACTACCTCGGAGTTCCAAACATTCGTGGGTGGTCGAAAACCTGCATACTTAGTGTCTATGAATTCGTCATAAGACACTCTTCACAATGCCTGAGGTTTCGTGATAGTCACATCATCAAAACAAAGAGTCAACTTTTTAACTTCTCAAAAAACGTGCGAACAACCTAAAGCTTATGAAGGACGGGGTATTACATCCTTCCCTCCTTAGAAAAATTTCATCCCAAAATTTCAAGCTCGTGGCGGAAACAACTCAGGTTACTGAGCCCTGAACTTGTCCTCCAACTACCATGTGGCTTCTTTCTCACCATGATGATTCAACAACACTTTCACTAGCGGAACAACTTGTTTCTCAACTCCTTGACTTCGCGTTCCAAGATAGCCACTGGTTTCTCTTCGTAACTCAAATCTTGATCAAGGACTACCTGATCATGCTTGATCATGTGTTTTGGATGGAACACGTACTTTCGCAACTAAGAAACGTGAAACACGTCGTGCACATCTTCGATGCTAGGTGGAAAAGCTAGCCTATAGGCAACGGGGCCTATTCTTTCGAGAACTTCAAAAGGTCTAAAGAACCTCGGTCGCAACTTACCTCTCTTCCCTAAACGAACGACTCCTCTCGTCGGGAAAACCTTAAGGAAGATGCGATCTCCGACCATGAACTGAAGATCCATACGACGCTTGTCCGCATAAGACTTCTGCCTGTCCTGAGCTTCTTTGATCCTTCTCTTGATCTGATTGATAACCTCGACCGTCTGCTGAACCATCTCTGGTCCTAACATCTTTCTCTCGTCCACTTCGTCCCAATAAAATAACGATCTGCACTTTCTTTCGTACAACGATTCATAGGGAGCAATTCCTATGGTGGCCTGATAACTGTTGTTATAGGAAAACTCCACCAAAGGTAGTATCTCTTCCCAATTTCCTCCTCTGTCAGCCACGACTGCTCGCAACATATCCTCCAAGACCTGAATCGTCATTTCTGATTGATCGTCTATTTGAGGATGGAAGGTTGTACTGAGATTCAGCTTGGTCCCCATGGCTCCTTGTAGACTCCTCCAAAACCTTAACGTGAACCTCGGGTCACGATCTGACATAATCGATACCGGCACACCATGTTACCGTACGATATCTGACGTAAAGCTGAGCAAGCTTATCTAACCCGAACGTCATCCGAATCGATAAGAAATGAGCTGACTTCGTCAGTTTATCGACGACAACCCATATAGCGGTGTTTCCTCACGCTGACCTTGGAAAACTCACAATGAAATCCATACCGATATGCTCTCATTTTCACTCTGGGATTGGTAGCGGTTGCAACAAACCTGACGAACGTTGATGCATAGCTTTCACTTGCTGAAAGCCAAACAACGTTCCACAAACGCGGCTACATCCTTTTTCATCCCTTTCCACCAAATGTTCCTTTTAACATCTCTGTACATTTTGGTGCTTCCTGGAGGAGCTGTATATGGTGCCTCATGAGCTTCACTCACGATCTTATCTTTCAATTCCCTATTGAGTGGCACACATAACCTTCATCGGAATAATAGCGTGTTGTCCTTCGCTTCCGTGAAACCCTTGCTATCTTCTAGCCTCGCCTTTAAACGCATTCTTTCCAGGAACTCGTCTCCTCGCTGTGCGCTCGAATCGCTTCTCTCAGGTCCAGTTCAGCTATCAAAGCTACGACGAAACCTTGTACTGATTCCGGCAGATGAATCACTTCCAGACTGAGCTTCTCAAAATCTCGAATAGGCTCCTTCTCTTGCGTAAGAAGATATCTCAACTTCACTCTCGACTTGCGACTAAGGGCATTTGCCACGACATTGGCTTTCCCAGGGTGATAGCTGATAGAGCAATAAAAATCCTTCACTAACTCCAGCCATCTCTTTTGCCTCATGTTCAACTCCTTTTATTCAAAGAAGTACTTTAGGCTCTTGTGATCCGTGAAGATCTCATACTTGACTCTGTAGAGATAGTGCCTCCAGATCTTCAATGCATGAACAACTGCTGCTAACTCCTGGTCGTGAGTTGGGTATCTCAACTCGTGCGTCTTCAACTGACGAGACGCGTAGGCTATAACCTTCCCGTTCTGCATAAGAACACGGCCCAAACCAAGCTTGGATGCGTCGGTGTAGACCAAAAAACCATCGTTTCCTTGTGGCACAGCTAACATTGGAGCGGTTGTTAGCTTATTCTTCAACTCTTGGAAACTTGCTTCACAAGCTTCTGACCATGAGAACTTGATTCCTTTCCTGAGTTGTTGCGTCATCAGCCTCGCCAACTTCAAAAACCCTTCGATGAAACATCTATAATACCCTGCCAAGCCTAGAAAGCCTCGAACCTTATTGGCATTAGTCGAAACCTTCCAGTTACTTACTGCTTCAATCTTCATTGGGTCGACTTTGATTCCTTCTGCAGACACGATATGTCCAAGGAACATCACTTCTTTGAGCCAAAACTCGCACTTACTATACTTGGCATACAACCTCTCTACTAGTAACGTTTCCAAAACGGTACGGAGGTGTTCTCCATGCAACTCTGCATTCTTGGAATAGACGAGAATATCATCGATAAAAACCAAGACGAAGCTATCCAGATATTGATGAAAAACTCAATTCATCAGGTCCATAAAGACTGTTGGCGCATTGGTCAAACCAAACAGCATCACGATGAACTCGTAGTGCCCATACCTTGTCCTGAATGCAGTCCTCGCAACGTCCTCCTTCCTGATCTTCAGATGATGGTAGCCTGACCTCAAATCGATCTTAGAGAAGACACTCGCTCCTTTGAGCTGTTCAAGCAGATCGTCGATCCTTGGAAGAGGGTATCTGTTCTTGATCATCAGCTTATTCAGCTCTCTGTAGTCAATGCACATCCACATTGACTCATCCTTCTTCTTGACGAATAGAACTGGCGCTCCACATGGCGACACGCTAGGTTAGATAAAACCTAGATCCAAAAACTCCTGCAATTGCGCTTTCAGTTCTTGTAATTCTTTAGGTGCCATTTTGTATGGTGCCTTTGATACTGGTGTTGCTCCTGGTTCCAGATCAATAGTGAATTCCACTTGTCTATTAGGCGGCAAGCCTGGCAAGTCCTCGGGAAACATGTTCGGATATTCACACACCACTAGCTCCTCTTGCAACTGTTTGCGCTCTTCATCGTGCCCTGTCAAGTTTACGAAGAATGTTTGACAGCGTTCTTTCCTGATCATCCTCACTGTCTTCAGTGCTGAGATCATCGGCACTGAAACACCCATCCTTATGCCGTGGAAGCAAACATCCACTCCTTTGGCTGTTTGAAAAGAAACTTCTCTCTCGAGACAATGTATAGTTGCCCTATGCTTTTTCAACCAATCCATGCCAAAGATAACATTGAAATCTTCCATTCCGATGAAATGAAAATTGACAATGACATGAAAATTGACAATGACCTCCTTGTTCGGGAAAATCTCTTTTTCCTTTAGCACTTTCCCTGATGGGATGCTAATTTCCAGGGTACTCTATGATTCCTTGGGTACCAAACCCAACCTCTCACATGCAACTCTCGAAACGAAAGAATGTGAGGCTCTTGTATCAAACAAAGAGAAAACAGGTATATCACTCGTATGGATTATACCTGCAAGATTTTCGGGAGCTTGTACTTCCTGCTATTGACTCAAGGCATACACCCTGGCTTGCTGTGGTGGCCTTTGGTTTGCTATCCTCGGATAATGTAATATCCTGAAGATTTAAAGCCTAAATACGATATTTAAAAATCTTAAATTAGGGTTTTGACTCGATAATTGAAATAATAACTTATCGAATATTGATTTCGCTTATTTATGATATAATAAATTCTTATATCATATTCACTAATGATTAGTGAATCAAAGAATATAGTTTATATAATTCTTTCGGCAGTAATATTTTAACGTCGATTGAATATCGAAAGTTAATATTACGTGATTTTTTTTAGTGACGAAGCTTAGAATTACATTTCATTATTAATGAAATAAGTTAATAAAGTGATTACGACTTTATTACGACCGTTTTGAGATGGGTCGATTATGAACGTTTTGAGACGTTTCAAACGTCAACGTTTTGAGACGATTAGAAAAATAAGTCTAATGATCAAGGAATTATAATATTTAAATTCCTATGATTATTTTATGTAATTAGAGTATTATTTAGCATTAATATAATGCTAGAGGATTAAGGAATAATTATTGAATAAAGTAGTAATTTTCGAAAACCCTAATTTCGAAAATTAGGGTTTTGACACATGAAATCATTTTAATGATTTTTCCTATGATTCAATATATCATCTAAGACATATATTATGTCATATAGCTATTAAATGCAACAAAATAAAATATTTAGTATTTAGAAAGGAAAAGTGCCGTGAACTTATGTGTAGGATTGAATAAAATGTACCATCTTTTGTCATGGTATAGATAATGTGTATAGGATATTATTTTACACAAGAAACAAGGAAATTGATTAAAGGATCAAGTGTAATGCCTTGTAAAAAAAAAAGTGCCGTGTGTAATGTGGACTAATTGAGGTAGGAAGAATTTTGTGAACTCTTTGGAAGTGATGGTGCATATGATAGTGTGTAGGATCTTTATATACATCTAGTAAAAGACAAAACAATTAAAACTTCTCCTTTGGCTTGAAGAGTGCCGACGCATGCAATTGGGAAGCAAAAGTAGGATTTTATCCTTTGTTTCATTCAATGTGTAAGTGTAGTTAATATAGTGTAAGTGATGATGTATTTGAATAGTGATGAGTCACAAAATAAAAAGTTCTTGCTTTGTGATTGTGTGTGAACCGTGAAAGGTGTTGAAAGCATTAATTGAAATCCATGATTTATTTCCTTTAGCTTTAGTGTAATAAAGTGATAAGTATATCAAAACAAAACAATCACCTCTTCTCAAACCCTTACTGCCGTGAACATTTTGAAAATAAAAGAGAGAGGTGTTCTTCAATTTATATCCCCAAACCTTGATAATAAAATCCTTGCACTAAAAATCAATGCCGATTAAAAGGTTAGGAATTTAACGAGCTTTATATATATGTTAAGATTTTCAATTTCTAACGGTTAGATTTATATATATATGCTTAGGTTCATAATGTGAAAATTTTGGAAATTATGCTATCATGCTAAGTTGTTCATTAATAATGTTTAGTATAGTGTATATGCTTCATATATGATGAATTAATTGCAAGCTATGCATGTTATGAAATTTATAAGTGATGATCGAAAATTTATTAAGTTTATATGTTGATGGATTAATGATGTATAATAGCAAAGGAACCCAATATGATTTATTGGAAATTTTTAGAAATTATATGCTATATGTTTTAATATTACCGAAAATTGTTAGGGTTTGTATATTAATGTACAAAATATATTTGAGTGATATTATAGCATATCATTGATCTAGGGCCTTGATTTAGTACCATGTGAATTTATTAGATTTTTAGAAAATGTAGTACTCAATTGATGAAAAATTTCGAGAGCTATTAGGTTGGTATATTGATGGATAAGTTATGATTGTGAGATATTATGATATGATGATGATTAGGTGTTGTGGAATTTTAGTGGGATTTTAGAAAAATGTTTGGTGATTTTTAAAAAAATAACCGAAAGCTATAAGAAATAGGAAATTGATGTCCAATTTTCCTATAGCTAATGTTAATACATATTAATGATTCTATGATGATATAGTATATTATGTGATTTTATAAGAATTTTTGGAAGAAATTTGAGAATTAAAGTTGAGGGCCGAAAGCTAAGTATGAGTAATTAAGAGTATTAAATTCATTTTATCAAGAAAAATCGCATATTATGTCCTTATAATATATTTTAGACTTACTAAGAATTTATGGGATTTAGAAACATAGTATACTATGTTTAAGTCGAAACGTTATGTTAAATAACGTTAGGTGTGAAAAATAATGTATAATGCACAAGTTAGATCATATTAAAGTAAAATATTAATCAAGTTTATTGATTAACGTGAAAAATCGAGAATTAGGGTTTTATGAAAAGAAATCGTGTCACAGCCCCTGGGTCCTAATTACGGATTAGCAGGGACTATAACTGTAAACATGAAAGAATAAACATGGAGACTCTCATTAATAATAAGCGTAATACATATGTCAAGCATGTTCTTGGACTCTAGTACATAAATTAGGTTATTGCAGCGAAAAACATGTGATATGTACATATGACGATGTACTATCAAGGTATAAACATTTCAGCGACAACATTCCTATTGCTCAACACTGCTCCATCCATCATCTGCTCAACCTGCACATTTAAAAACAAACATGCAGGGCTGAGTACAAGAATGCACTCAGTGGACTCATGCCAAAACATTTTATCAATTTTTTTTTAGATTACACTGCCACATCATGGTAAGACACAAGGGTTTTAGTTGAAAATGCCTTGTGCTTACTAAAACATTTTATCAGTTCATAAAAATCACCGCCTGGCCAGGCATTTTTCTGGGTGTGTATGATCCATATCCCTTATCATCATTCATCATAACATCATAGTCGAACGTCGTGAAGGAGGCTCCCTCTGACGCCGTGACCGCCGTGGTGTCCTTACGACACAATCACCTTAGGTGTACATGTTAATCTAACCGGTATTGTCCTTCGGCATAGGATCCGATATCGATTTTCATTCATAAGTTGGGAGCGACCCAACAACATTCATAACATTTCATAACATCTCATGGATAGGATACATACACAAAACATAAACATTTTGGCAGGTAATCTTGTAAACATTTTATCAACAGTTGAAATAAGCATCGTAAATAAATATTTGAAGCATTTGATTTTGAGTAGAGTAAAGCCCACTGGACTATCGATTGTCTAAATCGATTTCTTGGACCTATAAGTCCCGGACTTAACCTATCTATTCTTGGCCTTGAAGTTTTGGAGTAGAAACTATCCATCGAGTCTTAGGATCCATATTTCTACTATGGTGTATATCAAGGTATGATATACACTCAATTGAGCATGTAGGAAGCACCTATTCAAATGGTTCACGTTAGGGCATGCTCCCGTAAAAATATCATGTTGTGTTGTTTTATTACAACCGTACATCTTATTAATTCTCTATCATACCTTGCGACATGACATAATGAATGCATCGATTAATAGCATGTTAGTCACATAAGGCATACTTCACATAGGGGTTTCCAACACTTAGTAAAATTTCAGTGTTGAATTTCAAAGAAACAACTTGAAATAACCCAGTGGCAAACTTTGATGATTCATAACTCTCGAGTTAGAATACGTATGGCCGCACAAAGATATATTCTGAAACCTCTAAACATGTACTACAAGTTCTAAGAAGGAATTAAATCCAAAAGAGTCGTGGTTCTGAAGATATAGGGTCTCAAAGTGGGCAACTCAAACTGACTTCTATACTTAGAAATATTTTCAAATTTTCAGTTTTGCTTATGACGAGGGGTTTTTGAGGCTCGTAACTTTTGACTCACAATGCCAAAATGGCTGCAGGATACCAATTTCGAAACTTTGTAACAAGTACTACATATTTCATGAAGACCATACTGGAAAATATCTGACGCATCGAGAAATACATAAGCCCAAAGTTGACTAGTTGGAAATGGACGGTTTCCAGTGGGTGACTTTGGATCGATGAAAGATATACCTATAAAACTTGGTTTGGGATCAAACTTTCCAGATCATAACTAGACATGGTGAGGAACATTTCATATGAAGAAACCCAAGTCCAAATCGGACTACAAACGTCTTGAACATCTCACGTAAAAGTCATACTCGAACAGCCTATTACATGAAAAATTTCACTACGGCAGTTTGTCCAAAAAGCTTACTGTAATGTATCAACTTGAAAAATTCACAGTGAGTTCATTATAAGGAATCTGGGAATGAAACCAATCATATTGAAAATCCACTTAAGTCTAGTTTAATCCAGAAAAAGCCTCACTCAATGATTCACAATAGATTGAGAGGTAAAAATATTTTACTAAAAGCTATCACTTCCGTGACAGTTTTGTGCAGTTAGATTGTAAAATCTGTAATAAATAGTAAAAGTTTTTAAAAACTTCTGAAAATTTACATAAATCTTCTAGACATGCTGAATTATGTTTCTACCAAATTTTAGAGTTTTATCATTAGCCAAACTTAAAACGAAAGCCACGGACTATGGGTGCTGAACACGGCAATTTCACAGTTTTGCGCGATGCTTTCGAAAAATACGATTAAAATAGCAAATCAAGTTGGATGGACTTGAAATTTCAGAGAGGAATATTAGACTCATATAAGTTCAACATATTAAAAATTCACAATCATCGGACCACTGTAACTTAGTCTATTAATTTTATAAAGTCACTGTTCGTCCAGATCAACAACATGCAATCATATAAACACACAATATAAGTGTTTTGCTACTCATGCATGTATGATTTGGCCATGGTACACGAGTTGAGATGTATGGATACCTACCTTAGGAATGAATTTAGCCAGAGGTCGAGGAGATGGAGATGCGGCGGAGCTCATGACTCGGTTGAGCCTCGATCCATGGCAATACCTCGGCAGTGGTCGAAATGGGAGAGCGAGAGGATGAGAGGGTGGATAGTTGGAGAGTGTACATTACACTTTGGTGATGGGTTTGGGCTGAGGTGCTTCAGTTTGGAGAGGGAGGGACGGCTGAAGTGGTGTAGGGATGGGGTGGTTGCTTATGGGTGACATTTGTCACCCCTAGTTCATCATAGGAACAACACATATGCACACCTCTTCACACACACCCACATACGATGCACACACATATGTATATGTATATATATCTGTATTTAATCATTTAATTAGACCATATAATTAATCACATTGCCATATAGTAGATATATGTAAAAGTGGGAAGATTAACATACATTTGTTACACACATATAACATTTTAAGCCCTTATGCCCAAACATAGACTAAATTTTATTTTTCATGTTAAACATAGATATATGCATCATAGTATATGATTTAGATGATAATTAATAGCATAGGATAATTTAATGGCATCATTTTATGCGATAAAAATCGAGTTCGAAAATTAGGGTTTTCGAACGTTTGAAAAATTGGTCACTATCAAATCTTGATGATCTAACATTGATTTAATGCCAAATAATACTGTAATAACATATGAAAATCATAGGAAATAATTTCCTATAATTTCTTGATCGATTAAAACGCTTTTCGTTTCATCTCAAAACGTTAACGTTTGAAAACATTGCAAAACGTTCATTATCAACTCATCTCGAAATGGTCTTAATGAAGTCGTAATCACTTTATTAAATTATTCCATTAATAATGGAATTTAATTCTAAGCTTGATTGCTTAGAAAAATTTCTGACGTTTAACTATCGATCGAAATCATCGTTAAAGAAAATACGGCCTATACACTTCATATACTCTTATTCCTTAATTTACAATTCTCAGTGAATATAAAATAGGAATTCATTCCTTCGTAAACAATCGAAATCATTATTCGATATCTTATTGATTGAATAACTCGACTAAACTCTAGTTTACGGGTTTTAAATACCGTAATTAGGCATTTAAATCTGTGGGGTATTACAAATCGATTATATAAAAATTGGTTATAAAATATGTTAAGAAAAGTCAAAACATTGACTTAAGTCTAAACGTATGGAATACATTGATTAAATACACTAATACATGTAAAACGTATTAAGTTTATAAGAATATCTCATTGGTAAGAAAAGATTTCATAATTGAAATCATTTTATCGAAAGACGTTAGTATACGTTTAACGTTTAACCTAAATGGTTAAAATGAGATAGTAGATCATCTCTCGTCTCTATCGAAATACGAGAAATATTTAGTTAAGATCTGCGATGAAGCAGTATTAAATTAGTTAAGGATTGAATTATTATATTATAAGTTATCAAAGTTTATTAAACTTTGAAAATCTCGGCGTGACCAATGTACTAAAGTAGTTTTATGTAAAGGTTGGGCGGACATGACGAGTTGACGAAGAAAGAAATTGATCTAAGAAAAACTACGATGCAATGGGCTTTACTATACTCAAAATGATAAATGCTTATTAAATGATTTATTTACGATGCTTATTTGCAAGAAATGATGAGGAAATGATTATTTAATTACCTGCCCAAAATATTTATGTTTTATGTATGTATCCAATCCTTGATCGAATGATGCATATTGTTGGGTAGCTCCTTGTAATACCCTGAGAAATTTTCTTAAAGAAGCATGATTTATATATATATGTATATTAAATGTGAGTTAATTTTCTTTAAATTGTGAACTAATAAAAATTTGAGTTTTGAACGTTTTTTTTACAGTTGTTCGACTTGGCGAGGATGCGCCCTAGCTAAATATGTAAAGTTTAATGTTATAAGTTTTAATGTTTTAGTAAATTATAATATAAACATGAGATAAGCTAAGATAAGCTGAGATAAGCTATGAATAAACTTATTAGATAAGCTATTAACAAGCTTATGGAATAAGCTAGAAATTTCTAGAAAAGCTAAAGCTTCCAAGCAAGCTTTAAATAGTGAAAGGATATATATATGTTTAAGCTTCCATAACACACCTTTTCAACCATTCTTCTCTAAAATTCACGAAAACATACACAAACACACACTGCAATGTGAAACTTTTCCAACTCATTTCTACGAAGATCTAACCGTCGAATTCAAGATCCGTCTTCACACAAAGTGTAACGCCCCCATTCTTGTAACAGAGACATTACTAAAATCTTTCTATCTTTAACAATTTTAAAATAATATTATTAATAATAATAATAATATTGGCATACATTATTTGTAAGCAGCGGAGGAAAATTCGACAAACGGACAGCATATACCCTGGAAATACGTATATGCCAACCTGAAACAAAAACAATACCAACAATTCCAACAGCAACTATGACGATATCAACAACATCTAGGGACACAGCCCTCATCAAAATATATACATATCTATTAAATATCATAGTATATCAAACATAGTTTTTAGCCAAAAACCATTTAAGTTTGTTCTCAACACATTTGAGTACTAGCATGGTTTAAAACATATTTACATAAAACATGATCCTGAGAGAATGTATGTGTGGAGCTCATTCCCGTCAGCATCAACCGTCAACTTCTCAGCCTGCAAAAACATATATGAAAATAGGGGATGTGAGCATGTAAACATACTCAGTGGGGAATACACTGCAAGCAGTTATAACCAATTGCGTAATGCACACAACATAATGAACTCTTCTTTAACAGTTACCCTTGCGGGTACTCATTATTTATCTCATTGGCAGTTACCCTTGCGGGTACTCATTATTTATCGCGTTGGTTAGCCCCTTGTGGGCCTCCTCGAGGGTAATTCTTTAACATTGAGCCCCTTGTGGGCCTCCCCAGTGTAGATCGCTACACTAGACCCCTTGTGGGTCTCCTCGAGGGTACTTCTTTAACATTCTAGCTCACATGCATGCACAAAACACAACAATGATTATAACCATACAACGTACTTACAGATCGAGTAAACCCCACCTCGTGTAAACGTTTGAAAACTCTTTAACCTTTGCTTGGATGTCTGCCCTTGAGCTTGGATGTTCGCCCCTAGCACTTTAACATTACTCTTAACTAAGTTTCATATGTCCATTAAGTATATAAGACTCATCAACATGTACAAATTATCTAGTCTTAACCAAAATCAACAATACCCTTTTAACCTAACGTATGTTCAACGTGAAAAATCGCATAAGGCGTCATTTATCTTAAGCGAGCCTCCATATATGTTCAACTATTATCAAAGAACATAAATCAATCATCAAAATCAAAAATCAAAGCTTTAGCATTGAAAGCCCTAATTCGACGTTAAACTAAAATTTTCCAAATTTTGAATACGTCGGCGAAAAATCGAATAAATCATTTTAAGCTTTAATCATACCATAGAATCCAAATATGAAGTCAAAATGATCAAATAAAATCAAAATCCAACATTACATGGTCTAGGGTTTCGGCGAAAAGGGTTTTTCAACGACTTCGATTTCAAACGTTTTCTTGTTCAAAACATATTTATTTCAATCCAACAACACATATATGAACAAATATCAAACATATAAACAACATAAATTCAAGATAAAGACCTCCAAAATTTCAAAATTTACCAAATTCCAAAGAATGCACATATGTTCAAAATTTCAACGTTATACGATTCGTCGGCGATTAACTTAACATAAGATCAAGAAATCATCAAACAACAACACATCCTCTTCATAATTCACAAAATGACCGAAAATACATCATGTTCATAAGTTCTTATTTTTCTAAATTTCAAACCATAGATGTGTTCTAAGGATGGAATTATACCGATTTGAAGACCGATCGAAAATTTAACGGTTGGATCGTGAAATTTGGAGCATGAAGTTTTCAAAATTTTAGTGTGTGTGTAGTGTGTGAAGCACGAAATTGGGGAAGAAAATGATGAAAATGATGAATAGTAGCCTATTTATAGAAATTATCCACAAATTTTCTTTTATTTTTCAATTATTTTAATGGTGATTATTCACCATTCTAGAAATTCTATAATTCTCTACACTTCTCACACATTACCACATATTAGGCATCAAATATTCATATTTACACATATCCATTTGTTATTTTCTTTTTAATTTATTACTCTAATGCATAACATGTAAGCGTTTTAATCGATTCTTATGTCTAAATCACGTAATATCATGAATTAATGACCAATGCATAAAATTAAACTTTCATTAAAAAAATCATAATTATAAATTACTAAAGCATTAAAACTTATAATATCAAACTTTACATTTTCGCTAGGCGCATCCTCGCTCTTGGCGAACAACTTTGTAAAAACGTTCAAAACTCAAATTTTCATTAGTTCACAATTTAAAGAAAAATAATTCATTCTTAAATATATATATATATATATATATATATATATATATATACATCTTTATGAAAATTTCTCGGGGTATTACATTCTATCTCCTTAAAAATAATTTAGTCCTCGAAATTAACACAGTAAATCTCTAAGGTTGGGATAGCGAACCAAAGTTCATCTTCTCTTTCCATGTGGCTTCCTCGGGTCCATGCCTACTCCATGTATTTTCACCAAAGGCACCTCTCGATTTCTTAAAGTATGCACTTTCTATCTAGAATAGCTATCGGTACCTCTTCGTATGTTAGATTTGGTGAAACACAGAAATTCTCATAAGATATAACATGACACGGATCTGAAATATATTTCCTAAGCATCGACACGTGAAACACATCATGAGCGCCAGCCAAGTGCGGAGGTAAAGCTAATCGATATGCCACATTTCCTATCCTTTCAAGTATTTCAAAGGCCCTACATAACGAGGTCAGAACTTTCCTTTCTTGCCAAATCTGATCACTCCTTTTATCGGCGCTATCTTTAAAAATACCTTGTCACCAATCTCGAAGTGTATATCCTTTCGCCTTTGGTCAGCATACGATTTCTGACGATCTTGGGCTGCCTTAATTCTTTCTCTGATCTTTGTGATAACTCCAACTGTTTCTTCAATTAATTCAGGCCCTAAAATCCGTCTCTCTCCAACTTCATCCCAATGAATTGGTGACCTACATTTTCTTCCATCTGATTGCTTCAAATGGAGCCATTCCAATAGTGGCTTGATAGCTATTATTATAAGCGAATTCCACCAACGGTAGATACTTCTCCCAACTTCCACCCATATCTAACACGCAAGCACGGAGCATATCTTCCAGAATTTGGATAGTTCGCTCTGTCTGTCCATCTGATTGAGGATGGTAAGCTGTACTGAAATTTAACTTAGTGCCTAAAGCTGACTGGAGACTTTTCCAAAAATTGGAAGTAAATCTTGTGTCTCGATCAGACACAATGGACACTGGCACTCCATGTAGCCTTACAATCTCATTAATATAGAGTTGAGCTAACTGATCCATGCTAAAAGTCATCTTCATGGGAAGAAAGTGAGCTGATTTTGTCAATCTATCAATAATAACCCAGATAGCGTGATTACCTCTAACTGTACGCGGTAACCCAACCACAAAATCCATAGAAATGTGTTCCCATTTCCACTCAGGAATCTCAAGTAGATTTAGTAATCCAGACGGTCGTTGATGTTCGAATTTCACCTGCTGACATGTAATGCATTTTTCTACAAACTCTCCAATGGATTTCTTCATATTCTGCCACCAGTAGATTGATTTCAAATCTTTGTACATTTTGGTTCCTCCGGGATGCACGGAATATGGAGTATTATGAGCTTCTTCAAGTAGTTCTTGTCTCAATTCCTCATTATTCGGCACACACAATCTCCCGTTAAAGACAAGTGTACCATCGGTCGTGATAGCAAATCCTTGAATTGTACCCTCTTCTGCTCGTTTCTTCATTTTGCACAAAAATGGATCATTCTTTTGTGCCTCTCTAATTCGATCTTGAATTATCGGACGAACCACAAGTGCAGAAATGATTCCTATCGTGGTGTTTGGTGGCGTCACCACTTCCAAATTCAATTTCTGAAATTCTCTAATCAATTCTTCTTGTTTGGTAAGTAACGTTGCCACGTAACTTTTTCGGCTCAATGCATCAGCAACTACGTTTGCCTCTCCAGGATGATAGTGAATGGTGCAGTCATAGTCTTTAACCAACTCTAACCATCTTCTTTGCCGAAGGTTTAACTCTTTCTGCGTGAAGAAATATTTCAAACTTTTATGGTCAGTGTAAATGTCACACTTGCTCCCATAAAGATAATGTCGCCAAATCTTCAATGCATGTACCACAGCTGCAAGCTCAAGATCATGTGTCGGATAATTCTGCTCGTGTGGTTTCAATTGTCTTGAAGCATAAGCTATCACATTTCCATGTTGCATTAACACACATCCAAGTCCTTGCTTTGAAGCATCACAGAGATAATGAAACCATCGGTACCATCGAGCACGATTAGAACGAGGAGTTGACATGAGGCGTTGCTTTAGCTCTTGGAAACTTTGCTCACACTGTTCATTCCATTGAAACTTCTCATTTTACGTGTCAACTTTGTCGATGGACCGAAATCTTTGAGAAACCTTCTATAAATCTTCGATAATACCGCCATTCCAAGAAAACTTGACCTCATTCACATTAGTTGGTCTTTTCCAATTGCTTATCGCTTGACTTTTGACGGATCTACTTCTATTCCTCTCGAAGTAATCACATGTCCACGAAAAGCAACTTGTTCCAACCAAAACTCACATTTCTGATATTTTGCATACAACTTTTCTTTTCTTAATATTTCCAATACGGTCCTGAGATGTTCAGCATGTTGCTTTTTATCCCTTGAATACACTAGAATATCATCAATGAACACAATAACAAACCGATCAAGATATGAGTAGAAAACTCGGTTCATTAAGTCCATGAAGACGCCTGGCGTATTCGAGAGACCAAAAGGTACGACAGTGAATTCAAAATGACCATATCTTGTTCTAAAAGATGTTTTCGGAATGTCACTCTCTTTGATTTTTAGTTGGTGATAACCCGATCTCAAGTCAATCTTTGAGAAC
Source organism: Salvia rosmarinus (assembly GCA_036937905.1). Taxonomy (NCBI): domain Eukaryota; kingdom Viridiplantae; phylum Streptophyta; class Magnoliopsida; order Lamiales; family Lamiaceae; genus Salvia; species Salvia rosmarinus. Next base: position 50,358,941 of record CM072822.1, on the reverse strand, counting down.
ACACTAGCACCTTTAAGCTGATCAAATAAATCTTCGATCCTGGGCAATGCATACTTATTCTTAATCGTCAATCTATTCAGTTCTCTGTAATCCACGCACATTCTTAGGGTTCCATCTTTCTTTTTCACAAATAATACCGGAACACCCCAAGGAGATACACTTGGTCGAATAAATTCTTTTCTAAGTAGGTCTTGCAATTGAACTTTGAGTTCTTGCAATTCTCTCGGTGCCATTCGGTATGGTGCTTTTGAGATCGGTGCTGCCCCAGGTACCAGATCTATTGTAAATTCAACTTGACGGTCTGGTGGAATCCCTGGTAATTCCTCAGGAAACACATCTACATATTCCCTTACTACCGGTACTTCCGTGATCTTACTTTTGTCAGATTGTGTTTCAGTCATGGTAACTAAATACCCAAAGCAATTACTTTTTCTTAACATTTTCATCGCTTTTATTGCACTGATAATTTTGGATGGAGCCTTTGTTCTTGCACCATGAAAACAAAATTTTGGCTCTCCAGGACATTGAATCTCCACTTCCCGCTCACGACATCTGAGTGTTACATGATTCTTACCCATCCAATCCATTCCTATGATTATATCAAAATCTCGCATGTCTATAACATGAAGGTCAGCTTCTAGTTCCTTTCCCTCTAAATCTATTACTATGCCTTTTATTATCCTAGAAGTTATAATAGTTTTTCCTGAAGGAATGCTAACTTCTAGTGCATCACAATCAACATAGCAAGGCATTTCAAGATTGGAACAAAATTTTGTAGAGATAAAGGAATGTGTAGCTCCAGAATCAAATAAGACCAAAGCTGGAGTATTGAACACTTGAAGAATACCTGACATCGTGTCTGCTCCATCTTTAGAGTTATCTTCTCCTTGTGTCATAGCAAAGACTCGGGCTTCACTTTCTTTTCGGTACTTGCACTTTCTTTTCGGGCTCCTCATCTTATTGGGGCAGTTATATGACACATGCCCTGGTTTTCCACAAGAATAGCACACATTCTTTCCTAGCCAGCATTCACCTTTATGATGTTTCTTGCAATTTGGGCACAGAGGCTTGTCAGTGCTTGTTGCAGTGTTTGCCGAACCTATCGAAGAACGTGATATTTGTTGCCATCTCTTGCCTGACCGCTCACTTCCACTTTTCCCCGAATTCTCCCTTTTTCTTTTTCCATAAAATTCACGTTTCTCATCTCGGGTTTCTAGTTGCAGACCACTAGAAATCGCTTGTGCTCGTTCAATTACTTCCCTATAAGTTGCTAATTTCAAGCCAGCTAATATTCCTCGAATTTCTGATCGCAACCCTTGTTCAAAACGGCGAGCTTTCTTCTCATCTGTATCAACCAAATACGGTGCAAATCGAGACAATCTATTAAAATTCCTTTCATATTCAACCACTGTCATGTTGCCCTGCTTTAAGTTAAGAAATTCGATCGCTTTCTCGGTCTATATGATTGAGGAAGTGTGATCCCTAATCAAATCCTTGAAATCATTCCACGTCAAAGCTTGACGTTGTTCGTGATCATTGTTCAAACATCGACTCCCACCAATAACTTGCTTCCTCAACCACCGGTATATAGCACATGAAACTTTTGCTCTTGAGCAACCCATCAACTCAAAATCCGCTCGAGAACTCGGATCCACTCTCAACATTTTACGGGCTTTCATATCCCTTAAACTTTGGTGGATCCATCCTTCTAAACTGATCAATAATTTCATAAGTTCTCGGTTGGGTATTTACTCCCACACCTCGATTTGCTTGCTGCTGCATAAACCCTTGCAGCGTTTGTAGAAACTGAACAAAATCTACACCATTATATAGGTTTTGTGGCCCATTTTCTTGGCCAGGATTGCGTCTTGGTGGCATACTTCAATTTCTAAATCAAAGATACAAGTCATTTACTTTCAGACCTACAGGTTATATTTCGAGGACTTCTTTCTCATAGCATGAAAATATTGCTTTATTTTCTTTTTCATAGCATAACACATTTTTCTTAACTTGAATACCGACTTTCAGAAGTTAAGAAACACTTCATATAACTTTCATCTATAACTTTATAAAGAATGTGTCGGTAAGCGCATAAATCTTTAATTCGTATCAAGCATAACAAATCAATATACTTTGTCCCTTGTGGACTTAACTTTTCTCATTTCTTTTGATACGAAAACTTTCAAACATTATCCCGACACAATCTTTCTTTTCATTTCAATTCATTGCATACTCACATCATGACTTTGAAAAAATAATTAAACACTTTTCATAAACATAAATTACACGAGTCGACGTTGAGCAACGGTAATGACCCACACATTCTCTCGTCTCAATCAAAAATTCAAAAGCTTTCAAACACATATCATACGTTCCTACTATTAGCAAGTCTACAGGAATGTAAACCTTGCTCTGATACCAAACTGTAACGCCCCCATTCTTGTAACAGAGACATTACTAAAATCTTTCTATCTTTAACAATTTTAAAATAATATTATTAATAATAATAATAATATTGGCATACATTATTTGTAAGCAGCGGAGGAAAATTCGACAAACGGATAGCATATACCCTGGAAATACGTATATGCCAACCTGAAACAAAAACAATACCAACAATTCCAACAGCAACTATGAAGATATCAACAACATCTAGGGACACAGCCCTCATCAAAATATATACATATCTATTAAATATCATAGTATATCAAACATAGTTTTTAGCCAAAAACCATTTAAGTTTGTTCTCAACACATTTGAGTACTAGCATGGTTTAAAACATATTTACATAAAACATGATCCTGAGAGAATGTATGTGTGGAGCTCATTCCGTCGATCAACCGTAAACTTCTCGACTGCAAAAACATATATGAAAATAGGGGATGTGAGCATGTAAACATACTCAGTGGGGAATACACTGCAAGCAGTTATAACCAATTGCGTAATGCACACAACATAATGAACTCTTCTTTAACAGTTACCCTTGCGGGTACTCATTATTTATCTCATTGGCAGTTACCCTTGCGGGTACTCATTATTTATCGCGTTGGTTAGCCCCTTGTGGGCCTCCTCGAGGGTAATTCTTTAACATTGAGCCCCTTGTGGGCCTCCTCGAGTGTAGATCGCTACACTAGACCCCTTGTGGGTCTCCTCGAGGGTACTTCTTTAACATTCTAGCTCACATGCATGCACAAAACACAACAACGATTATAACCACACAACGTGCTTACGGATCGAGTAAACCCCACCTCGTGTAAATGTTTGAAAACTCTTTAACCTTTGCTTGGTTGTCCGTCCTTGAGCTTGGATGTTCGCCACCTAGCACTTTAACATTACTCTTAACTAAGTTTCATATGTCCAATTAAGTATATAAGACTCATCAACATGTACAAATTATCTAGTCTTAACCAAAATCAACAATACCCTTTTAACCTAACGTATGTTCAACGTGAAAAATCGCATAAGGCGTCATTTATCTTAAACGAGCCTCCATATATGTTCAACTATTATCAAAGAACATAAATCAATCATCAAAATCCAAAATCAAAGCTTTAGCATTGAAAGCCCTAATTCGACGTTAAACTAAAATTTTCCAAATTTTGAATACGTCGGTTAAAAATCGAATAAATCATTTTAAGCTTTAATCATACCATAGAATCCAAATATGAAGTCAAAATGATCAAATAAAATCAAAATACAACATTACATTGTCTAGGGTTTTCGGCAAAAGGGGTTTTCAACGGCTTCGATTTCAAACGTTTTCTTGTTCAAAACATATTTATTTCAATCCAACAACACATATATGAACAAATATCAAGCATATAAACAACATAAATTCAAGATAAAGACCTCCAAAATTTCAAAATTTACCAAATTCCAAAGAATGCACATATGTTCAAAATTTCAACGTTATACGATTAAATCGGCGATTAACTTAACATAAGATCAAGAAATCATCAAACAACAACACATCCTCTTCATAATTCACAAAATGACCGAAAATACATCATGTTCATAAGTTCATATTTTTCTAAATTTCAAACCATAGATGTGTTCTAAGGATGGAATTATACCTGATTTCGAAGACCGATCGAAAATTTAACGGTTGGATCGTGAAATTTGGAGCATGAAGTTTTCAAAAATTTTAGTGTGTGTGTAGTGTGTGAAGCACGAAATTGGGAAGAAAAATGATGAAAATGATGAATAGTAGCCTATTTATAGAAATTATCCACAAATTTTCTTTTATTTTTCAATTATTTTAATGGTGATTATTCACCATTCTAGAAATTCTATAATTCTCTACACTTCTCCACACATTACCACATATTAGGCATCAAATATTCATATTTACACACATATCCATTTGTTATTTTCTTTTAATTTATTACTCTAATGCATAACATGTAAGCGTTTTAATCGATTCTTATGTCTAAATCACGTAATATCATGAATTAATGACCAATGCATAAAATTAAACTTTCATTAAAAAAATCATAATTATAAATTACTAAAGCATTAAAACTTATAATATCAAACTTTACATTTTCTCTAGGCGCGCATCCTCGCTCTTGGCGAACAACACAGTAAAAACGTTCAAAACTCAAATTTTCATTAGTTCACAATTTAAAGAAAAATAATTCATTCTTAAAAATATATATATATATATATATATATATATATATATATATATATCATACTTCTTTATGAAAATTTCTCGGGTATTACACAAGGTAGATCTACACCGTAATACCCAAATTCTGGGTTTAAAAATTTCGAAAATAAAGAAGGAACAGTACGATAGAAACGAGTATGAAAGTGAACGTTGGTAATTGTCGATTTTGAATAAATCGAAATTTCTCTTGAAATTTTGAACGGAATAAATTTTAAATATGTTTTAAGTATATTTGGGATATTATTTACACTAAGGAAGAAAAAGAAATATTGTTCCTTATTTAATGGAGATTTTCGAAATTTAAGAGTATAAAGAATTAATTTGTGATTTATTATGTGATCACTTGATTTTATGTGATGAGTTGTCATGTTTATTTAGTAGTATATGATAAGATCAATATCTTGTACCAAGGTGTAATTTTCGAAAATGATATGTACGAGATAAGATTAGAAAATGACATTTTATGTGATAAGTATGTTATGATATTTTTATAAAATGATAAGATAAGGTTATGACTAAGCATAGATAATGTTTATCTCATAAAAATGTGTGATAATGTGATAAATATCATAGGAAATAATATTTTGGATATTAGTTACATGATTTTCGAAATTTGAAGTATTATTTTATGTGATTTTCCAAAATCACCAATTTCTATGTGATAATTGTATTAAATAATTTATTTAATTATATACTTGATAAATATCATGATTCTAGATCAATCTTATCTCCTAGGAATTATAAAAATTTCAAAATTAATAAAATAGGAGAAGAATGGAATTTTATAAAATTTAAATCCTAGAAACCCTAATTTTCGAAAAATTGGGGAAAATACTTAGAAATGTTCCAAAAATTTATTTTATGATATAATATCATTATATGTAATTATTCATTAAAATAATATTGGTTATGAAAAGAATAATAGTTTGATAATTTATTTATAATTTCGAATTATTTGCCGATAACTTTACTTTAGTACATAGAAATGATCTTAATTAATTTTCCTATGATTTATTTTATCATCTAAGATTATTATTGTGTCATATAGCTATTAATTAGAGAAAAATAAAATATTTAGCATATTATTAGTATAGGGGCCGAAATATTTGACTTATTAGTGTGAAAATGAATGTAAATATCATACTTTAATTAATGAGGGGTCATAATTATAAAGATAAGATATATTAGGTGTAAAGTAGAGATGATTATCAAATTAAACAAGTAACCTATGGTTTGGAGTGTAATAGCCAAAATTATTAACTTAAGAATAAGGTTGGAAATATTTTTAAAACTCTTTGAAAATGAAATCTTATCCTAAGTTGAAAACTTTGACTTTTCAAATGTGATATTATTATATGATAATATTATAGTATATGATATTGAAAAAAATAAAAATTTATCCTAAGGTTCTAATAGGGCTCGAAAATTTCATAAACATGGTATAAAGTGGTAATTTATTTATTCTATGATAGATATAAGATACATTAATTAAATAATAAAATAACATAATAAACTATAGAATAAAATAAAATAATTATCTCATATAAATATATAATGGCCGAAAATATCATATGAATAAGGTATGAGTTGTAAATTTTGATTTTAATATGTGATAATTTCAAAAAGATAAGATAAGATGAATAATTAAAGTAAAAGATAAGATCAAAAATGATTCATTGACAACTCATGAAGGTTCGAAAATTAAGAAGATAAAGGAGTTGTAATTTTTGACTTTATATTAAGATATTTATAAAGTAATGATTAAAATCACGTTATAAACTCTATAAATAGGAGACCCCCCCTCTTATACCACCATATAACCGAAAATACTAAGAAAATAGGAAGAAAAATAGAGAGAAAAAAATAGAGAGTATTCCTCAAAGTTCTCTTCGATCGTAGTTCGAAAAACGTCGTAGACGTCGATCAAAATCAACTAGAAGTGTAATACCCCGCATTCCTGTAGCAGAGATTAGCTCTTAATTAAGAGCTTATGAGAAGGGCATTGCATCCTTAAGAAAGAGTTGTTTAAGCTAGAAGCTTTTATGTTAAGCTTCGCGTCGACGAAAATAGAATTTTAGATTTATTTGAGATAGATTCGAGATAGAACCTAAGATAAGATTCTTAGGTCTTGTTTAGAATAAGAAGACCTAGATTTTGAAAGTCTTAAGATGATAGATACATGTTTAACAAAGTCTTGATTTCAAAGTTTTATCCTTTGTTTCATACATTTGCCGATTAAACCCTAATCGTCGGCTACATGTCCAAAATGGTTTTCGAAACCAAAAATGTTTTTACAATCAAAGTTTAATGTTTATAATATGTTATTTGAGTTATAAAAGAAGATTTCAAGTAGAGGGCATTTTATTAGAAATTTAGTTTTGAAATTGGAACGATATGGATTAATAGTATGCATTTATAACGTTGGTATTATTTATAAAGAAGTGTACATTTTTGTAAATTTCTAGAACATGATTATTCATCATGTTATAAAGAAAATGAAAAATGGATAATTTTAAAGAATTCTCTAGAATTTTGGAGAATTTTCCTCAAAATTAAAGAAAATGAAAAGTAAAATAAAATTTGTGGCTACATATATATACACATTTCAAGCCATTTTCTTCTTCATTTTCTCCAAATTTTCGTGCCTCACACACACATACACACACTAAATTTTGTAAAATTTCATACTCCAATTTTAGAAGATCCAACCGTTGGATTTTCAATCCGTCTTCAATTAAGGTATATCTCGATCTCTAGAATACATTTATGGTTTGAAAATTTGAAAAACATGAACTTATGATCATGTTATATTTTCGGTCATATGCTGAAAATTTTGAATGATTATGTGTTGTTTGATTAATTGTTAATATTATGATAGATTCGACGTCTACGTATTGTTTAACGTTGAATTTGTAAAGCATATGTTTATTATTTTGAAAATCATGGAAATTTCAAAAGAGCATGATTGGATATTTAATTTATGATGTTGTTATGATTGAATTGTCATTATATACATATATTTGGATTGATATAAACGTGTTTGGAACAAGAAAAACGTTTGAAATCGAAACTATAATAAAAGCCCTATTATGGCCGAAAACCTTAACTTCCATATTGATGGAATTTTGATTTTATTTGATCAATTTGACTTCATATTTGGACTCTATGATATAAATAAAGCCTAAAATGATTTATTCGGATTTTTTTCGCCGACGTATTCAAAAACGGTAAAATTTTAGTTTGTTGGCGAAAATTTGTTTTCAATGCCAAAGCTTTGATCCTAATATTTTGTTGATAAAATGATGATATTTAAAGATATTTGATCATGTATATAGGTTCGTTGGTGTTAGATGACGTCTCACGTGAATTTTCGACGTTAAACCTAAAGTGACGTCTTAAGGGGCCGTTGAAATTATGGCTAAGATGAGATGATTGAAGCTTGTTGTTGAGTCTTATATACTCATTTAGACATACGGTGATGATTTGATGAAGTATGGGATAAGTTGGTTGTTTTGGTATTGAAATGGCAATGCGTTTTATAAACGTTATTCTGTCGAAATTTCATTAGAATTTGTTTATATAAGATGTTAGAGGATGCAATAACCCAAGTGTTATTGACCATAGTGTCTTGATACCGAGAAGATATAGTCGTAGCGACGACTAAGATAAGTTATTTTGTGTTTGGTTCTTGATAGGCTTATACGCCGCTTTATGTCGATTAAAGGACCAAGAAGAAGAAAAAGATATGAAAGACAAAACTACGATCGTTGAGGGACCTGCTCCGAGTGGTATAAATATTTTTTTAATATGATATGCTTATGTTTTTTTTATGTTTTCAAAATGAAATGAATTTCATTATGAGCAAAGTTTCAAAGTTAAATGACTTGCCTGTTTTGAGCATGAGCATGAACATGATGCATTACCTATCCATGGAAATGAAAGAAAGAAAAGAAAGAAATGATAAAAGAGTATGGCCGTGGCATGGTACCCTTCGGGTCCATCAACACGGGTATGTTATGGTGTTTGAGATTTACCGACGTTGGATAGCGACCCTTTGGGTCATAGCGTGTTTGAGAAGGAGGCCTACTTCTCAACACATAGAAAGAATCCGTGATATGGGAAGAGAAAGTTATCGGCCGACATGAGAACATGCATATGCATATTTTATGATGATGCTATGAAATGAAAACAAGTAAGTAAATGTTTATGTTTATTATGATGCATGCACAGATTATTTCACTAAAACCCCTGTGCATTGCTAACGTTATGGCAAGTCAATTATATAGCCCTAAGGGCAATGTTTTATGTTTTCGGCGTATATCCACTGAGTGTATTTTTGTACTCACGCCCTGCATGTATTTCTAAACGTGCAGGTTGAGCTCGAGAGGATGATGGAATCGAATGTTGTGCAAAGGAGCTTCTCTAAATATTTAACTCATGTTGATATTGATAAATTGTTTATATGATTCATTTGAAGTCAACATGTTTTTGTTGCCCAAAGAGTTATGTCATCATACATAATTCTCAACCACCCTTCTCGTTGCCGAACTTTGGCCTTCACTTGTTGCTATGTTTTGTTATGCCAAATTGACTAAATATTGATGATAGTCTCATTTTGATATTGTGATCTCGGCATTGTTATTTTGACAACGATTTGATTATGAGAACATGAATTATTGAAATGTCTATGCGCATAAGGATTTACTTGAAGGTCCAGAGATGTTGTTGTTGAACCTAACATGATGTTATGAAATCATTATCGAGTCATACTTTGAAAAGTCGATAAATTCTCAATGTTGTCAAAGCATATGTGAAAATGTAGATTCATAATATTGGTTATTCCTTTGTGATTATCTTTACTCAAAACCTAAAGTCATTGTTTATTAAACTCCATTTTACCTCTTGAGCCATAAATGTTTAATTCCTTCGTAATGAAAGTTGAGGTCACACATTGCTACTGATATGAATTATTGGTCACATTTGTTTATATTGATTATTAGAAGTTCTTTCTTAACCCACGTCACGACCTAATTATTTGTTTAAGTAGTCGGGTTGTGACAAGAAGGTTAGAAACCCTACACTTCTTATTATTTTATGCAAAAATATTAGAAAATCACATGTGATATGTGTTGTTACATGCTTTCGAAAAATATGTGACGTACGTGAGAAATATGCTATATGTTCGCGTTGTTAATTAAATACGTTTATATGATAGTTATAAGCATGTATCATGATTTTATTACAAAGTTGGCATGTTATGAAATTATAGACCATGGTCGAAATTATGTAGGATCCATATGTTGAAGTACATCAATTTAAATTGTTGTTTTGAACATGAAATAATGATAGTTATTCATATTTAGAATTCTATGATTTTATGTGGAATTTCTTGGAAATTTATGGAATATTATATGATAGTAATTTCGAAAATTACTAAAGCATGAAATATTGATGTACAAGTTGTATATGATGAATATTATGTCATATTATTAATATATGATGATGAAAATATATTATGTGAATAAAATAGAATTTTGAAAATTATATGGAATTTTCGAAAATTATGAAAAATGAAAGATTATGACGTCTCGTGATACGTGATATGTGGATCATATGATATGATATGTGAAAAGTTGAGACATAGGAAATATGTCCGTGAATACGTAGAATTTGAGTATATCGTAAGATAAGTAAAAGTCGATGCGTGGCGGCGTTAGTTATGAAATTAAGATTCATACGTTACGTCGAACGATTTGAACTAAAGGATGAATGGAAGGATAGTACGTACGTTGGTTCGCATCGATGATTCTTACGCAGCATGATGATATGCTAAAAACTCGTTTCTTACGTTGATAAGGTTTGACTCAAAGGAGAGGAGAAACGGAAAGTAAAACCCTAAGTGACTTAAGAACTTTAAGTTCTCGAGGTGGGCTTTCTTACCAAAACCAATTCTGAGCTTTTGAAAAATGTTCTCTTTTATTCTTGTCTTGTTTCTTGCAAATTTTGAGATCGATATTGTCGCGAGAAAATGTTTTATGTTTTGTATATGTCCATTCGGGTTGCACAGGCAACAGGAAAAGTATTACGAATTGGATTCTAAGTGGAGGTGTAAGGAAGAAATTCCCGCTAGGGTTGTGTACACTTTAGCCGAATCGCAGGCTGCGATCGGTTTACGAATCGCGGTTGCGATCGGTTATGCATGTCGCCGATTCGATCGATCGTGCGTCCGGGTGAAGGAGGCCTCCTCCGTAGCGTTATCCATAGCCGACTTGGAATATCGTTGTGGTTGAGATGAGAAAATGTCGGCGGCACGACTTTGAGAAATAAGAAAATGTATTTTGTAAAACAAGGCCTTTTCCAAATAAAACCCTTGTGTCTTCTGTGATGAAAGCGATCTGATATTTCGTAAAGTAAAATGTTTTCGCATGTGTCCACCGAGTGCATTATTTGTACTCGACCGCATATTGTTTTAAATGTGCGAGTTGAGCGAAATGAAAAACAGAGCGGTCGGCGGAATCTTTTGTCAAGTAGTCAAGTATTTTGGTTCGCGCGAGAATGCATCTCCATATGCTTGTCTCACACGTTTATTCATTGCCAAACTCTTGAGACTTTGTTATCTTTTATTCTTGTGTTAAGCTTTGTAAAAGCTAGCATTTTATTGAAACCATGAAACCATCTTATATATATATATAAGCTATTTTGATTCATCGTGATTCTCGTTTACATTTGGAACATCTATATTTCTTCATAGATGAAATGAGTTGAAACCCTTATTCTTTCATATTTACTTAAACCGAACCCCAAGTCACGGTTCGGTAAGGATAAGCCGAACCGGGCTGACAGAGTGGTATCAGAGCAATTCGTTTGCTTTGAACCAAAATATTCTTTCTATCCAACGTCGGCTTGAATCACTAGACTTTTTATGAAGCGGTCATCACCGCTCAGCGCTCATGCTCATCACGCTCAACCAAAAGGAAAAGTGAGTTTTGATAAAAGGTATGGTTTAGAAGCTTTGAAAAGTATGTTACGAGTTTTGAGGAAGTATTTGTGAAAAATGTTTTAAAGTGGACATGCCGTAAAAAATAAAAAATAAAAAATAGAGTAGTTTTGAATTGTGATAATTCATGAGACAAGCAGTGGTTTGTGCGAAGAAGTTTGAGTTCATACCGGTTGGTATGTGATTTTGTTGGGATGAATTTGAAAGAGATTAAAGCTTATACCCGATTGGTATATGAGTATTGATGATGGACATATATAGAGTTATATGTCGGTGAGTTGAATGAAAAGTTTTTATGAAGCGAAGTTGAATTGGGAAATGTTTAAAAGAGCATAGATGAACTCTAAGTTTCCTAAGAACTTAGAATGAATGAAATTATAAGAAATTATTTTTTATGTATAACGTAGTGTTTGATGAAACACGAACTTAAGAACCTAGAACGCTTTTAGGTTCGATTTGTGACGTAAATTGGAAAGTTACGAAGGAATGGGGGCTTCGACGAACGAATGTCACTCGCGACGTAGGGCATAGATTCTTCATTTGAGATTCTACGCGATGTAATCAACTAATGTTTACGCAAATTAATCTAGAGTGATAGATGAACTTGGGAATTAGAATGATAAGAGATAAGTATTTACAAGCTTATGCTAAAGGATGTGCATAAACCTTGTGTTCTAAGAAATATAGTTCCTTTAGAAATCCTGATGATTTAAGTTTTTCCCCCCATTGTTTTTAAGTTTAAAGACAGACTTACTTAGAACTATGTATATTCAGATGGCAGGAAATGGGAAAGATAAGGGTAAGAATGCGGACACGTGCGTTTGGATTAGAACTCACGAGAGAATATCGACTCTTCTATTACAAAATAGGCACCGATCTAGGGCAATTCTTGGATGAGTTCTTTCAACCGTGGATGGAGGCTCACAACTATGGAGTATGAGACCTAGATGGCATCCGACTCATCCGCCGCTTCTTGAAGCAGTTAGCGAGCTATCTGAGAGAAATAGCAAAGTTATGTTTTCTACAAGGAAAACTTCGAGGTTCTGCAGAGTTACGAGTTCATCACCGACTCAAATATACATACAATGTATATGGAGTAGCACCAATGGGGCGGCCTTTTTCACATGTTGGATGAGCAGCATGAGAAGATAAAGGAATGGTTGTATCGAGGATGTTTCATACACCGGCCACGTTATGTTCCTTCGGTTGTGCAAGAAATAGATAAAAATGGGCAATGGACAGGATCCTATCGCCCGAGGGATTGGGAGAGCGACCGGTGGAGCAAGAGCCACCACATGGAGAAATAAACAAACCAACACTATAAAGGACTTGATCGTTCTTTGAAGGATTTGGATCGTCTCATAAAAGAGGCGAAGACATATCGGAGACGGAAAATTTCGAGAAAGAAGAGCGATTACGACGAGGACCTCCGGACATAGAACACTTAGATAAAGTAAGACTTATGAAGTCAGTCATGACATAGATAGTATGGTTAGCATGTATATAGAGAAAATGTAGTTGACGACATTTTGCAGTAAGTATGATAGTGGTGTCAAAATTTTTGTGTAAATATGACATCACGTTATGTACTAAGTTAAAGAGACTAGTCGTTGTAAAACTAATATATAGAAAAGTCCTCATTGAGGCATTTTGATGAATACGTAATATTACATGGCTTGTTGTGGAAAAGTATCTGGCATATGATATGTTTGTTGTTCCATGATCCATAATAAAATTATGTGCTAAGTATCAATTTAGAAATTGACATTTGTTTTATTTAAAATAGTAAGAATGCCTCCTAGAAGAGAATTGAGACGAGGGAGAGGAGAGGAAACTCCGGAACCAGAACTCCAACGAACACCACCACCACCTCCTCGTAGAGTAGAGGAACTCTTTCTAAAGCAAAACCCACCCGTTCAATGGGACTGGTACCCCGATGAAGTGAATTGTGGGTAAGGCGATAGAACAATTTTCAATTTCCTGCGTTATGCGGATCGGAAAGGCTTTCTTGCGTTACTTTTCAATTAACAGGTTCAGCAGACTTCTGGTGGGAGACCACAAGGAAAATTATGACTGAAGAACAAATGGAGGAATTTACTTGGGAGGATTTCAAAACGGTATTATATGATAAGTATATTCCCAAGAGTTATAGAAAGAAACAGGAAAATGAGTTCTTCAGTCTCAAGCAAGGAAATAAGACGGTAACAGAATATGATCGGATATTCTGTGATATGTCTAGGTTTGCCCAGAATTTGGTGGATACCGATGAAAAGATGGCTGACAAGTTTAGATCTGGACTAAGGCCGGAGATTAGGATATCTCTTGCCAGCCATGGAGCAATGACCTATACCGAAGCCTTAGGAAGGGCTTTGGATATAGAGGAAGCATTGAAAGAAAATAAACCAGCATTAGCCCAAGAAGACAAGGGCAAAAGGAAATGGGAAGAAATTCGTAACAAGGGTAATTACTACAACCAGTGAAAGAAGGCCATGGACAAACAATCAAAGGCCCCAGGTGGATCGAGGCAAGGCAAGGTCATCGATAAATTTTGGACAAGGTAGAAACAACCAACGAAAACTAATCGCGGCCTCAATGTCCACAATGCCATAGGCATCACATTGGTCCTTGTTTAGCGGGACGTGTGAACTGCTTTAGATGTGGTCAACAAGGGCACTTTGCAAATAATTGCCCACAAGTAGGACAAGGAATGGTAGGTAGACCTAATCCACCACGACAAGCTCGGTAACAACAACCGAGGTTTATGCTATCAATCAACAAAAGGTGATGATAACCGAACAACCCGGCGGTATAAATACGCTTTCAATATACATGATTATATTATTGCTATGGGAATCTCAAGGTTACAATACTATAAGATTATCGCGAGTATTTTAGAACGTGGCTCAAACGAGATGAAGAAATACTGAATCTTCTTCATCAAAGGCGTAAGATACTGACGTTAGCATATGTTAAGCAAACTTAGTTTTGAACATAGGACTCACCATATATAAGAATCGATAGTTGGATAGATACGATTAGAAAACATGAGGATATTAAGGTTTAAAAATAAGTCGATACGAATGAAAGTTTGTAATATTCCAAAGAAACGAATATACGATTACGGTTTTCTAAACCCGTAATTAGGGTTTTGCCGTATATTATCTTTTTACGACATCGAATCTTGTGATTTCGATACGATATCGTTATGACGAATTCCTTTCATAATTCACTAAGGATTGTGAATTAAAGGATTGAATTATTACGAAATGATTCGTTAATATATTTTAACGTCAAACGCGTATCGAACGTCGGCTTTTCATGAAATTTTCTGAGCAGCGGAGCTTGGAATTGATTTCCATCTTAATTCCTTTATTAAAAGGGATATATTTATTTAGTAAGTGTGAACTTACTGCGACCATTTTGAGATGAGTCGATTTTGAGCGTTTTGAGGGCGTTTTGAGCGTCGGCGTCTGAGACGTTTTGAAAAATGAGTTTAACACTCAGGAAATTATAATAATTAATTTCCTATTATTATTTTATATAATTTCAGTATTATTAATTATTAAAAATCGAATTTTCAGCTATTAGAATTCGATGATTTAATATTGAAATTTTCAAAACCACAAGTTTATAAACTTTGGTTTTCACATGAAATGACACTATTAAATTATCATATGGTATCTAAACTTCATAATATGATATATATGAGTGTTATTAAGCTATGAAATCAGTTTTAGATTATTAAAATCGAAAACAGATTTTATAAATTCAAATCTAATTTTGAAATTAGGGTTTCTTATGCATTAATTAATGCTATAATTTTATCCTATGATATTATTTAATATCTAAATCATATATTATGATGTATATGTGTATAATTGGGACGAAAATGGCATGTGTATCAATAATAGGTGTAAATTGTATTTTATTCCTATTTACCTAATTTTCTATCGGTATTTTCGAAAATGTGTATAGGTTGTGATTTAATTATTTTAATGACTTGTATTATATATCTATGACCTATACTATGATTAATACATAGTATTAATGTATAACAAAAATTAAAATCAGCCCCTACCCCCTTGAAGCCGTCGGCCATCATGCTTGGACAAAGCATGATGTGCACCTTTTTAACACCCAACCCATGAGCACCCTTTTTAGCCTAGCAAATGATAACTATAATTCTCATCATTTGCTGCAGATTTTGTGCCAATATCTTAGCCAAAATCGAGAGAGAGAGAGAGGAAATAATAGGTGAAACTCTTCCCATTCACCCCACTCTCATTATACACTTCCACTCCCAAATTTTGAAATCATTTTCACTCTCCATTCTCTCCTTTCTTCAGCCAAGAAACGAGCCAAACACCCCCATTTTTTTCAGATTTTCTTCTCTTATTCTTCTCCATTTCTCTTCCAAAAAGTTGATACATACCTTGTTCTTGTTAATCTATACCATTCAAGGTAAATATGGTCCATTAGTACCGATTCTTACCTCGTTTATTTCATGAAAATCAAACTGTTTTATATATATATATGTGTAAGTTTGAATGCTATATATGTATATGTGAATGAGTTTTAATGTTCTAAAGCATGAGATAATGGTTCTTGATGATTTATATTTTCAAATGTGTTAATATATGCTAGATAATCATATGGTGTTATATGTGAAATGTATAAATGGATCTAGCATGTTATGAAATTTTCGAACCATATAGTATGTTTAAAATTATTTTGAGCGTATAAAATAAAATGTGAATGAACGATTATTTCTTGAACATTTTAGTGATGGATTATTGATCTATAATATGTTTTAAACCTATGGTATGTTAATAAAAAATTTGGAAAACCAGCTATTTATTTTAAAAATACCGAGAGCTTATTGAATAAAATACCTTGGGGTATAATTTTGTTTTAGCCATATAATGTCATATTAATGTTTTAATGTGTTGTTCATATGTTATATGTTTTAATTAAAATTTTGAAAATCATTTGCTAATTATTTCAAGAGGGCCGAGAGCATATGGTATGTATAGGTTAATGTATGATTTTATTTTTGAACATGTAATAGTGTTTTAATGCTTTGGTATATTATTTATGCATTGTGTAAATTGATTAGAATTTTTGGAAATCAATTACCTATTTAAATCAAATAAACCGAAAGCTTACAAGCTTATATGGTGATGATTTAATTAGTTCTTGATGATTATATGATGTTATATTACTATACTATAGTGTATAAACATAGTATATAATTGTTGGAATTTTTGAAAACCAAATACTAATTTTAATCGAAAAAGCCGAGAGCATTACAAGCTCATATGGTGACGATTTAAATTATTTTGGTTGATGTTATGATGTTACAATGTTATAATATAATGTTTATTGATGTTGGAATTTATTTAGAATTTTAGAAATTGTTTGCTATTTATTTGGTAATTATCATAGTATTACCGTAAATATTGTTACATATTGTGAAATAAATAGTTATGATGAACTATGGGTTATATAAATATTATATACTGATGTTGGGATGTTATTATAAGTATATATCAATTTTGGGAAATTTTGGATGATTATTCCTATTATTGTGAATTCTAGTGAATATATATATGTATATATATAAATAATTAGCAAACAGTATTATATGAATTTCATAAATTCATATTCTGGACTATAGTGTATAATAATACACTATATGAATTTAGAAAAATTTTCAAAGGTCATTTAGTATTTTTAATCTAATTATCGAAATTATCGATAATATAAAAGGATTTTAAAATCCTTTTTAAAACAGTTTATTAATGAAAATTTACTAAAATGATATTCTGGACAGTTTTTAAATTTTACAAAAATTTATAAACATAGATTGCTATGTTTGAGACGAACGTTCATTTTATAACGTTTTAAAAACCAAAATACGTTTTTATTTATAAAAAGAAGTATTAAAAAGGCTAAATTAATTACAAGTCCTTGATTTACAAATAAATCGAGAAATAGGACTTTACGTTTTCAAATCGATCAAAATCGATTTATAAAACAAAATAGTAAGGGCTTACTATTTAAAAGTCAAAATCGTTGACTTTGTTGACCAGTGTTGACTTCGCTGACTTTTCAAGTCAAAATGTACGATTATACGTTTATAAATACATCGGTACGTGTAAGACGTACTAATTGAGTCGATACCTCATTAGTAAGAAAAGATTTCACAAATGAAGTCCATATATCGAAAACGTGCTCATCGTTGAGCGTATCTCGAGGAATCGAGAAAGTTAATCGTATACGTATTAGAAACGTATTGAAACCACTAAGGATTTCAGTCTACATCGATATGAAATATCGAAGTTTACCTTAGTTTTGAAAGTCTCGAAGACTTGAGCGACGTACTAAAACCTCGCTTTTCAGAAGGTGTGTGGGCAAACGCGGCAAATGAGATTTTAACGAACAAGCGAACTGGGACTTTACAACGAACCATAGTCGGGTGGGCTTTATCTTCAAAATGTGGGCCTTTTCTTACCCACTAAAAGTTGCTTTCTTCGTTATTTCCAAATGAGTTTATTTACCGCACTTATTCTACAACTGTTATCAACTGCTTTTCTTGCATTACACCGCCAAAATATTTCGTTTTGTGTATGGATCCTATCTGTTATGCCGGGTAGGGCTGTGGAGATAGTTGGAACTATTATATCAATTGTTGTGGTAGCACCCAACCTTTTTAATGTCGGGTCTGTGCGGATGATAAATGCCCGCTAGGATTGGCGTGAAGGTTGGAACTATCTGTTGTGTTATAACATACGCTTGCGGAGTGATCGTGTCTTTGTGCGGGATTACGGCCGGTCACGGCGTCGTAGATGGGAGGCCTCACTCTCGGCGTTTATTTATTTATTATTATGTATTGTGACTATGAGATACGGACCATACACACCAAGAAAATGCTCGGCCGAGCTATGTTTACGAACTGAAAATGATTTGGTAAGCACAAGGCATTTTAACTAAAACCCTTGTGACTTACCCAATATTGGCAGCGTAATCCAAATACTATCAAATATTTTCGGCATAAGTCCACTAAGTGCAAATTCTTGTACTTAGCCCTGCATGTTTGTTTTTAAATGTGCAGGTTGAGCTCTGATGGTGATGATGGGGAATGTGTTGAGGAGTCCAGTGTCCTTGACCGATTTACTTGAATTTGTGGTTTATACCTTGAATGCATATCGTCATATATGTATTCACACTCATTGCTACACTCGAACTTCCTTATTTACGCTTTATGTTTTTAAACTATTGAGGCCCATCGGATCAGGCCAAGTTTTGGGGTCCGGTGGCCTAAACCTTTTCAAAAACAATATAACATCATCTCACATTCTGTCCAAGCATGTTAGTTTAAATTTTTATACATCTCTGTTCTATCCATGCAACCCCAAAGTACTACTCCTAGTACTAGTCACCCTCCAGGTCGGGTTGGTTCGAATGGGGTCGTGATGTAGTGGTATCGAGCTTTGCTCTTTGAAAACCAAATTCTTTTTATTCTAAGTCTAGATCGAGTCACCGGACTTCTAGTAACTCACCGACTCCCTCAACACTCCATCACATCGAGCTCAACCGGAAAGAGGTAATCGCATTCCTTTCTCAAACTCATGAAATGGAAATTTTACATGATTGAACAATTGGACGGACTTTTGAAGGATTTGATTATTATGAAAATTTTATGATGAAAATGAAAGTTGAACAAGAAAATTTTTCCCAAAATACTTTTAGTTGAGTGAAGCAATACTCAGTATTGATATGAAAGTACATGGTGGTACTAGTTGAATGATCAACATGGGATGAATGAATCCATTTTGATATGCAAATAAGTTGATTATGATTGTTATGTTGAAATCATATTTCCAAAATTCTCAATTGAAACCTCTCGACTCTCAAATTTTATTTATTATGAGCGATATGTTATCATAAGGCGAACTTAGACTCTAAGGAGCATGTTCACGTGTCGTGAAAGAACATAGAATCGAACTTCTTTTCCCTTACGAGAACAAAAGAGCGATAGGAAGAATGAAAGTGACGATACCCTTGGGCACGAACGACGGAAGACGAGCGAGAAGGATGGGCGAGGACAACCTCAACCTTTAAGCTGAATGACGTCGACACTTCATCACTACTTCGACACGAGTGACCAGTAACACGAATCACGACATGGACGTCACTACGGCTTCAGGATGTTCAGCCTCAACTTAAAGACCTGAAGATGGTAGACGTATTACGTCGACATACGTCTCGTTTTGCAATTTGGCACGATCGCGCAAATTTCCTGCACTGCGCAGTAGATTTGTTTTAGCTAGATCTCTCTCGTTAGGACTCCGATTTACGCATGGTTTTCGCCCGCGTACTCCTAACGCACTGATCTTCATTTGTTATGAAGAACAGAATCCTTAATTCTGCCTCCAGAATACGATAGAGTCCGTTGAACTCTAGTTCGAGTGTTTGGTATAGAATAAGGATCTCATAGCTCATATTAAGATGTTGTTGGCTTATGTATACGTTTGGGTAAGACTAAGAAGGTAAGTTGTGGTGAGTATTATGCAGTATGATGTTACCTACCTTATAGACTTGCTTGACCTTATCTAGTTGCTTCACGTTACGTTTAAGATATCCTTGCCTGCTTATTCGATGTGATTTAGTTGACTTATGTTAGTTTTATTCGTGACGGATGGAGGGAATGAGATATCTCGCGAGGAGGAGGATTGGACCACACCCCACCCCGGAGGAGGAGGTGAGTATATATCGCTCCAGTTGGATGTGTGCTGGGGAAGACTTGGGTGAGTTCTTGGCATATTATCTCCGTCTTTGGAGAGACGCCCGAGCTCACGGGCGTGATGATTATGACGGCATCCAGCGCCTTCTAGCGATACTCCCCTGCACTTGGGATGGATATGCTCGAGAGATATCGGGGGATTACATCTACCGGGCGATGGGCAGCTACGACTTGGTGGGAGATCTGCCCAGGTTCGTGAGTCACCCGACTTACGATACTGACATTTACGGGCAGCACCGAGGACCCTACCTCCTCCCGAGAGTATACTGGCGGGATGAGTCGCGAGTGGCTTTACACGAGGTTCCGAGGCGGATCGACCCGGTGGTACCTCCGTGTCGATTCGACGAGGGCGGACCTGCTCGCTAGAGAGGCGTACGCCCAGGAGCCTTGGGAGAGCCGGTATTTCCACCCTTACTGCCGGACACCCGTCGTCCACCAAGCGCCTCCACCACCTATGGTCCCAGCCATACCACCAGTCGAGCACTTTCATCGGACAACACGGATGAGAGAATCAGATGCCTTCCAGTGCTATGGCCCGACTGAGTATACTACGGTCCGATTCGCCCGACCACGAGCCCGGCGAATCGACCACCGCTTTTAACCCCATGCGAGATATACCGATGGTGGAAAGCAATGGGCGGACCATCCAGGGACTACCCGTATGGACATTTCGGACAGCGAAGAGGATTCGGAGGAGGAGGAAGACCCTGAGGAAGACACGGAATAGGGAAAGACCTCGTGAAGGCACTAGGCGACGTTTTAATTAGAATTTGTTTTGTTATGTCTAGCGTGTGTGCTAGCTTTTTTCTTTTCCTCTTGTTGCACCTTAGTTCTAAAACTCGAAATCTCTTTTTAGGCCGTGTGGGCCGGGATTTATGTTTTCTGTTTACCCGCTATTTTGAACATCCTGCCTATGGCAGAAATTTTTGGATATATATATACACATGACCCTAATAGGGCTTTTGCGGCAAGTTATGTTTGTTAAGAATGATTTTACTTTGGAATCGTTTCTGATGAAAGCCTAATAGCATTGGTGTATGTTGAGCTGTGAAAAGAATAAGTACCTAATGATTACTTGTTTTTCATAGCAGCATGCCTCCGAGAAGGAATCCGGAGCAGGAACCCAGAGGTCGAGGACGGGGAAGGCCGAGAGGAAGGGTAGAGTCCCGAACAAGAGCCAAGACAATCCCAACCACCACCTCCACCTCAACCCGATCGCGGGATCGAAGAAATGTTTTAAGGCAGAACCTCCATGTCTTTAACGGAAAGGCAACCCGGAAGAAGCCGAACAATGGGTCGGGGCTATTGAGCGGATCTTTACCTTCTTAAGATGCACGGCACAAGAAAGGTCATGTGTGTGTTACTTTCACTGGTTGGACGGTGACTTACAGTGGGAAGCGGAAAGAAGACTTTCTGGCGAGCAGTTTGGAGGAATTCTCGTGGAGGATTTCAAAGAGAGTCAGATGAAAAGTATATCCCAAAAGTTATAGGGGAAAAGAGGCGAATTTTCACCCGCTAAAACAAGAAAAGCTATCCGTAACCGACTACGATCGCACTTTCGCGAGACGCCAAGATATGCGCCGGATCTAGTAGACACCGACTTGAAGATGTCGGAAAAGTTCGAGGTATAAGAATGGAATCGCATGTCTCTTGCCACCATGGAGACCGTCCTACATCAAGCTCTCGCACGAGCTTTAGATATAAGGCGACATGACCGGAAAATAAGTCGGTGGCGTCTCGATCGCCAATGCCTTTGGATAGAGGAAAAGGGAACTGGGAGCCCAACCGCGGAAATAACAACCGCGGAAACTACGGAGAAGCAAGTCACAAGCGCCCGTGGCAAGGAAACCCGGCGCAGCAGGGACAAAGCTGGAAGAGAGCAGCTCATGCTCCACCGGCAAGGGGACCACAGGACCAGTCAAGGGCACCTCAATGCCCTAGATGCCATAGAGCACACAAGGGTGTGTGCACGGCAAACGTGGTAAGCTGTTACAAATGCGGGGTGAACGGGCATTACGCCAACAATTGCCCGATGTCACGTTCGGATGGAAGGCCGAACCAACCGGGCAATGCTCGGCCATTAAGGCTATCTGACTTGACCCAACCACCGCAGCAATTCCATTAACCCCAAAGAACTCGGTGGCAAACACCCGACCTCAACAACAACAACTCCGGCGGCCGCAGCGTGGGCGGCCGCCACAACAACAAATCCCGCAGCGGAAGCGGCGGCCCACCGCCACAACAACAAAGCGGGCGACAACCACAGCGCCCAACGCCAAAGCGGCAACAACCGCCGAGCAACAAACGCCAAATCAGCGGGACCAGCGCCCGTCGGCCTCGGCCGGCTCGGGCGAGCCTACGCCCGCATAGGAGGCGAGCGAGCGAGAACCAAGGAAACTTGGCAGGTATGGGAGTTCTTCTCAACCTACCTGTTATAGTATTGTTCGACACGGGTGCTTCGCATTCTTTTATTGCAAAATCATGCGTGAAATCTGGGCCTTAGGTCTGAAAAATCGCAGATATGAGAATCTCATCGCCTATAGGAGGAATTATGACCGTTACACACTTTTGCTCGAACCTAGAGTTGACATTAGGATCACTTAAGGTTCTGGCTAACGATCTAAACATAATACCCATGGACGATGTAGACATAATCCTAGGAATGGATCGTTAGCTAGGAATCATTCCACGATTCTCTGTAAGGAAAGGAAAATTTCGTTTCACTTTCCGGGACAAGAAGCTACGCATTTCCATGGGATCAGCATGGGAAGAAGAGTGCCAATTGTGTCAGCACTACGAGCTAGGAGGATGATGAACCAGAAAGGATGTCTTGCATTCCTCGTTTATTTGAACGAAGGGGATAAACCCGATGCACGGGTAGAAGACATTGAAGTTGTCCAAGAGTTTTCGGACGTATTTCCCGAAAATCTACCAGGACTACCTCCTGATAGACAACTAGAGTTTACCATCGACTTGGAGCCAGGATCAGCCCGGTGTCGGCGCGCCTATAGGATGGCCCCGAAGGAGCTAGAAGAGCTAAAAATCCAAATCCAAGAGCTTTTGGATCTAGGATTTATTAGGCCGAGTGTTTCACCTTGGGGAGCGCCTGTTTTATTTGTTAAGAAAAAGGATAATTCTTTGAGGATGTGCATCGATTATAGAGAACTAAATAAGATGACACTAAAGAACAAATACCCTTTACCCAGAATTGATGACCTGTTTGATCAATTGCGAGGGGCGGGTGTATTCTCCAAAATTGATCTTAAGTCAGGATACCACCAGCTGAAAATACGGTCTGACGATGTACCTAAGACTGCATTCCGAACCAGATATGGCCACTATGAGTTCATAGTTATGCCATTCGGATTAACCAATGCACCAGCCGTATTCATGGACCTCATGAACAGAGTATTTCATCCATTTTTGGATAAGTTTGTTTTGGTCTTCATAGATGACATCCTTATTTATTCAAAGAATGAAGAGGATCATAAGGAACATCTACGAACGGTTTTGCAAACCTTGAGAAATGAAAGACTCTTTGCTAAGTTTAGCAAATGCGAGTTTTGGCTGAAGGAAGTTATGTTCCTTGGACACATTGTGTCTGCTGAAGGCATAAAAGTAGATCCAGCCAAAGTAGAGGCCGTGCAAGAATGGAAATCACCTAAGACTCAGCACGAGATTAGAAGTTTCCTAGGATTAGCTGGCTACTATAGGAGATTCATCGAAGGATTCTCCAAGATTGCAAGGCCAATAACCCAGCTACTCCGGAAGGGAATCAAGTTCAATTGGACAGACGAGTGCGAGATGAGTTTCCAAATACTCAAAGAGAAATTGACCATGCACAGCCTAGCGATCGAAGCGGACAAGGGGTATGTGGTCTATACAGACGCATCTAAGACTGGACTGGGTTGTGTTTTGATGCAAGAAGGAAAGGTGATAGCTTATGCATCCCGACAACTCAGACCCCACGAACTGAACTACCCAACTCACGATTTGGAATTAGCAGCTGTAGTTCACGCACTGAAAATATGGAGACACCATCTCTACGGTGTGAGATGTGAGATCTTCACAGACCATAAAAGTTTGAAGTATTTCTTCGAACAAAGGGATCTGAATATGAGACAAAGAAGATGGCTTGAACTGGTAAAAGATTACGACTGTGGTATTAACTATCACCCGGGCAAGGCGAATGTAGTAGCTGACGCCTTGAGTCGTAAGAGCCATACCAAGTTAGGATGTCTCTTTGTACAAGAGGAAAAACTCGTTGAAGAGTTTGGCAGGATGAAGATTGAACTGGTTGAACCACCCAGGACAATTGTGAGCTGTATCGCTACACTCACACTGACCTCTGATCTAAGAAAAAGAATTGTCGAAAGACAAAGGATTGAGGAAAAGTTGGAAAAGATCCGAGAAAGACTAAGGTCTGAAGGATTCAAGAATTTCCAAGAGGCACCGGATAACGCCTTATTGTTTGAAGGTAGGATATGCGTTCCTGACGACGCAGAGCTTCAGAACGAAATCATGAGTGAGGCTCACGATACACCCTACACCGCCCACCCAGGCAGTACAAAAATGTACCAGGACCTGAAAGAAAAATTTTGGTGGGAAGGCATGAAACGAGACATAGCTTCTTTCGTAGAACGCTGTCTTGTTTGTCAACAAGTGAAAGCACTACACCAACGACCCTATGGGAAATTACAACCGTTGGAAATCCCCGAATGGAAGTGGGACGATATAACGATGGACTTCGTTACAAGCTTACCCAAATCGAGAAGAGAAACACGACCATATGGGTAATTGTGGATAGACTTACCAAAAGTGCTCACTTTTACCTATTCAAAGCACTTATGGATCCGATAAGTTGGCCACGGTGTATGTTAAGGAAATTGTGCGACTACATGGAGTGCAAAATCTATTACCTCGATCGAGACTCAAGTTCACATCCAGTTTTGGATTAGCTTGCGAGAAGGCGGGTACAAGATTAAACTTGATCTGACATTCCACCCACAAACCGATGGACAATCGGAGAGAACGATCCAAACGCTAGAAGATATGCTTAGAACTGTAATTTTGGATAGCGGTACAAAATGGGAAGATATTTTACCTCTGATTGAATTTGCTTACAACAACAGTTATCAAGCGACGATCAGCATGGCCCCATACGAAGCCTTGTATGGCAAAAAAGTGTAGATCACCACTTTATTGGGATGAAGTTGGTGAGAGAAAAGTTATAGGGCCTGATGCGGTGAATGAAATGATCGAAATCGTTCGACAAATTAGAATGAGGATAAAAGAAGCTCAGGATAGGCAAAAGTCTTACGCTGATACGCGTAGATCCGAACTACGATTTGAGGATGGAGACAAAGTATTTCTTAAAGTCTCTCCATCAAAAGGGATTGTCAGGTTTGGCCTGACAGGAAAGCTTAGACCCGTTTCATAGACCTTATGAGATCCCAGAAAGGATAGGTCCAATGAGCTTATAGGTTGGCTCTTCCGAAACCTAGGGAATGTGCATAATGTTTTCCGTCTCGCAATTACGAAAATCGTTCACGACCCAAAGCACGTGATTCGCCAAGACGACGTGATCCTCGAGCCGACATGAGCTATAAGGAAGAACCCGCAGCCATACTTGACCACAAAGTCCAAAGAACTACGGAGCGAGTCGATTCCGTTAGTTAAAGTCTTGTGGAGACACCACGGACGAAGAAGCCACGTGGGAGCTTGAAGAAGCAATGAGAGAAAAATACCCGACTTATTTTTCTAAAGGTATACAAATTCGGGACGAAATTTTTCGTGAGGGGTGGAATGTAATATTCAAAGAAACGAATATACGATTACGGTTTTCTAAACCCGTAATTGTGGTTTTCACGATATTATCTTTTACGACATCGAATCTTGTGATTTCGATACGATATCGTTATGACGAATTCCTTTCATAATTCACTAAGGATTGTGAATTAAAGGATTGAATTATTACGAAATGATTCGTTAATATATTTTAACGTCAAACGCGTATCGAACGTCGGCTTTTCATGAAATTTTCTGAGCAGCGGAGCTTGGAATTGATTTCCATCTTAATTCCTTTATTAAAAGGGATATATTTATTTAGTAAGTGTGAACTTACTGCGACCATTTTGAGATGAGTCGATTTTGAACGTTTTGAGACGTTTTGAACGTCAACGTCTAGAGACGTTTTGAAAAATGAGTTTAACACTCAGGAAATTATAATAATTAATTTCCTATTATTATTTTATATAATTTCAGTATTATTAATTATTAAAAATCGAATTTTCAGCTATTAGAATTCGATGATTTAATATTGAAATTTTCAAAAACCCTAAGTTTATAAACTTTGGTTTTTCACATGAAATGACACTATTAAATTATCATATGGTATCTAAACTTCATAATATGATATATATGAGTGTTATTAAGCTATGAAATCAGTTTTTAGATTATTAAAAATCGAAAACAGATTTTTATAAATTTCGAAATCTAATTTTCGAAATTAGGGTTTCTTATGCATTAATTAATGCTATAATTTTATCCTATGATATTATTTAATATCTAAATCATATATTATGATGTATATGTGTATAATTGGGACGAAAATGGCATGTGTATCAATAATAGGTGTAAATTGTATTTTATTCCTATTTACCTAATTTTCTATCGGTATTTTCGAAAATGTGTATAGGTTGTGATTTAATTATTTTAATGACTTGTATTATATATCTATGACCTATACTATGATTAATACATAGTATTAATGTATAACAAAAATTAAAATCAGCCCCTACCCCCTTGAAGCCGTCGGCCATCATGCTTGGACAAAGCATGATGTGCACCTTTTTAACACCCAACCCATGAGCACCCTTTTTAGCCTAGCAAATGATAACTATAATTCTCATCATTTGCTGCAGATTTTGTGCCAATATCTTAGCCAAAATCGAGAGAGAGAGAGAGGAAATAATAGGTGAAACTCTTCCCATTCACCCCACTCTCATTATACACTTCCACTCCCAAATTTTGAAATCATTTTCACTCTCCATTCTCTCCTTTCTTCAGCCAAGAAACGAGCCAAACACCCCCATTTTTTTCAGATTTTCTTCTCTTATTCTTCTCCATTTCTCTTCCAAAAAGTTGATACATACCTTGTTCTTGTTAATCCTATACCATTCCAAGGTAAATATGGTCCATTAGTACCGATTCTTACCTCATTTATTTCATGAAAATCGAACTGCTTATATATATATATGTGTAAGTTTCGAATGCTATATATGTATATGTGAATGAGTTTTAATGTTCTAAAGCATGAGATAATGGTTCTTGATGATTTATATTTTCAAATGTGTTAATATATGCTAGATAATCATATGGTGTTATATGTGAAATGTATAAATGGATCTAGCATGTTATGAAATTTTCGAACCATATAGTATGTTTAAAATTATTTTCGAAAACTGTATAAAATAAAATGTGAATGAACGATTATTTCTTGAACATTTTAGTGATGGATTATTGATCTATAATATGTTTTAAACCTATGGTATGTTAATAAAAAAAAATTTGGAAAACCCTAGCTATTTATTTTAAAAATACCGAGAGCTTATTGAATAAAATACCTTGGGGTATAATTTTTGTTTTAGCCATATAATGTCATATTAATGTTTTAATGTGTTGTTCATATGTTATATGTTTTAATTAAAATTTTTGAAAATCATTTGCTAATTATTTCAAGAGGGCCGAGAGCATATGGTATGTATAGGTTAATGTATGATTTTATTTTTGAACATGTAATAGTGTTTTAATGCTTTGGTATATTATTTATGCATTGTGTAAATTGATTAGAATTTTTGGAAATCAATTACCTATTTAAATCAAATAAACCGAAAGCTTACAAGCTTATATGGTGATGATTTAATTAGTTCTTGATGATTATATGATGTTATATTACTATACTATAGTGTATAAACATAGTATATAATTGTTGGAATTTTTGAAAACCAAATACTAATTTTAATCGAAAAAGCCGAGAGCATTACAAGCTCATATGGTGACGATTTAAATTATTTTGGTTGATGTTATGATGTTACAATGTTATAATATAATGTTTATTGATGTTGGAATTTATTTAGAATTTTTAGAAATTGTTTGCTATTTATTTGGTAATTATCATAGTATTACCGTAAATATTGTTACATATTGTGAAATAAATAGTTATGATGAACTATGGGTTATATAAATATTATATACTGATGTTGGGATGTTATTATAAGTATATATCAATTTTGGGAAATTTTGGATGATTATTCCCTATTATTGTGAATTACCGTGAATATATATATGTATATATATAAATAATTAGCAAACAGTATTATATGAATTTCATAAATTCATATTCTGGACTATAGTGTATAATAATACACTATATGAATTTAGAAAAATTTTCAAAGGTCATTTAGTATTTTTAATCTAATTATCGAAATTATCGATAATATAAAAGGATTTTAAAATCCTTTTTAAAACAGTTTATTAATGAAAATTTACTAAAATGATATTCTGACAGTTTTAAATTTTACAAAATTTATAAACATAGATTGCTATGTTTGAGACGAGCGTTCATTTTATAACGTTTTAAAACCAAAATACGTTTTATTTATAAAAGAAGTATTAAAAGGCTAAATTAATTACAAGTCCTTGATTTACAAATAAATCGAAATAGGACTTTACGTTTTCAAATCGATCAAAATCGATTTATAAAACAAAATAGTAAGACTTCTTATTTAAAAGTCAAAATCGTTGACTTTGTTGACCGATGTTGACTTGACTTTTCAAGTCAAAATGTGCGATTATCGTTTATAAATACATCGATGCGTGTAAGGCGTACTAATTGAGTCGATACCTCATTAGTAAGAAAAGATTTCACAAATGAAGTCCATATATCGAAAACGCGTGCTCATCGTTGAGCGTATCTCGAGAACGAGAAAAGTTAATCGTATCACGATTAAAACGTATTGAAACCACTAAGGATTTCACTACATCGATATGAAATATCGAAGTTTACCTTAGTTTTGAAAGTCTCGAAGACTTGAGCGACGTACTAAAACCTCGCTTTTAAATAAAGGTGTGACGCAGCGCTGCAATGGATTTTGACGAACAAACGAACCTAGGACTTTTACAACGAACCATAGTCCAGGTGGGCTTCTTATCTTCAAAATGTGGGCCTTTTCTTACCCCACTAAAAGTTGCTTTACTGTTATTTCCAAATGAGTTTATTTACCGCACTTATTCTACAACTGTTATCAACTGTTTTACTGCATTACCTGCCAAAAATATTTCGTTTTGTGTATGGATCCTATCTGTTATGCCCGGGTAGGGCTGTGGAGATGGTTGGAACTATTATATCAATTGTTGTGGTAGCACCCAACCTTTTTAATGTCGGGTCCCGTGCTTGGATGATAAATGCACAGCTAGGATTGGCGTGAAGGTTGGAACTATCTGTTGTGTTATAACATACGCTTGCAGTAGAGTGTCTTTGTCACGGGATTACGGCGGTCACGGCGTCGTAGATGGGAGGCCTCCTCTCGGCGTTTATTTATTTATTATTATGTATTGTGACTATGAGATACGGACCATACACACCAAGAAAATGCTCGGCGAGCTATGTTTACTGATCGAATGATTTGGTAAGCCTGAGGCATTTTAACTAAAACCCTCGTGACTTACCCAATATTGGCGGCGTAATCGAAATACTATCAAATATTTTGACATAAGTCCACTAAGTGCAAATTCTTGTACTTAGCCCCATGTTTGTTTTAAATGTGCGAGGTTGAGCTCGATGGTGATGATGGGGAATGTGTTGAGGTCCGGTGTCCTTGACCGATTTACTTGAATTTGTGGTTTATACCTT
The DNA here is from genome assembly GCA_036937905.1 of Salvia rosmarinus. NCBI lineage: Eukaryota > Viridiplantae > Streptophyta > Magnoliopsida > Lamiales > Lamiaceae > Salvia > Salvia rosmarinus. Next base: position 50,328,553 of record CM072822.1, on the reverse strand, counting down.
GAATGCATATCGTCATATATGTATTCACACACTCGTTGCTACGCTCTGAACTTCCTTATTTACGCTTTATGTTTTAAACTATTGAGGCCCATCGGATCGTGCCAAGTTTTGGGGTCCGGTGGCTAAACCTTTCAAAAACAATATAACATCATCTCACATTACGTCCAAGCATGTTAGTTTAAATTTTATACATCTCTGTTCTATCCATGCAACCCCTAAAGTACTACTCCTAATCTTAGTCACCCTCCATCGGGTTGGTTCGGAATGGGGTCGTGACAAAGTTTAAGGTCATACGACGATCAAATGGGTACAAGGTACCAACATCAGAATAGAGAATGTAATATGGAGAAGGAGAAGAGAACGTTATGAGAATACGTAAATTTCGAGGACGAAATATCTTTAAGGGGGGTAGAATGTAATACCCCGAATTTCTGGGTTTAAAAATTTCAAAAATAAAGAAGGAACAGTACGATAGAAACGAGTGTGAAAGTGAACGTCGGTAATTGTCAATTTTGAATAAATCAAAATTTCTCTTGAAATTTTGAACGGAATAAATTTTAAATATGTTTTTAAGTATATTTGGGATATTATTTACACTAAGGAAGAAAAAGAAATATTCTTCCTTATTTAATGGAGATTTTCGAAATTTAAGAGTATAAAGAATTAATTTGTGATTTATTATGTGATCACTTGATTTTATGTGATGAGTTGTCATGTTTATCTAGTAGTATATGATAAGATCAATATCTTGTACCAAGGTGTAATTTTCGAAAATGATATGTATGAGATAAGATTAGAAAATGACATTTTATGTGATAAGTATGTTATGATATTTTATAAAATGATAAGATAAGGTTATGACTAAGCATAGATAATGTTTATCTCATAAAAATGTGTGATAATGTGATAAATATCATAGGAAATAATATTTTGGATATTAGTTACATGATTTTCGAAATTTGAAGTATTATTTTATGTGATTTTCGAAAATCACCAATTTCTATGTGATAATTGTATTAAATAATTTATTTAATTATATACTTGATAAATATCATGATTCTAGATCAATCTTATCTCCTAGGAATTATAAAAATTTCGAAATTAATAGAATAGGATAAGAATGGAATTTTATAAAATTTAAATCCTAGAAACCCTAATTTTCGAAAAATTGGGGAAAATACTTAGTAATGTTCCAAAAATTTATTTTATGATATAATATCATTATATGTAATTATTCATGAAAATAATATTGGTTATGAAAAGAATAATAGTTTGATAATTTATTTATAATTTCGAATTATTTGCCGATAACTTTACTTTAGTACATAGAAATGATCTTAATTAATTTTCCTATGATTTATTTTATCATCTAAGATTATTATTGTGTCATGTAGCAATTAATTAGAAAAAAATAAAATATTTGGCATATTATTAGAATATGGGCCAAAATATTTGACTTATTAGTGTGAAAATGAATGTAAATATCATACTTTAATTAATGAGGGGTCATAATTATAAAGATAAGATATATTAGATGTAAAGTAGAGATGATTATCAAATTAAACAAGTAACCTATGGTTTGGAGTGTAATAGCCGAAATTATTGACTTAAGAATAAGGTTGGAAATATTTTTAAAACTCTTTGAAAATGAAATCTTATCCTAAGTTGAAAACTTTGACTTTTCAAATGTGATATTATTACATGATAATATTATAGTATATGACATGAAAAAAAATAAAAATTTATCCTAAGGTTCTAATAGGGCTCGAAAATTTCATAAACATGGTATAAAGTGGTAATTTATTTATTCTATGATAGATATAAGATACATTAATTAAATAATAAAATAACATAATAAACTATAGAATAAAATAAAATAAAATAATTATCTCATATAAATATATAATGGCCGAAAATATCATATGAATAAGGTATGAGTTGTAATTTTTGATTTTAATATGTGATAATTTAAAAAATATAAGATAAAATGAATAATTAAAGTATAAGATAAGATCAAAAATGATTCATTGACAACTCATGAAGGTTCGTAAATTAAGAAGATAAAGGAGTTGTAATTTTTGACTTTATATTAAGATATTTTATAAAGTAATGATTAAAATCACTTTATAAACTACATAAATAGGAGACCACTTATACCACCATATAACCGAAAATACTAAGAAAATAGGAAGAAAATAGAGAGAAAAAAAGAGAGAAAAAATAGAGTATTCCTCAAAGTTCTCTTGATCGTGGTTCAAAACGTCGTGAGCGTCGATCAAAATCAACTAGAAGGTTAGAAACCCTACACTTTATTATTTTATGCAAAAATATTAGAAAATCATATGTGATATGTGTTGTTACATGCTTTGAAAAATATGTGACGTACGTGAGAAATATGCTATATCTTCGCGTTGTTCATTAAATACGTTTATATGATAGTTATAAGCATGTATCATGATTTTATTACAAAGTTGGCATGTTATGAAATTATAGACCATGGTCGAAATTATGTAGGATCCATATGTTGAAGTACATGAATTTTAATTGTTGTCTTGAACATGAAATAATGATAGTTATTCATATTTAGAATTCTATGATTTTATGTGGAATGTCTTGGAAAAATATGGAATATTATAGGATAGTAATTTCGAAAATTACTAAAGCATGAAATATTGATATACAAGTTGTATATGATGAATATTATGTCATATTATTAATATATGATGATGAAAATATATTATGTGAATAAAATAGAATTTTCGAAAAATTATATGGAATTTTCGAAAATTATGAAAAATGAAAGATTATGACGTCTCGTGATACGTGATATGTGGATCATATGATATGATATGTGAAAAAGTTGAGACGTAGGGAAATATGTCTGTGAATACGTAGAATTTGAGTATATCGTAAGATAAGAAGTAAAGTCGATGCGTGACGGCGTTAGTTATGAAATTAAGATTAAATGCGTTACGTTGAGCGATTTGAACTAAAGAATGAATGGAAGGATAGTACGTGCGTTGGTTCGGATCGATGATTCTTCGCAGACATGATGATTTGCTAAAACTTGTTTCTTCGTTGATAAGGTTTGACTCGAAGGAGGAGAAAACGGAAAGTAAAACCCTAAGTGACTTAAGAACTTTAAGTTCTCGAGGTGGGCTTTCTTACCAAAACAAAATACGAGCTTTTGAAAAATGATCTCTTGTTATTCTTGTCTTGCATCTTGCAAATTTTGAGATACGATATTATGCGCGAGAAAATGTTTTATGTTTTGTATATGTCCATTCGGGTTGCCTGGGGCAACAGGAAAAGTATTACGAATTCGGATTCTAGGCTGGAGGTGTAAGGAAGAAATTCCCAGCTAGGGTTGTGTACACTTTAGTCGAATCACCGATTCGATCGGTTTACGAATCGACGGTTGCGATCGATTATCCGAATCGCCGATTCGATCGATCGTGCATCCGGGTGAAGGATGCCTCCTCCCGTGCGTTTATCCATAGCCGACTTGGAATATACGTTGTGGTTGAGATGAGAAAATGTCTGGCCAGACGACTTTGAGAAATAAGAAAATGTATTTATTAAGAATGGCCTTTTTCCAAATAAAACCCTTGTGTCTTCTTGTGATGAGGCGATCTGATATTTCGTAAGTAAAATGTTTTCGGCATGTGTCCACCGAGTGCATTATTTGTACTCGACCACTGCATATTGTTTTAAATATGCGAGTTGAGCGATGATGAACAGGCGAGTCGGCGGAATCTTTTGTCAAGTAGTGCGAAGTATTTTGGTTCGCCTTGAGAATGCATCTCCATATGCATGTCTCACACGTTTATTCCGGTGTCAAACTCTTGAGACTCTGTTATCTTTTGTTACTGTGTTAGGCTTTGTAAAAGCTGTTGTTTGTTGAAAACATGAAACCATCTTATATATATATATAAGCTATTTTGATTCATCGTGATTCTCGTTTCTGGTTTGGAACATCTATATTTCTTCATAGATGAAATGAGTTGAAACCCTTATTCTTTCATATTTACTTAAACCGAACCCCAAGTCACGGTTCGGTAAGGATAAGCCGAACCGGGCTGACAGAGTGGTATAAGAGCAGTTCGTTTGCTTTGAACCAAAAATATTCTTTCTATCCAAAGTCTGGCTTGAATCACTAGACTTTTTATGAAGCAGTCATCACCGCTCAACGCTCCTGTTCATCACGCTCAACCAGCAAGGAAAAGTGAGTTTTGATAAAAAGGTATGGTTTTAGAAGCTTTGAAAAGTATGTTATAGTTTTGAGGAAGTATTTGTGAAAAATGTTTTTAAAGTGGACATGCCGTAAAAAAAATAAAAAAAATAAAAAAAGAGTAGTTTTGAATTGTGATAATTCATGAGACAAACGAGTGGTTTGTCTGAAGAAGTTTGAGTTCATACCCGGTTGGTATGTGATTTTGTTGTGATGAATTTGAAAGAGATTAAAGCTTATACCCGATTGGTATATGAGTATTGATGATGAACATATATAGAGTTATATGTCAACGAGTTGAATGAAAAGTTTGTTATGAAACGAAGTTGAATTGGGAAATTGTTTAAAAGAACGTAGATGAACTCTAAGTTTCCGGAAGAACTTAGAATGAATGAAATCATAAGAAATTATTTTTTTATGTATAACGTAGTGTTTGATGAAACACGAGAACTTAAGAACCTAGAACGCTTTTAGGTTCGATTTGACGAACGTAAATTGGAAAGCTACGAAGGAATGGGGGCTTCGACGAACGAATGTCACTCGCGACGTAGGGCACAGATTCTTCATTTGAGATTCTACGCGATGTAATCAACTGTTGTTTACGCAAATTAATCTAGAGTGATAAATGAACTTGGGAATTAGAATGATAACACATAAGTATTTACAAGCTTATGCTAAAGGATGTGCATAAACCTTGTGTTCTAAGAAATATAGTTCCTTTAGAAATCCTGATTATTTAAGTTTTTCCCCCCATTGTTTTTAAGTTTAAAGACAGACTTACTTAGAACTATCTGTATTCAGATGGCAGGAAATGGGAAAGATAAGGGTAAGAGTACGGACACGTACGTTTCGGATTTAGAACTCACAAGAGAATATCGACTCTTCTATTACAAAATAGGCACCGATCTAGGGCAATTCTTGGACGAGTTCTTTCAACTGTGGATGGAGGCTCACAACCATGGAGTAACAGACCTAGATGGCATCCAGCGACTCATCCGCCGTTTGTCGACAGATTGGCAAGGCTATGCAAGAGAAATAGCAAAGGATTATGTTTTCTGAGGAAAACTCGAGAGGTTCCGCAGCAGTTACGAGTTCATCACCACTCGGATATACATACAATGTATATGGAGTAGCACCAATAGAACCGGCCTTTTCACATGTTGGATGAGCGACATGAGAAGATAAAGGAATGGTTGTATCAGGATGTTTCATACACCGACCACGTTATGTTCCTTCTTGTGCAAGAAATAGATAAAAATGGGCAATGGGCAGGATCCTATCGCCCGAGGGATTGGGAGAAGCGACCACAGTGGAGACAAGAGCCACCACATGGAGAAATAAACAAACCAACACTATAAAGGACTTCGATCGTTCTTTGAAGGATTTGGATCGTCTCATAAAAGAGGCAAAGACATATCTAGAGACGGGAAAATTTCCAGAAAAGAAGAACGATTCTGACGAGGGACCCTCCGGGGCATAGAACACTTAGATAAAGTAAGACTTATGAAGTTAGTCATGACATAGATAGTATGGTTAGCATGTATATAGAGAAAATGTAGTTGACGACATTTTGCAGTAAGTATGATAGTGGTGTCAAAATTTTTGTGTAAATATGACATCACGTTATGTACTAAGTTAAAGAGACTAGTCGTTGTAAAACTAATATATAGAAAAGTCCTCATTGAGGCATTTTGATGAATACGTAATTTTACATGGCTTGTTGTGGAAAAGTATCTGGCATATGATATGTTTGTTGTTCCATGATCCATAATAAAATTATGTGCTAAGTATTAATTTAGAAATTGACATTTGTTTTATTTAAAATAGTAAGAATGCCTCCTAGAAGAGAATTGAGACGAGGGAGAGGAGAGGAAACTCCGGAACCAGAACTCCAACGAACACCACCACCACCTCCTCGTAGAGTAGAGGAACTCTTTCTAAAGCAAAACCCACCCACATTCAATGGGACTGGTACCCCTGATGAAGCTGAATTGTGGGTAAGGGCGATAGAACGAATTTTCAATTTCCTGCGTTGTACGGATCAGGAAAGGCTTTCTTGCGTTACTTTTCAATTAACAGGTTCAGCAGACTTCTGGTGGGAGACCACAAGGAAAATTATGACTGAAGAACAAATGGAGGAATTTACTTGGGAGGATCAAAACGGTATTATATGATAAGTATATTCCCAAGAGTTATAGAAAGAAACAGGAAAATGAGTTCTTCAGTCTCAAGCAAGGAAATAAGACGGTAACAGAATATGATCGGATATTCTGTGATATGTCTAGGTTTGCCCAGAATTTGTTGGATACCGATGAAAAGATGGCTGACAAGTTTAGATCTGGACTAAGGCCGGAGATTAGGATATCTCTTGCCAGCCATGGAGCAATGACCTATACCGAAGCCTTAGGAAGGGCTTTGGATATAGAGGAAGCATTGCCAGAAAATAAACCAGCATTAGCCCAAGAAGACAAGGGCAAAAGGAAATGGGAAGAAATTCGTAACAAGGGTAATTACTACAACCAGGCTGAAAGAATGCCATGGACAAACAATCAAAGGCCCCAGTGGATCCAAGGACAAGGGCAAGATCGTCCAATAAATTTTGGACAAGGTAGAACAACCAACGAAAACTAACTGGCCCTCAATGTCCACAATGCCATAGGCATCACATTGGTCCTTGTTTAGCAGGACGTGTGAACTGTTTTAGATGTGGTCAACAAGGGCACTTTGCAAATAATTGCCCACAAGTAGGACAAGGAATGGTAGGTAGACCTAATCCACCACGACAAGCTCAGTAACAACAACCAAGGGTTTATGCTATCAATCAACAGCAAGGTGATGATAACCAGAACAACCCGACAGGTATAAATACGCTTTCAATATACCTGTGATTATATTATTGCTATGGGAATCTCAAGGTTACAATATTATAAGATTATCGCGAGTATTTTAGAGCGTGGCTCGAAGCGAGATGAAGGAAATACCAATCTTCTTCATCAAAGGCGGAAGATCTGACGTTAGCATATGTTAAGCAAACTTAGTTTTGAACATAGGACTCACCATCTATAAGAATCGATAGTTGGATGAATACGATTAGAAAACATGAGGATATTAAGGTTTAAAAATAAGTCGATACGAATGAAAGTTTAAGGTCATACGACGATCAAATGGTTACAAGGTACCAACATCAGAATAGAGAATGTAATATGGAGAAGGAGAAGAGAACGTTATGAGAATACGTAAATTTTGAGGACGAAATTTCTTTAAGGGGGGTAGAATGTAATACCCCGAATTTCTGGGTTTAAAAATTTCAAAATAAAGAAGAACGATGCGATAGAAGCAGTGTGAAAGTGAACGTCGGTAATTGTCAATTTTGAATAAATCAAAATTTCTCTTGAAATTTTGAACGGAATAAATTTTAAATATGTTTTTAAGTATATTTGGGATATTATTTACACTAAGGAAGAAAAAGAAATATTCTTCCTTATTTAATGGAGATTTTCGAAATTTAAGAGTATAAAGAATTAATTTGTGATTTATTATGTGATCACTTGATTTTATGTGATGAGTTGTCATGTTTATCTAGTAGTATATGATAAGATCAATATCTTGTACCAAGGTGTAATTTTCGAAAATGATATGTATGAGATAAGATTAGAAAATGACATTTTATGTGATAAGTATGTTATGATATTTTTATAAAATGATAAGATAAGGTTATGACTAAGCATAGATAATGTTTATCTCATAAAAATGTGTGATAATGTGATAAATATCATAGGAAATAATATTTTGGATATTAGTTACATGATTTTGAAATTTGAAGTATTATTTTATGTGATTTTGAAAATCACCAATTTCTATGTGATAATTGTATTAAATAATTTATTTAATTATATACTTGATAAATATCATGATTCTAGATCAATCTTATCTCCTAGGAATTATAAAAATTTCAAAATTAATAGAATAGGAGAAGAATGGAATTTTATAAAATTTAAATCCTAGAAACCCTAATTTTCGAAAAATTGGGGAAAATACTTAGAAATGTTCCAAAAATTTATTTTATGATATAATATCATTATATGTAATTATTCATGAAAATAATATTGGTTATGAAAAGATAATAGTTTGATAATTTATTTATAATTTCGAATTATTTGCCGATAACTTTACTTTAGTACATAGAAATGATCTTAATTAATTTTCCTATGATTTATTTTATCATCTAAGTTTATTATTGTGTCATATAGCAATTAATTAGAAAAAAATAAAATATTTGGCATATTATTAGTATATGGGCCGAAATATTTGACTTATTAGTGTGAAAATGAATGTAAATATCATACTTTAATTAATGAGGGGTCATAATTATAAAGATAAGATATATTAGATGTAAAGTAGAGATGATTATCAAATTAAACAAGTAACCTATGGTTTGGAGTGTAATGGCCGAAATTATTGACTTAAGAATAAGGTTGGAAATATTTTTAAAACTCTTTGAAAATGAAATCTTATCCTAAGTTGAAAACTTTGACTTTTAAAATGTGATATTATTACATAATAATATTATAGTATATGATATGGAAAAAAATAAAAATTTATCCTAAGGTTCTAATAGGGCTCGAAAATTTCATAAACATGGTATAAAGTTGTAATTTATTTATTCTATGATAGATATAAGATACATTAATTAAATAATAAAATAAAATAATAAACTATAGAATAAAATAAAATAATTATCTCATATAAATATATAATGGCCGAAAATATCATATGAATAAGGTATGAGTTGTAAATTTTGATTTTAATATGTGATAATTTCAAAAAGATAAGAGAAGATGAATAATTAAAGTATAAGATAAGATCAAAATGATTCATTGACAACTCATGAAGGTGTAAAATTAAGAAGATAAATGAGTTGTAATTTTTGACTTTATATTAAGATATTTTATAAAGTAATGATTAAAATCACTTTATAAACTCTATAAATAGGAGACCCTTATACCACCATATAACCGAAAATACTAAGAAAATAGGGAGAAAAATAAAGAGAAAAATAGGAGTATTCTCAAAGTTCTCTTGATCGTAGTTCGATAAACGTCGTGAGCGTCGATCAAAATCAAGTAGAAGGTTAGAAACCCTACACTTCTTATTATTTTATGCAAAATATTAGAAAATCATATGTGATATGTGTTGTTACATGCTTTCGAAAAATATGTGACGTACGTGAGAAATATGCTATATGTTCGCGTTGTTAATTAAATACGTTTATATGATAGTTATAAGCATGTATCATGATTTTATTACAAAGTTGGCATGTTATGAAATTATAGACCATGGTCGAAATTATGTAGGATCCATATGTTGAAGTACATGAATTTTAATTGTTGTCTTGAACATGAAATAATGATAGTTATTCATATTTAGAATTCTATGATTTTATGTGGAATGTCTTGGAAAAATATGGAATATTATAGGATAGTAATGTCGAAAATTACTAAAGCATGAAATATTGATATACAAGTTGTATATGGTGATGAAAATATATTATGTGAATAAAATAGAATTTTCGAAATATTATATGGAATTTTCAAAAATTATGAAAAATTAAAGATTATGACGTCTCGTGATACGTGATATGTGGATCATATGATATGATATGTGAAAAAGTTGAGGCGTGGGAAATATGTCGTGAATCGTAGAATTTGAGTATATCGTAAGATAAAGTAAAGTCGATGCGTGACGGCGTTAGTTATGAAATTAAGATTCGTGAATGCGTTCGTCGAGCGATTTGAACTAAAGAATGAATGGAAGGATAGTACGACGTTGGTTCGGATCGATGATTCTTACGCAACATGATGATATGCTAAAACTTCGTTTCTTCGTTGATAAGGTTTGACTCGAAGGAGAGGAGAAACGAAAGTAAAACCTAAGTGACTTAAGAACTTTAAGTTCTCGAGGTGGGCTTTCTTACCAAAACCAATTACGAGCTTTTGAAAAATGTTCTCTTTTATTATTCTTGTCTTCAGATTCTCGCAAATTTTGAGATACGATATTGTCTACCGTAAAATATTTTATGTTTTGTATATGTCCATTCGGGTTGCACAGGCACACGAAAATATTACAATTCGGATCTTAGGCTTTGGAGGTGTAAGGAAGAAATTCCCGCTAGGGTTGTGTACACTTTAGGCGAATCGCGGTTCGATCGGTTTACGAATCGCCGTTGCGATCGGTTATGCATATCGCCGTAGCGATCAGTCGTGCGTCCGGGTGAAGGAAGGCCTCTCCCGTAGCGTTTATTCATAGCCGACTTGGAATATACGTTGTGGTTGAGATGAGAAAATGTCTGGCCAGACGACTTTGAGAAATGAGAAAATGTATTTTGTAAGAACAAGGCCTTTTTCCAAATAAAACCCTCGTGTCTTCTTGTGATGAAAGCGATCAATATTTCGTAAAGTAAAATGTTTTCGCATGTGTCCACCGAGTGCATTATTTGTACTCGACCACATATTGGTTTTAAATGTGCGGGTTGAGCGATGATGAAAGCAGGCGAGTTGGCGGAATCTTTTGTCAAGTAGTACAAGTATTTTTTGTTCGCCTTGAGAATGCATCTCCACACGTTTATTCAACTGCCAAACTCTTGAGACTCTGTTATCTTTTGTTACTGTGATAGCGTTGTAAAAGCTGCTGTTTGTTGAAACCATGAAACCATCTTATATATATATATAAGCTATTTTGATTCATCGTGATTCTCGTTTCTGTTTGGAACATCTATATTTCTTCATAGATGAAATGAGTTGAAACCCTTATTCTTTCATATTTACTTAAACCAACCCCAAGTCACGGTTCGGTAAGGATAAGCCGAACCGGGCTGTGACAACACCTCTAGAACGCATTTATGGTTTAAAATTTCGAAAATAATGAAGTTTTTGAGGCTCCTAATTTTCGGTCCTTTTGAGTATGTTTGAAGGAGTATGTTTTGTTTGATTATTTCTTGATATTATGTTAGATCTATCACCTATGAGTTGTTTAATGTTGAATTTTCGAACTTGAGTTCATTCCTTGGAAATCTTGAAATTTTCGAAATTATGGAGGTCTATATCTTGAACTTATGTTGTTGATTTGCTTGATATGCCTTCATATATGTGTTGTTGGTTTAATATAAACATGTTTTGTGCAAGAAAAACGATTAAAATCGAACCCATGTAAAAACCCTATTATGACCGAAACCTATGTCTCACATAAGGTGGGATTTTTGATTTTATTTTATCATTTTGACTTCATATTTTGATTCTATGATTTGAATAAAGCTTAAAATGATTTATTCGGATTTTTCGGCCGACGTATTCAAAAGCTGAAAAATTTTAGTTTGACGTCGACTTGGGGCTTTCAATGCTAAATCTTTGATATTCGAGTTTTGATGATTGATTTGTGATCTTTGATGATAATTAAGTACATATAAGGGTTCGTCTAAGATAGACGACGTCTTGTGCAAATTTTCACGTTAGACATAAGTTATGTACATAAGCTAATGTTGATTTTTGGTTAAGACTAGACCATTTGTACATGTTAATGAGTCCTTTATAATTTTTTAGACATATGAAACTTAGTTAAGAGTAATTTTATAAGTGCTAGGTGGCGTAACATCCGAAGCTCAAGGACGAACAACCAAGCAAACAAGAGCTTTATTTCGAAACGACTACACGAGGTGGGGTTTACTCGATCTGTAAGTACATTGTATGGTTATAATCATTGTTGTGTTTTGTGCATGCATGTGAGCTAGAATGTTAAAGAAGTACCCTCGAGGAGGCCGAACCTGGTGTAGCGATCTACCTCGAGGAGGCCCACAGGGGTCTAGTGTGGCGATCTACACTCGGGAGGCGGACCTGGTGTGGCGATCTACACTCGGGAGGCCCACCGGCTCAATGTTAAAGATTTACCCTCGAGGAGACCCACAAGGGGCTACCGAACGCGATAAATAATGAGTACCCGCAAGGGTAACTGCTAAAGAAGAGTTCATTATGTTGTGTGCATTACGCAATTGGTTATAACTACTTGCAGTGTATTCCCCACTGAGTATGTTTACATGCTCACATCCCCTTTTTACATATAAGTTTTGCAGGCTGAGAAGTTGACGGTTGATGCTGACGGGAATGAGCTCCACACATATATTCTCTCAGGATCAAGTTTTATGTAAATATGTTACAAACTATACTAGTATGCGAAAGTGTTGAAGAACAAGCTTAACTGGTTTTTGACGAAAACTATGTTTGATATACTATGATGTTTAATAGATATGTATATATTTTGATGAGGGCTGTGTCCCTAGGTGTTGTTGATATCGTCATAGTTGTTGTTGGATTTGTTGGTATTGTTTTCGTTTCAGGTTGGTATATACGTATTTACAGGGTATATGCTGTCTGTTTGTCGAATTTCCTCCTCTGCTTATAAATAATATTTACTATTATTATTATTATTATTGATATTATTTTATAATTGTTAAAGATAGAAAGTTTTTAGTAATGTCTCTGTTGCAAGAATGGGGGCGTTACACTCCCACTTATGAAATGTTGAATTCGTATCCTTGTAAGTACCCACAAGGATGATTGAGAATTCGTATCCTGTGCCGATGTGGCAAGGATTTTGTGCACTATTTTGTGACTGTGTGCTGAAAGGGTGCTCGGCCGGTCACGGCGTCCGTGGGAGGAGGCCTCCTCTCCGGTGCGGAATGATTTATGAGATGAGTTATTGATGATGTGATATGAGAAATGAAAGGGATATGGATCATACATACAAGGAAAAATGCTTGTGGCGGCGTTTATGAAAATGATGAAAATATTTTAGTAAGCACAAGGCCTTTCAAATAAAACCCTTGTGTCTTACCATGATGGGGCAGTGTAATTTAAAAATGAGGAAATGTTTTGGCATGAGTCCACTGAGTGCATTCTTGTACTCAGCCTTGCATGTTTGTTTTTAAATGTGCAGGTTGAGCAGATGATGGATGGAGGCGTGTTGAGCAGTCGGGCCCCTTTTGATAATGATATGCTAGAAACCTTGACTACACATCGTCATATGTGTATTCACATGCTTTTCCGCTGAAATAGAACAATAAGTTAGCTTTTGAAGTTGACAGTTGATTACCTTCAAATTATTTGAATTCTCGTGTTAAGAATCTGTAGGTCTCCCTCCACACGTAAATCATGTATTCTTGTATATAAAATGGTTAAAGCTTCTTAGTTTACTTGAATTTAGTCCCACAATTCTATGATTAATTATCCTTGATGTTCAATAATTATTGTTCCAAGTATTAGTCCTCGTTAATCTAGGATTTGAGGGCTGTTACAAAGTGGTATCAGAGCAGTTCGCTCTTTGAATCCAAAATCTCCTTTAAGTTAAGTCTAGACTGAGTCACTAGACTTCTAGAGATTAGCCGACACTGCTCGACACTCCATCACATCAAGCTCAACCGGAATGAGGTAAATGATTTCTCTTCAAAATTTTTGAAATGAAAAGTCGAAAGTGAAAAAGGATGGAAATGTTTTTCTTCACAAAAGTTTTGAAATAAAAAGAGATTCTCATAATATGCATGTATGAGACTGCATATTTAAGGAAAACTTAAAGGATTTGATATATGCTAGATAAGTGATTTTCTCGGTTTTGAAAATGAAAAGTTTGAAAGTGGAAAATGAATTTTTCATGAAAAATGAAAGTTATTGCAAATGTTGCAAATGAAGTTTATGCTGTGAAGAGAAGAGTGATGAAATGATATTGAACGTTGTTGGTTCGCTACCAACATATGAGGTTTGATGATGTATATGAGGAGGATGTTGAGATGATGAGGAAAGTTGTTGGTTCGCTACCAACGTATGATAATGTCATACGAGAAAGTATTGACAAAGATATGTCAAAAATGAAATGTTTGAATTCATGAAATTCAATAAAGATTTATTGTTATGAATGTATGAAAATGCTCAAAAATGGACATTTATATGTCAAATATGATATGTTGAATTCTTGAAATTCAAAGAAGTACATAAGTACACATGAACTGTGTTATGAATATTTGAAATTTTATTTCAAATCTTAAAGTTGTTTATGATGATGGGTATGTCATCCCAAAAGAACGTAGACTGTTTAAGACGCATGATCCAAATTGCGAAAGAACATAGAAGGATAAATTATGAGAATTTTATTCCCTCCCGAGAACAAAAACGAGATCAAGATGAGAATCTTGCAATGAATAACGAGAAGAAAAATTTAAGCTCGAAATGGAAAGATGATGAATGTCACTATCGATAAGTGACATGAGTATAGTCTTTATTTGGACGTTCACGCGTGTGGAACTCCAAATCGACTATGACTTTTTCGTTGAAACAAAAACAATGTGAGTTTTCAAAACAAGAATGACTTCGGCTTCGGGCGAAACTGCACTGTGCAGTAGTTTTTGTTTTGACCCGTTCTCCTTCGTTTGAACTCCGAATTACGTATGGTTTTCGCCTACGTACTCCTAACGCAATGTACCTTATTTCTTATGAAGGACCAAATCCCTAATTCCTTCTCCAGTATTTACGAGAATCAGTTGAAGTTAGTTTATGGTTTTATGGAATGAGAACTTTACAGTATGATAAGAATCTTAGAAAGTTACTAGAAGGTAAGATTCCTAGTAGTACAAGTAGAGCTATAACATACATGAGAAACTTTGATGATGATCTATTACGAGTAACATAAGGTTTCAAAATCAATTTCACTACCTAATTTCTGTCATTGAGTTTAACTCTATGACCTAGTTCCAATTGAGAAATCACAGGGTTTCTCACCTTTTTACGAAAGAAAATGTTCAACCAATTTATAAAGCGTCCTTTTGAAACCAAGTCTTTGTGTGGTGAGAAAATATTTGTGAGTGCAGCTAGCCCATATGACCAAAGAAATCTCAGTAGTCGTCATTCTGGTCTTCGGACCCTAGATCCCAATTATTCAGTTCAAAGAGCATATGGATTCAATCATTAAAAGATGTTGTGTTGATTTGTGAGACCGTACCTCTTGTAAACTGTCAGGATAAATTTTCTTCAAGTTTTGGAACCAATAAGATAATGAAGGTTGATTTACCTTATCACCTAAGTTCGAATTTGTAAAGTGATAAACATCAGGTATGATGTAGGTTGACTTATTTAAGTCACCTAAAAGTTTCAGACCAGTAAAGTGATTGTAATATTCCAAAGAAACGAACGTACGATTACGGTATTCTAAACCCGTAATTAGGGTTTTGCCGATATAAATTTTTACGACATCGAATATTGTGATTTCGATACGATATCGCTATAACGAATTCTTTTATAATTCACTAAGGATTGTGAATTACGGAAATGAAATTTATGAAATGATACGACAAGATTATTTTAACGTCAAACGCGTTATCGAACGTCAGCTTTTTATGGAAATCTCGAAATAAAGCTTGGAATTAATTTCCATCTTAATTCCTTTATTAAAAGGAATATATTTATAAAGTAAGTGCGAGCTTACTACGACCATTTTGAGATGAGTCGATTTTGAACGTTTTGAGACGTTAACGCCAACGCCTGAGACGCTTTGTAAAATGAGTTTAATGCTCAGAAATTATAATAATTAATTTCCTATTATTATTTTATATAATTTCAGTGTTATTAATTAATTAAATCGAATTTTTAGCTATTAAAATTGATATTTTGAATTGAATTTTTCAAAACCCTAAGTTTATAAACTATGGTTTTCACATGAAATGATACCATTAAATTATCATATGGTATCTAAACTATATTTTATAATATATATGAGTGTTATTAAGCTATAAAATCAGTTTTGGAGCATTAAAACTCGATATTGCATATTTATAATTTTCAAACCCAATCTTTAAAATTAGGGTTTCATATGCATAAATTAATGCAATTATTTTATCCTATGCTATTATTTAATATCTAAATCATATATTATGATGTATATGTGTATTTTGATCGAATTGGGCATGAGTATCAATAATAGGTGTGATGTATATTTTATTCCTATTTTTCCTAATTACCACTCCAGATTTTCAAAATGTGCCATATGTTGGTTTTAATTATTTTAATGGCTTGTATTATATATCTATGGTCATGTGTGATTAATACATTATATTATGGTACAAAATAAATTAAATCCCACCCTAAAACCCCTATATGCTACCGCCACCCTTCTCCAACAAGCATGGGATATCACCTCCTATCGACCAACACATGCACACCCTTTAAACCTAGCCAATGATCACTACATTCTCATCATTGGGCTGCTTGCTATTCCATTGGGTGAGTGTGTGTGAGTGTGACCAAGAGAGAGAGAGAGACGGCGAGAGAGAGAGAGATAGTATAGGGAGAGGCTCTTCCTCTTATTCATTACTCATCCCACATTTTGGAACCCAAAATCCTCTCCATCCTCTCCCCAAAACCTGCAATGTACCGAGCCATCCTCTCCATTTTCGAAAGCTTGCTTCTTCTCCTTCTTCTCATTTCTTCTCCCAAACCTTGATACCATATAGTATTCTTGAGATCCTATACCATTTCAAGGTAAAACAAGGCCATAGCTTCGATTATTTTACCTCCTTTGTTCAAGAAGAATCGAGCATGTTTATATATATGTGTGTGTGTGTAATACTATATATATATATTGTGTATGTTTAAATGTTCTATGAATGAGCTATGGATGAATGTTGTTCTTGATGGTTTATTTCAAATATATGTGAATATATATGCTTGGATAATCATATGGTGTTATATGTGAAATATATGAATAGATCTAGTGTTTGTTCATGATTTTGAACCATATGACATGTTGAAATAATTTTGAAAACTTTATAAATAGCAAAGGGTGACCGATTACTTCATGAATATTTTAGTGATGGATTATTGTTTATTATCATGTTTATAATCCATGGTTTTAGTTTGAAAAATTTTAGAAAACCCTAGGTATTTTATTTAAAATACCGTGAGCTATTTTTAAATGTACCATGGTGTATAAATTTTATTTTAAGCTTGTAATGCCATATTAATGCTTTAATATTGTTTATATGTTATATGATTTATCTAGAATTTTGGAAACCATATGTTAAATTTTAGTAAAATACCGTGAGCATATATGTACATGAGTGTTAGTGTATGATTTTATTTTGATCATACAATGGTATATTAATGCTTATATATATTGTTTATGTATTGTATGATTTTGTTGGAATTTTGGAAATCAAATACTAAATTGAATCAAAAACCAAGGGCTATTGCTCAACAAGGTGATGATTTAATTTGGTTTTGATGAATGTTTTAATGTTATAATGTTGTATTATAATGTATAAACATAGTGTATAATTGTTAGAATTTTGAAAATCAAATGCCTAATTTAAATCAAAACCGAGAGCACTATGTGCATAAGGTGATGATTTAATTGGTTTTGATGATTAAATGATGTTATATTGTTATACTATAGTATATAAGCATAGTATATAATTGTTAGAATTTTGAAATCAAATACTAATTAAAATCGAAAAAGCCGAGAGCTTACAAGCTCATATGGTGACGATTTAAATTAGTTTGGTTGATATTATGATGTTACAATGTTATAATATAATGTTTAATCATGTTGTGATTTAATTAGAATTTTAGAAATTGTTTGATAATTGTTGGGTAATTAAATCGAAATTACCGTGAATATTGTTATATATTGTGGAATGAATGCTTATGATGGACTATAGGTTATATTAATGATATATATTGATGTTGGGATATTATACTATGTGTATAGTAATTTTGGGAATTTTGGATAATTATTCCATATTATATGGAATTATATATATATATATATATATATATATATATATATATATATATATATATATATATATATATATGTAAATATACTAATAAATGACAAACAATATCATATGGATTTTATAAATTCATATTCTGGACCATAGTGTATAATAATACACTATATTAATTTAGGAAATTTTTCAAAAGTCATTTGATATTTTTAAGTTAATTATCGAGATTTTCGATAATTAATAAGGATTTTTAAATCCTTTTTAAATCAGTTTATTAATAAAATATTTGTTAAATTAATATTCTGGACATAATAAAATTATAAAAATTTTATAAACATAGTTTACTATGTTTAAGACAAACGTTAGGTTGTTAACGTTTTAAAATCGAAAATACGCATTTCTAATTATTAAAAGGTTTAATAAATGCGAAATTATTCAAGAGTCCTTTGATTTGCGTGACAAATCAAGAAATGGACTTTACAATTTTTAATCGATCGAAATTGATTTATAAAACGAAATAGTAAGAAATTACTATGGAAAGTCAAAATGTCGACTTTGTCGACGTGAGTCGACTTCGTTGACTTTTAAAGTCAAACGTGCGATTATACGCTCGATAAATACGCTAATACACGTAAGATGTGCTAATTGAGTATAATACCTATTAGCGAAAGGATTTCACAAATGAAATCCTTATATCGAGAAACGTGCTCATACGTTAAAACGCTTTAAGTCGGAGCGTTAAACCAAATAGTCGAACATATCTCGAGGAACGAGAACAATTCAATTAAATAACGTATTTGAAAGCATATCGAATTCATTTGAGGAATTAATTCACGTCGATATAAAATATCGGTTATCTTTGAAAGTCTCGAAAGACTCGAGCGACGCACTAAAACCTCGCTTTTCATAAAGGTGTGGACGCAAACGCGCAACGGGATTCTGACGTACGAACAAACCTAGGACTCGATTTACAACGAACCATAGTCCAGGTGGGCTTCTTATCTTCAAAATGTGGGCCTTTTCTTACCCCACTAAAATGTGACTTTACTGTTATACCAAATGAGTTTATTTACGATTTATTTTACAACCGTTATCAAATGTTTTACCGCACACCGCCAAAATATTTCGCTTTGTGTATGGATCCTATCTGCTTGCCCGGTAGGGATGTGGAGATGGTTGGAACTTTATTATGACAAAGTTATGTCATTTGGGTCGCGCCCAACCTTTTAAATGTCGGGTCCTGTGCCGGATGATAAATGCCTGGCTAGGATTGGCGTGAAGGTTGGAACTATACGCTGTGTTAACATATGCTTGTAGAGAGCGATCGTAACAGACGGGATTACGGCCGGTCACGGCGTCGTAGATGGGAGGCCTCCTCTCGACGCTTAATTTTAATCTTCATTATGAATTGTTACTATGAGATATGGACCATACACACCAAGAAAATGCTCGGCCGAGCTATGTTTACTTAACCGAATGATTTGGTAAGCCTGAAGGCATTTTAACTAAAACCCTCGCGACTTACTCGATATTGGCAACAATTCAAATATTATCAAATGTTTTCGCATAAGTCCACCGAGTGCAATTTCTTGTACTTAGCCCCGCATGTTTGTTTTAAATGTGCGGGTTGAGCTCGATGGTGATGATGGAGGTCAGTTGAGGAGTCCAAAGTCCTCGATCGCTTATTTAGGATTTGTTTTCGCCAATACATATCATCATATATGTATTCACACACTTTCATTGCTAAACTCTAAACTCTTTACATTATGTTTACTGTTTGTACTATTGAGGTCCATCAGATCACTGTTTAATCTTTGGGTCTGATGGCCTAAACCTTTTGAACTATCGAATTATTATCTCATGCCCTATTACGCATGCTAGTTTATATCCAATGTGGACCCTTATCTTAGTCCAATTTGTCCTATAATACTATTCCTAGTATTAGTCACCCTCTAGTCCGGGTCGTCCGGAGCGGGGGCGTGACAGAGTGGTATCAGAGCACTGTTGCTCTTTGTAAACCCAAAATCCTTTTTATTCTAAGTCTAGGTCGAGTCACTGGACTTCTAGTAACCTACTGACTCCCCTCAACACTCCATCACATCGAGCTCAACCGGGAAAAAGGTAACTGCGTTCCTTTCTCAAATTCATGAATTGGAAAATTTTTACATGTTGAGCAAATTGGAAGAACTTTTGAAAGATTTGGTTATGATGAAAATTTTTATGATGAAAATGAAAGTTGAGCAAGAAAATTTTTCCAAAATACCTTTGGTTGAACTAATGCAAGTACTCGAGTATTGATATGAAAGTACATGGTTGTACTAGTTGAATGATCAACATGGGATGAATGAATCCATTTTGATATGCATATGAGTTGATTATGATTGTTATGTTGAAATCGATTTCAAAAATTTTCAATTGAGACCTTATTCCAACTTTCAAAATTTTGTTTAGGATGAACGATATGTTATCATGAGACGAACCTAGACTCTAAGGAGCATGTTCATATATCATGAAAGAACATAGAAGTACGAACTTCTTTTTCCTTACGAGAACAAAGAACGATAGGAAGAATGAAAGTGATGATGGCCTCGAGCTCGAACGATGAAAGACGAGCGAGAATGATGAACAATGGCGACCTCAACCTTAAAGATGAACGACGTCGACACTTCTTCACTACTTCGACATGAGTGAGCATCGACACAAAGCATGACATGGACGTCACTTACGGCTTCAGAATGTTCAGCCTCAACTTAAAAACCCGAAAATGGTAGACGTATTACGTCGACATACGTCTCGATTTACATTTTGGCGCGATCGCGCAAATTTCCTGCACTGCGCAGTAAATTTGTTTTAGCTAGATCTCTCTCGTTAGGACTCCGATTTACGCGTGGTTTTCACCTGCGTACCCCTAACGCACTGATCTTCATTTGTTATGAAGAACAGAACCCCTAATTCTGCCTCCAGAATACGATAGAGTCCGTTGAACTCTAGTTCGAGTGTTTGGTATAGGATAAGGATCTCGTAGCATATATTAAGATGTTATTGGCTTATGTATGCGTTTGGGTAAGATTAAGAAGGTAAGTTGTGGTATGTATTGTACATTATGATGTTGCCTACCTTATAGATTTGCTTGACCTTTACCTAGTTGCTTCACGTTATGTTTAAGTTATCCTTGCCTGCTTTTGAGATGACGATAGTCGACTTATGTTAGTTTTGTTCGTGATGGATGGAGGATGAGATACATTGCTCGGAGGAGGATGGACCGCACCCGACCCCGAGGAGGTAATGAGCATTTATCGCCCACCGGATGTGTCTTGGAGAGGACTTGGGCGAGTTCCCGGCATACTATCTCCGCTTTGGAGACGCCCGAGCTCACGGTGCCACCGGTTATGATGGCATCGACGCCTCCCAGCCATACTCCCCGTGATTGGGAGGACTACGCCCGGAAGTGTCGGGATTACATCTACCGGCAATGGGCAGCTATGACTTGGTGGGAGATTTGCCCATTCGTGAGTCACCGACTTACGTGTACAAAGATTTACGGCAGCACCGAGAGGACCCTACCTCCTCCCCGAGAGTATACCGGCGGGATGAGTCGCCAGAGTGGCTATACACGAGGTTCCGAGGCGATTGACCCGATCGTGCCTCCATTTCTTTTGACGAGGAAGGCCCGCCCGCTTAGAGAGGCAAGACGCCTAGAGCCTCGGGAGAGCCTCAGATTCCCACCCTCACCGTTGGACACCCCGACGTCCACCGTACCACCTCCACCACCCATGGCCGCACCCGCACCGCCAATGAGCATTTCCGCTTGACAAGACGCATGAGAGTGATAGACGATCGGATGGGTATAGCCCGATCCGCTATACTTACAATCCGATCCGTCACGACTATGAGCTGTCGGCGATGACGACTTTAACCCCATGAGAGACATACCGATGGTGGAAGGCGATGGGCGGGACCATCCGAGGACTACCCGCATGGACATTTCGACAATGAGGACGACTCGGAGGAGGAAGAAGATCCCGAGGAGGACGGACAAAGGGAGGACGCATGATGTGAACCATGATGAAGCTTAAGGAGATTTTTTTTTGTGTTTAAGCTCGTGGTTTTCCTTTTCCTATGTTTAAATTTTTGTGATGGATTTAGAAACCTTAACTTTTGGAAGGCCGTGTAGGCGGGACTTATGTTTTCTCAGATAACCGTTGGTATTGGACATCCCGCCTATGGCGTAAATTTTGGATATATATACATGACCGATAGGCTTTTGCGGCAAATCATGTTTGTTAAGAGTGATATATTCTGTTTAGAATCGTTTTACAATAAGGCCATAATAGTGTTGGTGTATGTTGGGTTGTGAAAAGAATAAGTGCCTAATGATTACTTGTTTTCTATAGCAAGATGCCTCCGAGAAGAAATCCGGAGCAGGAACCCAGAGGTCGAGGTCGGGGAAGGCCGAGAGGAAGGGGTAGAATCCCCGAGCAAGAGAAAGAAGATATTCCCCAACCACCACCTCCACCTCAACCCGATCGCAGGATCGAAGAACTGTTTTTAAGACAGAACCCTCATGTCTTTAACGGGAAAGGCAACCCGGAAGAAGCCGAACAATGGGTTAGGGCCATTGAACGGATTTTTACCTTCTTAAGATGCACGGCACGAAAGGTCGTCGTGTGTTACCTTCCACCGATAGACCACCGACTTCTGTGGGAGGCCGAAGAAGACCTTATCACGAGCAACCGGAGGAGTTCTCGTGGAGGACTTCAAGAGGAGTGTATGAGAAGTACATCCCTAAAAGCTATAAGAGGAAGAAGGAGCGAAATTTTTCCCGCTAAAACAAGAGAGGATGATCGTGACCGACTATGATCGCACTTTCATGAGATGTCGAGATATGCACCGAATCGGTGGACACCGACTTGAAAATGTCGGAAAAGTTCGTGTCGTACTAAGAATGGAGATACGCATGTCTCTTGCCAGCCATGGAGACCTATCCTACACTGAAGCTCTCGCACGAGCTTTAGACATTGAGGCGGCCATGACCGAGAATAAGTCGGTGTCGTCTCAGACACACAATGCGCTGGATAGAGGAAAAGGGAAATGGGAACCCAACCGCGGGAATAACAACCGCGGGAGCTATGGGGACGCAAGTCACAAGCGCCCGTGGCAAGGAAACGCGGCGCCGCAAGGACAAAGCTGGAAGAGAGCAGCTTATGCTCCACCGGCAAGGGGACCACAGGAACAGTCAAGGGCACCTCAGTGCCCTAGATGCCATAGAGCACACAAGGGTGTGTGCACGGCAAACGTGGTGAGCTGTTACAAGTGCGGGCCAAACGGGCATTACGCCAACAATTGCCCGGTCACGCTCGGATATAAGGCCGAACCACCGGCAATGCTCACCACTAAGGGCTATACAACTTCAACCCCACCGCAGCAGCGGTTCCACATTTCAACCCCAAAGAACTCCAAAGGGCAACAACCCCAAGAGTGGTGCAAGAACCCCAATGGCGGCGGCCGCAGCAACAACAACCCCTCAACGCGGTGGCGGGCACCACCGCCTCAACAACAACAGAGGCGGCAACCACCGCGCAACGCCGCAAGGCAAACAAGCCGTGCAACAACCACCGAATCAACCAGACCAGCGCCCGTCACCTCAAATTGCTCAGTTAGAGCCTACGCCCGCATCGGAGGCGAATCTAACAAAACCAAGGAAACTTGGCGGTATGGGAGTTCTCCTCAACCTACCGTTATAGATCTTGTTCGACACGGGTGCTTCACATTCTTTTATTGCAAAATCATGCGAGAAATGTTGGGCCTTAGGTCTGAAAGGTCAAGCCAGGATATGAGATCTCATCGCCCCATAGGAGGGATTATGACTGTTACAAACTTTTGCTCGAACCTAGAGTTGACATTGGAACACTTAAGGTTCTTGGCTGACAATCTAAACATAATACCCATGGACGATGTAGACTTAATCCTAGGAATGGACTGTTAGCTAAGAACCATTCCACGATTCTCTGTAAGGAAAGGAAAATTTCGTTTCACTTTCCTGGACAAGAAGCTACGCATTTCCACGGGATCGCATGGGAGAAGGATTCCGATCGATCGGCACTACAAGCTAGGAGGATGATGAACCAGAAAGGATGCCATGCATTCCTTGTTTGTTTGAACGAAGAAGATAAACCCGAAGCGCGGGTAGAAGACATTGAAGTTGTCCAAGAATTTTCGGACGTATTCCCCGAGAATCTACCAGGATTGCCTCCTGATAGACAACTAGAGTTTACTATCGACTTGGAGCCCGGATCAGCCCCAGTGTCGAAGCGCCCCTATAGGATGGCCCCAAAGGAACTGGAGGAACTGAAAATCCAAATCCAAGAGCTTTTGGATCTAGGTTTCATTAGGCCGAGTGTTTCACCTTGGGGAGCGCCTGTTTTGTTTGTCAAGAAGAAGGATGGTTCTTTGAGGATGTGCATCGATTATAGAGAATTAAATAAGATGACACTAAAGAACAAATACCCTTTACCCAGAATTGATGACCTGTTTGATCAATTGCGAGGAGCGGGAGTATTCTCTAAAATTGATCTTAAGTCAGGATACCATCAGCTGAAAATACGGTCTGAGGATGTACCTAAGACTGCATTCCGAACCAGATATGGCCACTATGAGTTCATAGTTATGCCATTCGGATTAACCAATGCACCAGCCGTATTCATGGACCTCATGAACAGAGTGTTTCATCCATTTCTGGATAAATTTGTTTTGGTCTTCATAGATGATATCCTTATTTACTCAAAGAATGAAGAGGATCATAGGGAACATCTACGAACGGTTTTGCAAACCCTGAGAGACGAAAGACTCTTTGCTAAGTTTAGCAAATGTGAGTTTTGGCTGAAGGAAGTTATGTTCCTTGGACACATCGTGTCTGCTGAAGGTATAAAAGTAGATCCAGCCAAAGTAGAGGCCGTGCAAGAATGGAAATCACCAAAGACTCAGCACGAGATTAGAAGTTTCCTAGGATTAGCTGGTTACTATAGGAGATTCATCGAAGGATTCTCCAAAATTGCAAGGCCAATAACCCAGCTACTTCGGAAGGGAATCAAGTTCAATTGGACTGATGAGTGCGAGACGAGTTTCCAAATACTCAAGGAAAAATTGACAAGTGCACCAGTTCTAGCAGTCCCGTGGTTTACAAGGGTATGTAGTCTATACAGACGCATCTAAGACTGGACTGGGTTGTGTTTTGATGCAAGAAGGAAAAGTGATAGCTTATGCATCCCGACAACTCAGACCCCACGAGCTGAATTACCCAACCCACGATTTAGAATTAGCAGCTGTAGTTCATGCACTGAAAATTTGGAGACACCATCTCTATGGTGTGAGATGTGAGATCTTCACGGATCATAAAAGTTTAAAGTATTTCTTCGAACAACGAGATTTGAATATGAGACAAAGAAGATGGCTTGAATTAGTAAAAGATTACGACTGTGGTATTAACTACCACCCGGGCAAAGCGAATGTAGTAGCTGACGCCTTGAGTCGTAAGAGCCATACCAAGTTAGGATGTCTCTTCATACAAGAGGAAAAACTCGTTGAAGAGTTTGGAAGAATGAGGATTGAACTGGTTGAACCACCCGAGACAATTGTGAGCTGTATCGCTACACTCACACTGACATCTGATCTAAGAAAAAGAATTGTCGAGAGACAAAGGATGGAGGAAAAGTTAGAAAAGATCAGACAAAGGATAAGGTCTGGAGGATTTAAGAATTTCCAAGAGGCGCCAGACAACGCCTTATTGTATGAAGGTAGGATATGCGTCCCTGACGACGCAGAGCTTCAGAATGAAATCCTGAGTGAGGCTCACGATACACCCTACACCGCCCACCCAGGCAGCACTAAAATGTACCAAGACCTGAAGGAAAAGTTTTGGTGGGAAGGCATGAAACGAGACATAGCTTCCTTCGTAGAACGCTGTCTTGTTTGCCAACAGGTGAAGGCGTTACATCAACGACCTTACGGAAAGTTGCAACCATTGGAAATCCCTGAGTGGAAATGGGACGATATAACGATGGATTTCGTTACAAGCTTACCCAAATCGAAAAGAGGAAACACAGCCATATGGGTAATTGTGGATAGACTTACCAAGAGTGCTCACTTTCTACCTATTCAAAGCACTTATGGATCTGATAAGTTGGCCCAGCTGTACGTTAAGGAAATTATACGATTACATGGAGTGCCAAAATCTATTACCTCTGATCGAGACTCCAAATTCACATCCAGATTCTGGATTAGCTTGCAGAGAGAATTGGGTACTAAACTCAATTTCAGTACGGCATTTCATCCACAAACTGATGGGCAGTCGGAAAGAACGATCCAAACGTTAGAGGATATGCTTAGAACAGTAATATTGGACCAAGGTGCAAAATGGGAAGATATTTTACCTCTGATTGAGTTTGCCTACAACAATAGTTACCAAGCGACGATCGGCATGGCCCCATACGAAGCCTTGTATGGCAAAAAGTGTAGATCACCGCTTTATTGGGATGAAGTCGGTGAGAGAAAAGTTATAGGGCCTGATGCAGTGAACGAGATGATCGAGATCGTCCGACAAATTAGGATGAGAATCAAAGAGGCTCAAGATAGGCAAAAATCTTACGCTGATACGCGTAGATCCGAACTACGATTTGAAGATGGAGACAAAGTATTTCTTAAGGTCTCTCCATCAAAAGGGATCGTCAGGTTCGGACTAAAAGGGAAGTTGAGACCCCGCTTTATAGGACCATATGAGATCCTAGAGAGGATAGGTCCAGTAGCTTATAGGTTGGCTCTTCCGCCAAACCTAGGGAATGTGCATAATGTTTTTCACGTGTCGCAATTGCGAAAATACGTTCAAGATCCTAAGCACGTGATCCACCAAGACGACGTGATTCTCAAGCCCGACATGAGCTACGAAGAGGAACCAATGGCAATCCTCGACTATAAAGTCCAACAGCTACGGAGCAAGTCAATTCCGTTAGTCAAAGTGCTGTGGAAACACCACGGACAAGAAGAAGCCACGTGGGAGCTTGAAGAAGCGATAAAAGAACGATACCCCGATTTGTTTCTCTAAAAGGTATACAAATTTCGGGATGAAATTTTTCGTAAGGGGGGTGGAATGTAATATTCCAAAGAAACGAACGTACGATTACGGTATTCTAAACCCGTAATTAGGGTTTTGCCGTATATAAATTTTTACGACATCGAATATTGTGATTTCGATACGATATCGCTATAACGAATTCTTTTTATAATTCACTAAGGATTGTGAATTACGGAAATGAAATTTATGAAATGATACGACAGTATTATTTTAACGTCAAACGCGTATCGAACGTCAGCTTTTTATGGAAATCTCGAAATGTAAAGCTTGGAATTAATTTCATCTTAATTCCTTTATTAAAAGGAATATATTTATAAAGTAAGTACGAGCTACTACCACCATTTTGAGATGAGTCGATTTTGAACGCTTTGAGACGTTAACGCCAACGCCTGAGACGCTTTGTAAAATGAGTTTAATGCTCGTGAAATCATAATAATTAATTTCCTATTATTATTTTATATAATTTCAGTGTTATTAATTAATTAAATCGAATTTTAGCTATTAAAATTGATATTTTGAATTGAATTTTTCGAAAACCCTAAGTTTATAAACTATGGTTTTTCACATGAAATAATACCATTAAATTATCATATGGTATCTAAACTATATGTTATAATATATATGAGTGTTATTAAGCTATAAAATCAGTTTTTGGAGCATTAAAACTCGATATTGCATATTTATAATTTTCGAAACCCAATCTTTAAAATTAGGGTTTCATATGCATAAATTAATGCAATTATTTTATCCTATGCTATTATTTAATATCTAAATCATATATTATGATGTATATGTGTATTTTTGATCGAATTGGGCATGAGTATCAATAATAGGTGTGATGTATATTTTTATTCCTATTTTCCTAATTACCACTCAGATTTTCAAAATGTGCCATATGTTGGTTTTAATTATTTTAATGGCTTGTATTATATATCTATGGTCATGTGTGATTAATACATTGTATTATGGTACAAAAATAAATTAAATCCCACCCCTAAAACCCCTATATGCGCCGGCCACCCTTCTCCAACAAGCATGGGATATCACCTCCCTATTGACCAATACATGCACACCCTTTAAACCTAGCCAATGATCACTACATTCTCATCATTGGGCTGCTGGCTATTCCATTGGGTGAGTGTGTGTGAGTGTGACCAAGAGAGAGAGAGACAGCAGAGAGAGAGATAGTATAGGAGAGGCTCTTCCTCTTATTCATTACTCATCCCACATTTTGGAACCCAAAATCCTCTCCATCCTCTCCCCAAAACCTGCAATGTACCGAGCCATCCTCTCCATTTTCGAAAGCTTGCTTCTTCTCCTTCTTCTCATTTCTTCTCCCAAACCTCGATACCATATAGTATTCTTGAGATCCTATACCATTTCAAGGTAAAACAAGGCCATAGCTTCGATTATTTTACCTCCTTTGTTCAAGAAGAATCGAGCATGTTTATATATATGTGTGTGTGTGTAATACTATATATATATATATTTTGTGTATGTTTAAATGTTCTATGAACGAGCTATGGATGAATGTTGTTCTTGATGGTTTATTTCAAAATATATGTGAATATATATGCTTGGATAATCATATGGTGTTATATGTGAAATATATGAATAGATCTAGTGTTTGTTCATGATTTTCAACCATACGACATGTTGAAATAATTTTTGAAAACTTTATAAATAGCAAAGGGTGACCGATTACTTCATGAATATTTTAGTGATGGATTATTGTTTATTATCATGTTTATAATCCATGGTTTTAGTTTGAAAAATTTTAGAAAACCCTAGGTATTTTATTTAAAATACCGTGAGCTATTTTTAAAATGTACCATGGTGTATAAATTTTATTTTAAGCTTGTAATGCCATATTAATGCTTTAATATTGTTTATATGTTATATGATTTATCTAGAATTTTTGGAAACCATATGTTAAATTTTAGTAAAATACCGTGAGCATATATGTACATGAGTGTTAGTGTATGATTTTATTTTGATCATACAATGGTATATTAATGCTTATATATATTGTTTATGTATTGTATGATTTTGTTGGAATTTTTGGAAATCAAATACTAAATTGAATCAAAAACCAAGGGCTATTGCTCAACAAGGTGATGATTTAATTTGGTTTTGATGAATGTTTTAATGTTATAATGTTGTATTATAATGTATAAACATAGTGTATAATTGTTAGAATTTTGAAAATCAAATGCCTAATTTAAATCAAAACCGAGAGCACTATGTGCATAAGGTGATGATTTAATTGGTTTTGATGATTAAATGATGTTATATTGTTATACTATAGTATATAAGCATAGTATATAATTGTTAGAATTTTGAAAATCAAATACTAATTAAAATCGAAAAGTTCGAGAGCTTACAAGCTCATATGGTGACGATTTAAATTAGTTTGGTTGATATTATGATGTTACAATGTTATAATATAATGTTTAATCATGTTGTGATTTAATTAGAATTTTAGAAATTGTTTGATAATTGTTGGGTAATTAAATCGAAATTACCGTGAATATTGTTATATATTGTGGAATGAATGCTTATGATGGACTATAGGTTATATTAATGATATATATTGATGTTGGGATATTATACTATGTGTATAGTAATTTTGGGAATTTTTGGATAATTATTCCATATTATATGGAATTACCGATATATATATATATATATATATATATATATATATATATATATATATATGTAAATATACTAATAAATGACAAACAATATCATATGGATTTTATAAATTATATTCTGGACCATAGTGTATAATAATACACTATATTAATTTAGGAAATTTTTCAAAAGTCATTTGATATTTTTAAGTTAATTATCGAGATTTTCGATAATTAATAAGGATTTTAAATCCTTTTAAATCAGTTTATTGATAAAATATTTGTTAAATTAATATTCTGGACATAATAAAATTATAAAAATTTATAAACATAGTTTACTATGTTTAAGACAAACGTTAGGTTGTTAACGCTTTAAAATCGAAAATACGATTTCTAATTATTAAAAGGTTTAATAAATGCGAAATTATTCAAGAGTCCTTTGATTTGCGTGACAAATCAAGAAATGGGACTTTACAATTTTTAATCGATCGAAATTGATTTATAAAACGAAATAGTAAGAAATTACTATCGAAAGTCAAAATGTCGACTTTGTCGACCGTAGTCGACTTCGCTGACTTTTAAAGTCAAACGCATGATTATACGCTCGATAAATACGCTAATACACGTAAGATGTGCTAATTGAGTATAATAATTATTAGCAAGAAAGGATTTCACAAATGAAACCTTATATCGAGAAACGTGCTCATACGTTAAAACGCTTAGTTTTATGCGTTAAACCGAAATAGTCGAACATATCTCGGCGAACGAGAACAATTCAATTAAATAACGATTTGAAAGCATATCGAATTCATTTGAGGAATTAATTCACGTCGATATAAAATATCGGTTATCTTTTGAAAGTCTCGAAAGACTCGAGCGACGCACTAAAACCTCGCTTTTCATAAAGGTGTGGACGCAAACGCGCAACGGGATTCTCGACGCATTTAACAAACCTAGACTCGATTTACAACGAACCATAGTCCGTGGGCTTTATCTTCAAAATGTGGGCCTTTTCACCCCACTAAATGTGACTTCATCGTTATACCAAATGAGTTTATTTACGCACTTATTTTACAACCGTTATCAAATGTTTTACCGCATTACACCGCCAAAATATTTCGCTTTGTGTATGGATCCTATCTGCTTGCCGGGTAGGGCTGTGGAGATGGTTGGAACTTTATTATGACAGTTATGTCATTTGGGTCGCGCCAACCTTTTAAATGTCGGGTCCCGTGTCGATGATAAATGCCCGCTAGATTGGCGTGAAGGTTGGAACTATACGCGTGTTAACATATGCTTGTAGAGAGCGACCGCGTACAGACGGATTACGGCCGGTCACGGCGTCGTAGATGGGAGGCCTCCTCTCGACGCTTAATTTTAATACTGTTATGAATTGTTACTATGAGATATGGACCATACACACCAAGAAAATGCTCGGCCGAGCTATGTTTACGAACTGAAAATGATTTGGTAAGCACAAGGCATTTTTAACTAAAACCCTTGTGACTTACTCGATATTGGCAGCGTAATTCAAATATTATCAAATGTTTTCGGCATAAGTCCACTGAGTGCAATTTCTTGTACTTAGCCCTGCATGTTTGTTTTAAATGTGCGGGTTGAGCTCGATGGTGATGATGGAGGTCGTGTTGAGGAGTCCAAAGTCCTCGATCGCTTATTTAGGATTTGGTTTTCGCCTTGAATACATATCATCATATATGTATTCACACACTTTCCGCTGCTAAACTCTAAACTCTTTTACATTATGTTTACTGTTTGTACTATTGAGGTCCATCAGATCACTGTTTAATCTTTGGGTCTGATGGCCTAAACCTTTTGAACTATCGAATTATTATCTCATGCCCTATTACGCATGCTAGTTTATATCCAATGTGGACCCTTATCTTAGTCCAATTTGTCCTATAATACTATTCCTAGTATTAGTCACCCTCTAGTCCGGGTCGTCCGGAGCGGGGGCGTGACAGTGATGGACATCAAAAAGTTATGATGTAAGGAAGATCTCGATGAGACGAGATACATATTGTCCCCTATGATGCACATTGATGCAATGACCCTTGAAGGGCTTACCAGATACTGATAACAGTGAAGTTATATCTTCATGTGACTGTTATAATGATGAAATGTTATGAATGAGATATTCTTTAGCATAGAATGCAAGAGTAAAAGTGAAGGAAAGTATATGATATCCTTGGGATATAATTTCCCCTTATTATGTCATAACGAGAGAGATTACAACTTATCTTTAAGATAGTTGTTTGTCCTTAAAGCCTCATTAGTAGGTTGGACATGTTTAAAGAATGGAGATGCACGATATTCTTGTCAAATGATATATATATATATATATATATAAGAGATGATAGCATCTCAGATAATAAATCTCTCGCTTTATACCTCAATCAATGAAATTATGCTTGAGCATAATCGATTCCAAGTAATTGAGACTTAGTTAAATCAATGATAAGATGATTGAGGAATCATAATCATTGAGATGTGTGAACAGCTAGGATAGCCCTAGCATGTAAATTAAGTATGGAGAAGATATCTCCAAAGTCGAGACATGGTAATAGGATGCTTGGAATTTAAATTATGGTGTACAAATGTACTACCTTACCAAGAAATACGACAATAATGACGGTTCTATTCTTGAGAGTAAGGACCGAAATATAATGAAAGTAATATTACTTTCAGATACCATGCTCAAGAAAAAGGGACAGAAGTCAAGAATAGCTGATGAAATTACAAGCTATACAATCATGAGATAGCCACGATATGATATAAGCTGCATTAGCTTTACGACTTCGATAAGTAAGGTAATTCCCTTGAAGTAAAGAAACGGATTAAGAAATAGATTCATTATTTGAAATGAATCTTAGTACTCTAAGTTATTTTGACACAAAATGTTTGTCTTGTGTGTTTTAGTAATTAACAAGCAAGATAGCTTCTATAGACCTTTCAAAGGAATACATCCAAGAGAACAGATGAAAAGATTCACATGAAAGGATCTTAAGGTGAATCTAATTGGAAATTTATCCCTCATACTTTTGTGACGATCAATAAAGTGAGATATTAAGTATCTCTGACATGAAAATGAAGCAATCATTGAATGTCGAGAAAATGGTAAAGATATTTGACGTCAAGGCAAAAGTATAATACGTCCTCAGTGGACAAGGGATTTTGCCCTATGCGAAATTGCATGATAAATCAATAAAGATTAAGAAGAAATGATGTATATCCTAAAAGGATTACAAGTGAAGGCACTAAATGCCAATATAAGGATTTCTCTTGGAAAAGAGTTTTAAAGTAAGGATATATGAGAAATATATTCCTAAGATCGATAAAGTGAAAAAGGAAACTGAATCATTCATACTGGATTAGGAATGAATGATAGTGTCAGATACATCACGATCTCTACGATAAGATTAAATTATCGAGATATCAATATCAAAGATAGGTTGATGTATATCTAACCACAAAATGCTATTGATAAAAACATAATTATACTGACAGGATATGGCGAACGAGGTAACAGAAGGCTATAGCAAGGAAACATAATGTTCCAAGGGAAGAGCAATGATGGATGAAATAGATGTTTATTTGAATAGACGGGAACACCGTAGACCAACGCCTATACTTTGCCCCGAAAACAAAACGAACAAAACCCAGGAAGGCCTGATAGGTATGTGAATGTTTTTTCAGAATGTCTATAAATTTTTGTTCGATATAGGTGCTTCACATTCTAACATTGCACAAGTATGTGTAGAACGATAAAACCCAATTCAGGATAAACGAATCAAGAAATGAAAATCTCTTCACCGATATGAGAATTATGGCCGTCGCAGGTGTCGCTCAAACATAGAATTGGACCTAGGATCGCCTAAGGTTCTAACAAATGATTTGGATCATAATATCTATGTGGAACGTAGATACAATTATAGAAACAGAAGTTTCAGAAATGGATGACACCTACATGACTAGAGACATGGGCATAGTCTCTTCAATGGAAATTCTACGCGACGGGATCTATGGATCCACTATTGCTTTCACGAATTAATTTAGAGCAATATACAAAGGAAAGTGTAAAATATTAAGTGAGGAATAAGATAAGTGTTTATTAGTTATGTTGTAAGTTGTTTACAAATTTACGGCTTAAAGTGTTTAATTCTTTAAGAGATATTTCTTGGTTAAATTACCTCTATCGCTTTAATTTAAGATTGGCTTATCTAGAACTATCTATTTACAGATGGCAGGAAAAGGGAGTCTGACGGGAAAAAGGTTAACCACAAGGCCTACAAGCATAGAACTCACACGGGCGTATCGGCTCTTTTATTATAAACTGGACATGGATTTAGGACAGTTTTTGGAGGAATTTCTGCACCTTTGGAAGGATGGTTGTAACCATGGAGTGATGGATGAGGATGGTATCCAACAACTTATCCGTCGTTTGCCAACAGATTGGCAGGGTTTTGCAAAAGAAGTATTAAGAGAATATATTCTCCATGTAGAAAATTCCAAAGTTTGGGCAGATTTACCAGGGTTTGTCAACAGGCTGCATATAATGCGTATGGAACGGCACCCACAAGCACTTGTCCTGGTCCCCGGCAAGTTACACGGCATGGTATAAAGGAATGGTTGTACCACGATGTTCAACGCCGCCCCACGTCTGTGCCGTCAATTATACCGAAAAGAGACGAAGGGCAAAAGGCGGGATCTTATCGCCCTCGAGGATTAGGGGAATTACCGCTACCAACTCAACCTTACTTTACGATAAAACAACACAAACTTCTGGCATCAAGGAAGAAACATGGAGCGAGCAGACCTCGCTCTGTGAAAGAAATAGATCGTCGGAGATTTGAGGCAAAAACGTACCTGGAAAAAGGCAAATTTCCAAATAAGGAGTACGATTCTGACGAACGCCACTCAGAGACATAAGACCCTATGATAATATGAGACTTATATGTAGATAGTGGATCATGTTAAAAATCGTATGGTTAGAATGTATAAAATAAACGTAGTTTGGAATATTTTGTGAATATGTTGAAATGGTGTCAAAATTTTGGATGTAAAAAGGACTAGGCGCCATGTAATTAATCGGCTTGATAGACCGACCCTCGTAATTAATGTATGGAAAGTCCTCATTGAGGCATTTTGATGAAATATATTATATGGTTTTTATAGAATGGTATCTGATGTACGAAAATGAATTGTTCCGAATAAGATATGGTTACTATGAGATTATAGTTATGCCATTCGGACTAACTAATGTACCAACCCTATTCTTGAACCTCAAAAATCGAGTGTTCCACACGTATTTAGTTTTTCTGCTTCTTCACAGCCGATGTATTTGAAGATCCTTTCGGTGGATCGTATCAAGTTCTTAGCGTCGATCGGTTCACCGAGACCGTTAAATGTAGGGGGATTCTACCTATGAAAACTCTCGATCGCATGCCGCTGAACCAAGGGTGGTTCTTGAATTTCTTCCATGTTATTATTCCTCTGGTTCCTTGTTCTCGGCATTCTGTACCGACGTTGAAACGTTAGAATCACGTTCATATGGATGACCTGTACCATCGCATAGCATATATCATCACCCATAATCACATATCATCACATATGTCACATATCACGATCACATATAACCATGTAATCTCATCGACACATCATCGTTATGCATCTCACAGAACATCACCACATAGATCATATATCATCACAGCATAGCTCATATAACATATAAGCATAAAAACATAAACATCATGTCATAGATAGCGTTAGTATCAGAATTATCCAAATGTCCATGAAGGACTGTCAAAATACATGATCATAGGTATGTCAGTAAAAAAAGGTCAGTTATGAGCAAAAGAATCTTACTCGGTTCTCGCCAAAAGATGTCGCCTGTCCTCGTGCGGAAGAACACTGTATCGTTAGTGTATACACTGACCACCTAGATCCCTATCCTCCATGCCCATCTATTGTTCCCCATTCACGTCATCCGTCCCATTCTGCATCTCCTCCTAATCTCTTTCCCTTCTTATCAGTGTTCGGACTCGGGCTGCTGCCTTGGTAAAGTGATCCCGCATGTTAGCAAGCCTCTCATGTGTATGGTCCCATCCAAGATGTGCTCTGATGGC
The DNA here is from genome assembly GCA_036937905.1 of Salvia rosmarinus. Taxonomy (NCBI): domain Eukaryota; kingdom Viridiplantae; phylum Streptophyta; class Magnoliopsida; order Lamiales; family Lamiaceae; genus Salvia; species Salvia rosmarinus. The sequence goes on along the minus strand of CM072822.1, from coordinate 50,292,597 downwards.
CTGGGTCTCAGGTGAATATTGTTCCTGGGTTCCAGTCTCCGGCGCTTGCCCTTCCTCTATATGCCCGACCTCATCCGAGTCATCCACGATTTTGATCTCACTATTTTCTAATACGAAAACATGCTAGTAGATAGGTAAGTCGAGTATCGTATCCACAAGGATTGTAACACGAAAATATATAAGCTAACTCAATAATCCTTCATCATTATCCAAGCAACAATTTGGTTTATAAGAGAGTTTTGAGACTTCAAATATATAACTCAAAGTCAAGAAAAACAAAACGAATAAAGATAACGATAAAATTCAAATAGACTAAGAGACTAACCCTAGGGATATAATAATTCTACCCACAGCATGTGTTTATCATGCTTCCTATTAACCAATTTTTAATCCAGTCAAGATGAAAGATCACATAAGTAACCAACAATTTCAGTTACGACAATTGTGGTAGTGGATTACTAATTTACCTATTACTGTTACGTCTCAAGGTGAAAATTAATAACTCCAAAAAAACGATCACAAAGAATATGCTTCCTACGGATGTTCCTATCTCAGCTATGACTCAAGGCTTACCCATATTGTGCATTCAAGATCGATTGACAATTAAAACTGTTAAGTATTCAACTCACAACTAGATATGCATCAAAGTTGATCAGAAATTAACACATACTCCATATGTCCCATTTAAAATGTCTCACTTTCCTTTTTGGGTTGTTCCATTACAAATGTCTCATTCCATTTTAGGAAATATTTATCCCTTCAAAAAGTGTCGACCCTACCCACTTTTTAACACTTGAACTACTTTATAGATTTATCCTAAATACCTATGCCCAAAAGAAATGAGACACTTTAAGTGGGACGGAGGGAGTAATATTTATCTCCAAGAATCATAAATCAATGACTGGAAGGTAAATAGCAAGTAGTAAGAATCACCACACTTAGGATAAAATCATACAAACCCTAGGATTAGAACATGAATTTATCTAGACATATAAATCGAAATAAAATACGAAATTAACATAGAAAAAGGAATTGAATTGATAAAACCCATAATGGAGTGTCGGACGAAAAATTGTTGGGTTTGAATCTAAACTCGAGTAGAAAACGGAAAAATTGAAATCCTGTTTGGTTTCATTTTGCGCTTATTCTTAGTATTCTTTTACATGCCGTTTTCAGTGTTTTGTCTTTATTATGCCGTTGTTTTGATTAGAATTTTTCATTTTCATAAACGTCGTTCTGTCTCGATATTTTGTAGGAAAACGGTATTAAATAGGATGAAATGGATATGCCAAGAATTATCATACATTGAAGAGCATCTTGTCAGAAATCCGTGGACATAAATGGATCGCAATTCAGAGCTCGGACGCGAGAGCGGCGAAAGCAACAATGATCGTCCACGTGCGTCTGGCGCGCACCGCCGCCCGCAGCCAGCGCGGCCAAGATTCATCACTCGGCCACCCGCCGCTTCGCCTCCACCGTCGCTTCGCTCGCTGCCGCGTCCTCACCGCCGCTCGACAAGACGGCGCCGCCTGCCGCTCATCCTCGCCAACGCGAGCGCCACCTCGCGCCGCGCCCCACGCGTACATTCTCTAGTCCGGCGTCGGCTCGCATCCGAGCGCCGCCACCTCGCTTAATGTCCGCGCCGCCTGTTCATCTCGCTGGCGTCACGCGCGCCCGCCGCCTAGCCCGCACGCCCGCCGCTTGCGCTTTCCTTGCGCGCTGCCGCCGCTTCTGCGCCAGCCGCCACCAACCACCCAGTGCTCGCTCCACCCGCTAGCGCCCGCTGCACTCGCCCATCCAGCGCTCATCGCGAGCGCCCGTCCAGCGCAACATCCGGCGCTGTGCTCCGAGCGCCCGCTCGTCCTTTTTTTCTCGCGCGTTCACGCATAAACGCCCGCTCACCTCCTTTGCGTGCCCGCTCACTTCGAGCCAGCGCTCGCTTCTGAGATAGAACCTCTTCACCCACGAGCGTTCGTGCCCAGCGAGCGCTCACTTTGGAAACAGAAACCTCCGTTCCGTGCTTGCTCAGCGTGCAACCGACGCTCACTCACTTAATATATATATACGTGCAACGCGAGTTAGGTCATTATTCATTATTCAATTCTGATTTTATCCGCGCAGCCGCTTTTCTTCATTTCAGTTTCCGGAAGCTTTCGTACGACGACAAAGATACAATCACAGTATTAATTCATGTCTTTTATTTCTTCGATTGAATAATTTAGTTTATCAATTTATGCTTTTGGATTTATAATTTCTATCGGATTCAATTACATATTATTATTGTTTTGTGATTTCTGCTGGATTCAATTACATAGTGATATTGGATTGTTGGTTGTTCATTTGATTCTATTTCTTCTAGTATTTGATAATTTACATTTTATGCAATTGATATTGGATTTTAGTAGAGCGTTGAATCGTTCTTCGTTGAATATGTTGAATCTCTTTCCGTTGAATTTTATTACTTCTTGTTTGATGATCTAGATTAGTTTGTTCTACACTTAGTTTCTTGCATTAGTGTTTTCGTAGGTTCTCAACTAGGGATTGACAACTCCTAGTTAGATTGCTTTTATTTATATTTCCTTTGAGTTTTCTATTTCCGTTTGTTTCAAAACTCCCGTTGGAATTAGAGTGTTTAGGATTTACTGTTTTTATGTGCAACATGAACAATAAGCCCTGTTTATGTTGATTATTTTTTATGTTTCTTTTTGTTTTTATTTTGTTATTCTCCAGTTGCGTGTGATCTTTTCTTGTTTGAGTGTTGTGTATGCTAGGTCGCCGTAGTCTAAATAGACCGCTTGCTACCCCGTTGGACCGCATTCGAAGGTCTAAAAGATCGCTTCTTCCAGAATTGGAGAAGTTTGGTGCCACTTCTGTAAGTGGTGAACAGTCTGTGTTGGTAACAAGTGATCATCCATATGTTGAGAATACACACCCGTTGAGAGAGATGGGTGAAAATGCACGAGCACTGCGTGATTTCTACAGACCTGTGATTGGGGCCGCTACTTCCCCAATTGTTCTTGGACCGGCAGCCCGAGGCTATGAGCTTAAGCCGAATCATTTCTCGCTCATGCCTACTTTTCATGGGCTTGCTAGTGAGGATGCATTAGGATTTATAAGGGAATTTTGCTCGGTATTGCAGTCCTTCCCGTTGGGAGGACTAAATGAAGACCAGCTGAAGATGCGTTGTTTCCCGTACACCCTGAAGGATAGGGCAAAGTCGTGGTTTTTGGCACTTCCCGCTAACTCTATGCAGAATTGGAATGTCGTGGTAAATAAATTCATGACTAAATACTACCCAAACAATAAGAGTCAGGAGTTGAGGTCACAGATCATGACCTTTAATCAGACGTCCGACGAGCCATTCCATGAAGCATGTGAACGGTTCAAGGACTTATTGCAGAAGTGCCCTCACCATGCCTTGCCAGATGAAATTCTCTATCAATTCTTCTATGATGGATTGACTCAGAATTTTCAGTACATGGTGGACAACGCTGCAGGTAGGGATGTCAACGGGCGGTCTTTACCCGGACCGACCCGGAACCGTTCAAAGCCCATTAAATTTTAAAGTAACGGTTCCGGTTCCGGTTCTGGTTCTAGAACCGCTTGGACCCGGACCAGTTCAGACCCGGCCCATTTTGTCCGGTTCCGGTCCGACCCGGTCATTTTTTTTATTTTTATTTTTTTAATTTTTTTTTTTTTAGCATTCACATAGATTAACTTATTTTATAAGATTGCGATAAGGGAATGCTCTTTCCAGTATTCTTCAAAAAAGAGGCATTCACATCCAACCGCCACCAAACTTATTAAGTGCGATCTGATAGTTTCTTTTAACTTCATATATAGAGATATAGATGAATGTTCACATAAAAATCATTTTTAATTTTTTGATTCTTATCCTTTATAAATGAGAGCCATAAACATGGGCTATAATATACACAATCTACTTATTATAAATTCGATGTCATCTTTAGAGATACCACCCTATAAAAATTGGGATAATTTCATCAAAATAGATTAACTTTGAATTGTTTTGTTTTGCACACTACTTTGGATCATATCATAAAATACGTGAACTTGGTTTACATGTATTACAACTATAGCATGATTAATATTTTCAACCAATTAAAATTGATGTGATGCAAGACCGAATGTACATCCATTGAACACCACAAACGACACATGCATCTACATAGACATCCCTCTTTAATTTCAATCAAGAGAAAAATCGTTGAGTAATAATAGCAAAAGAAGTGAAGTTCATAAATTTGATTGGACAATTAAAAATCATGTGCAAAATCAAAACATCACAAAATTTATAATAATAGCCGAAATACGATACGATACAAGGACGAAAATACGTTAATTTTTCAAAATCAAAATACGACTATGTTCAAAATACGCTTATATTTATTTATAATATATTTTATATTTTAGTCCAATAAAGAATTTTCCTTTGTTGAAATTTGAAATATGAAATTAAAAATTTTGGGATTTGGGTGCCCAACGGGTAACCGCTAGCAATGGTAATACCCGATCCTAACCATAACTTGATGGTCCGGATCCGTCCGAATCCAATGTTTATCGGGCGGTTCGAACCGAACCAATACTAATTTATTGGTTCTCGTCCGGATAAAGCCCGTCCGTTGACATCCCTAGCTGCAGGTGGAGATATTGGTTCTCGAACGGTAGCAGATATCGTTGACATTTTTGAAGCTATGTGTAGTAACCCGAAAATTTTTTAGTCTTAATTAGAGCCTAGTTAAGTATAATTAGGGGCTTAAAAACATTTATTCTTAAAAACTTATAAATAAGTGCATAATAGATTATTAAGCGATAGAAATTCGATTAATTTTAATCGAAGGAATAGAAGTTTTATTATGATGAAATGTGAGATATATGATTATTATTATGTGTTGAATAAGAAAAATTCAATTAATAGAAAATGTGCTAAAGAAAAGTATTAATTATTTCTATGTGGGATTTATTTATAAAATGAGATTAAATATTGTTTAAGCTATTAAATGGCCTGAATAAATTTATTTTATTAACATCTAGTGATAAAGAAAATATTTCCTATGATTTTTGAAATTTATGAATAAATAGAATAATTATTTGATTAATGGTATATGAAAATATTAAAGTTATAATTATATGAATTTAATTCCAATAATGGAGATAATTGTTTTGGAACTTTATATTAATGAGAAAATTGAGTTTTTACTATTAAAGAATATTAATTTCCAATGTTAGCAATTTTAGAAAAATATGTTTATAATTTTCGAAAATTTTTAAGAAATAAAAGAAAATGAAAAGAAATTAATAAAGCTATATGTATATGTGTGCCTTCTAGAAATTTATTCATAAAAAATCATCTTCCACCTCCAAACTCCCCCCCATTTTCGACACACACACACTAGCACACACAAAAAATTTCTACCACTTTTAATCCATATTTCAAGTGAGAAATTAATAGAAAATCACTCCAAGTAAGGTAATTACCTTGTTTAATCCAAGTTTTTGTTATTTAAATTAATGAACATGATGTTCTTATGTATTAGGGTTTTCGAAAATTTCATGATGTAATTTAAGGTTGATTTGTTTAATTTTTGTTATGTTTATTGATTTAATTATGCTTATGATACTTAAATAACATAAGCTATGGTTTTAATTCCTTAAATTCATGAAGTTGGTGAATTAAAGTAGCATCAAGAACCCTAATTTTTGTATATGAATTATATGTTATGATTTGATTAAATTAAGTTTAGATATATGTAATTAAGTGGGAATAAACATGATTTGATAAAAGAAATTGAAAGAAATTGAAAGTATATATAATTTCATATTTTCGAAAACTATGATGTTGGATGATCTATGAGTTGTTGATTTTATTTGATCTATTTGATATGATATTTAAGCTTTACGATATACATAATGCATAATGTGAATTTATAAGAATTTAATTCATGCATATAAATGATTTCCAATTTTTCGAAAATTAAGGGGTTGGGATGAACTTTGATTTCTTGATTTTATTTGATGTATTTGATATGATTTTGAGATCTAGGATATAAATAATGCTTAAGTTGAATTTATGGGATTTTATGGATTTATAAATTGAAAGTTGAAAAATTAAAGTCTATACTAAGTTGTTGAATTTATATGCTAAGTTTGATTAAGATTGGATTTATTTATGGATTAATGATCATTGATGATGGATAGGTATATATATGAATTGATTGGAATTTAATTGATTGTAGATTGGAAAATATATTTAATTATATAATATGGTGGTTGAAGGGCATATATTGATCATGGAATAAATGGACTTGTTTGAGCATGTTTTAAGTTCTTAAGTATATATTTTGGTATATGGTGTTGATTTGGTGGAGTTTGGGATGAATTTGGTTGATTTTGGATTGAAATGGTGATTCATTTTATAAACGTTACTCTGCCGAAATTTTGTTAGAAATTGTTTATTAATAACATGGTTTAAGTAATTAATTAGCAAACATATGATAAGTATATAAGTGAGATTTGTTCACTTGATTGTTTAAGTTAAGTTTTGAAAATGTGATATATTAATGAAAGTTTGGTATGTAATATATATGTTCCAGCGAACAATAATGTTACTAAATTCGATAATTATTTCAATTACAAGGATCAAGCAAAGATAAGGGCGTTCTAAAGGACGAGAATGAAGAAATTCTCGAGTGACAACGTGCCAGGTAGGTTTCCTTTTCTTTAATGTGCGTTGAATATTAAATATTTCATTTATATTTTGCACATTATTATGTGAATAAAATCATGAAAATTGTTGAAAATGACATTATTTTATATGTTGAGCATAAGATCGTGTGTCTTGTTGAATATAAGATTGTGTTATTGTTGAACATAAATTCATGTTGTTTGTTGAACGTAAGATTAAGTTATTTTTTAGAATAAGTTCATATTACCTATCTACGGAAGAATTTTGTTAATGACGGGTAGTTATAATTTCCTAGACCGGTAATGACCGGGAAGTTTATAAATATACCGACAATGACCGAGAAGTTTGAGATTGTATAGACCGGTCAAGGTTTTGAGAAGGAGGCTTATTTCTCATTACCGAACAAACGTAGATAGGGCAGGACTGTGATTGGTAACCTTTGGGTCCAACACATGAAGATAATACTAATATAGTACAATATTACGTTAGATTGCATTGTTATAATGTTATAAAATTATTGTTGCTGAAATTTATTCAGGTATTATTTATTTCAACTCTTACATTAAGAAAGTTCGGTAAGTCGTTTAAGTTTAATGTTTGTTGACAATATATGGAGTATTTGTCGATACTCACGCTCTGCATTTTTTTTTATGCAGGTTGAGCTCGGAGATGACGATGGAAAAGGATGCTGAGTTAGGGTTCTTTTCCTGTAATAATTATTATACCCTGAATGTCATGTCTTCACACATGACATTCAACCATCCTTCCGTTGTCAAACTCATATGACCTTGACGTTGTCTTTTGATAATCTCTTTTGTATATTGAATATATATATATATATATATGTGTGTGTGTGTGTGTGTGTGTGTGAAATTTTTAAATGTTAACTTTGAACTTTATGGTTGGTTGTTTATTAATTAGTTAAACTTATTTGATTCTTGAGAATATTTCAAATTAGAAGCTAATATGTTTTTACCTTAATCCATTCATAGCATGATTACTTAATTATTTACTTAATTAAGTAGTCAGATCGTGACAGAGTGGTATCAGAGCGATTGTTCGCTCTGGACCTGTGAATCTTTCTTTCTTGAACCAACCTTTCATGGTAAGCCTGGATTCATAATAGTTGAATGAGTTTGATAGCAGCTCAGCATTCCAAATCCATCTCTCCAGCTCAACCAGGTAAGACAAGTTTTGATGTGTTATGAGAAACATTGACTATTCATGTATGGAAAAGTTTGATGAGCATGATGTGAAATATGTGATGTGATATGATTGAAAAAGTATATGAAAGTTGAATATGTTGTAAGGAAAATGAGAAGTTGTTACCTAAACAAATGTAGTCATATATACATACATGTGCATCTTTGGTCAGCATTTGAGTTATATTTGATTATAAGATGGCAAGAATGAAAACTACGGCAAGGAAGAGTATTGTAATATCCCGGAGAATTAAATGCCTAATTACGATATTTAAAATTCGTAATTTAGGATTTCACCGAAATAAATGAATTAGTAATTTATCGAATAATGATTTCGATTAATTATGAAGTAATGAATTCCTATTTTATATTCACTAAGGATTGTGAATTAAGGAATATAAATATATAAAGTGTTTCGGCAGTAGTATTTTAACGTCGATTGACTATCGATAGTTAAAATTTCATAAAATTTTCTAAGTGACGAAGCTTAGAATTAAATTCCATTATTAATGGAATAATTTAATAAAGTGATTACGACTTTATTACGACCATTTTGAGATGAGTCGATAATTAACGTTTTGAGACGTTTCAAACGTTAACGTTTAGAGATGAATAGAAAAATGAGTTTAATGATCAAGGAATTATAATATTTAAATTCCTATGATTATTTTATGTAATTAGAGTATTATTTAGCATTAAAATAATGCTAGAACATTAAGGATTAATTATTGAACAAATATGAAATTTTCGAAAACCCTAATTCGAAAATTAGGGTTTTCTCACATGAAATGATACTCATAATTTTTCCCATGATATAATTTATTATCTAAAACATATATTATGATATATATCTAAAATTTGCAAGAAAAATCAAATGTTAGCAATTTAATGGACAAAGTGCCGTGAGTTTGTGCTAGTAGTGTACAAATTTGTGACTTCCAAATTGTGCTATATTAGTGTGATATAATTTACACTCTAACCAAGGTATTAAATGAGAGAAATCAAGTGGATTGTGCAAATTTTGTAAGAACCGTGTATTATGTTTCAAATAAGGTAGGAAGCTTGAACACTACTCTATGTGATGATGTCTAATTGCATTTGGTAATGTGTATGTCGACTTATACATGTTATTAAGACAAAAGAATTAAATTGTTTCCAAAGTACACATGAGAGCCGACGGCTCTACATCCCAATTCAAAGGATTGAATTGTTCAAAAAAATAATTTGTGTAAGAGAATACTTACTACCATGATGTAATACATTGTGAGTCATCACATGAATTCATGAAATGTAGTGTGTTTGTGCTTGTAACCGACGGCACTTGTCCAATTCAAAGTGAGGAATTATTTTGTTTTAATCAAAAACTTTTTGCATGCATTAACTTTGATGATGTATACAAGTATGAGTCATAAAGCACAAAATTGTCTTGCAATTGTATTTGTGGGAGAAAGAACCGAGAGCAATAAGTTGTAAAGTGCTATGTATTCATTCATTTAGCATAAGTAAAGATACTACCTCAAACCAACTCACTTCTCTCTCTCCAAAACTCATACTGCCGAGAGCTTCTTGAAGAAAAGCTTAGTGTGTTCTTCATTTTTCAATCACCAAAACCTTGGTACTAAATCCTTGTGCACTAAATCGACACCGTTAAAAAGGTTAGAAATCGAACGAGCTTCGATTATACATTAAGATTTTAAATTTTCAATGGTTCGATCTTATGTTATAAGCATGTATTCTTATGAATAAAATTTAGCAAGCATGTTTTGTTGTTTATTAATAATACATAGTATGATGTATAGGCTTTATATATCATGTTTTAAATTGAAGTTAAGCATGTTATGGATTTTTGAAGATGATCGAAAATTCTTGGAATTGATATATTGTTGGATTAATGATCTATGATGTTATAGAAGCACATAGTGATTATTTGAGAATTTTTAAAAATCCTATGCTATACTATTGAATATTACCGAAAATGAACAAAAAAATATTATGTTGGTGCACAAATTTTATTTAAGTGATGTTATAGCATAATGTTGATCTATAGCATTGATTAAATGATATGTGAGTTTACTAGAAATTTTAAGAATTTGATGATCATATTCTCAAAATTTTCGAGAGCCATAAGAAATGGATACATGGGTTGTGAGTTAATATTGATAAATATTATGATGTTAAATTGTTACATAATGATGTTTAAGCACAATGAATTTTTGTAGGATTTTTATAAAAATGTTTGGTGCATGTGTGATGAAAACCGAGAGCTTGAACAATAATACATTGATGTAGAAATTTTAAATGATGGACTTTATGTTATAATTATGTTATAGATTAATGTTGGGGCCTTGTATAGTTTAATTAGAATTTTAGGAAATTATTTGGACAATTTTTGAGAAAATTTTCGAGAGCCTTTAAGTGTAGGAAAGTGATGTCCAATTTTCCTATAGCTAATGTTAATACATATTAGTGATACTATGATAAAATAGTACACTATATGATTTTAGAAGAATTTTTGGAAGAAGAATGAAAATTAAAGCTTGAAAACCGTGAGCTTTAGAATAAATATTAAGGGTTTTAATTCCTTAATATCAAGGAAAATAATACATTATATGTCTAGAAATTATTTTAGACATATTAAGAATTTATGAAATTTTATAGACATAGTACACTATGTTTATGATGAAACGTTATATTAAATAACGTTAGAAATGAAAAATAATGTTTAAAGAATAAGTTAATTAATATTTAAGAAAATATTAATGAAGTTTATCGATTCACGTGAAAATCGAGAATTAAGCCTTTATGAAAAGAAATCGATTTGTATTGAATTTAGATATTAAAATATGAATTATTAAAGAAATTAATAAAGAAAAGTCAAAATTGTTGACTTTTGAAAGTAACGTATGAAATACGTTCGATAAATACGCTAATACGTGTAAAACGTATTAAGTTTATAAGAAAATCTCATTGGTGAGAAAAGATTTCATAATTGAAATCTTTATATCGAAAAAAAAAAACGTTAGAATACGTTGAACGTTTAACCTAAAGGGTTAAAATGAAATAATTGAACATATCTCGTCTCTATCGAAGTACGAGAAATATTTAGTTAAGATACGCGATTGGTCGACGTATTGAATTCGTTAAGGAATTCAAATTATATTAGTATAAGTTATCAAAGTTTATTTTAAACTTTGAAAATCTCAAAACGTCGACACATCGAAATCGCTTTTACGTAAAGGTGAGACGCGGATGCGATCGTTGGCGTAGAAGGAAAACGAATTAAGAAAGCTTACGATTCAGGTGGACTTCTTTTCTTATCCTCAAGGATAAATTGCTCTATTTGTGATGCTTTCTTCGAAATGAAAAGTAATTATCTATGATGCTCTCTTTTGAGAAATGATTATGAAATGATGATGAGATTACCTGCCCAAAAATGTTTATGTTTTATGTATGTATCCTATCCATGATTGAATGAATGATGAATGTTGTTGGGTAGCTCCCAACTTATGAATGAAATCGAATTTGGATCTTATGCCGGAAGGCTTATACCTGGCTAGGATTAACGTGTACACTTAATGGTGATTGTGTCTTTGTAAGGATAATTCACGGCGGTCACAACGACGTGAGGAGGCCTTCTACGGCGTAAATGATAATGTTATGATGAAATGGAAGGGATATGGATCATACATACAAGGAAAATGTCCGCCGATTTAACGTTTATGAAAATGATGAAAATGTTTAGTAAGCTCATGCCTTTCAAATAAAACTCTTGTGTCTTACCATAATGGGCGATGTAAATTAAAGAAGGTAAAATGTTTTTGCATAAGTCCACCGAGTGTATTATTTGTACTCACCGCATATTTGTTTTTAAATGTGCGATTGAGTGAGTGATGCGATGGAGCGATGTTGAGCAATCGGAATGTTGTCATTGAAAAGTTTATACCTTGATAGTACATCGTCATATGTACATATCACATGTTTTCCGCGCAAAGAACATAAGTTATGTAGTAAAGTCCAAAACATATTTGATTTATATATTACGCTTAATGTTAAATGGTCTCACCGCTTATTCATCCTGCTTAGAGTAATAATCCACGCTAAATCGTACTTAGGATTTAGGGGTCATTCTGAGTGGTATCGAGCGGTTCGCTTTGAACCCAAAATCTCCTTTGAGGTTAAGTCTAGATTGAGTCACTAGACTTCTAAAGGTCAGCTGACAATGCTCAACACTCCATCACATCAAGCTCAACCGAAATGAGGTAAATGCTTCCTTTTCAAAATTTTGAAATGAAAAGTTGAAAAGGGAAAAAGGATCGAGATGATTTGTCAAAAGGAATGAAAGATGTGAAAGATGAATGATATGAAATGAAAGTTATGCAAAGTGATCAAGTTATGAAATGAATGCTTATGAATGATAATGGGCAAAATGTGCCAAGAATGAAATGTTGAATTTGCAAAATTCAAGTAATACATGCATTCAATAAGTAAGTTATGAAATTGAACAAAGTTTTCAAGTTTTCATAACCAAATTCGTTCACAATTCAAGATTTTGTATAATGAATAAATATGATTGAAACGAACGTAAATGGCTAATGTTGAAATGATGGATTCTTCAAATTCAAAGAAATGTGCATGTATAAATTATGTTTTCATTATTTGAAACTTTAGTTTCAAATCTCAAGATTTATTATGACAAATGATATGTCATCTCAAGAAGAACATAGACGATATAAGAAGCATGATCACGTATTGCAAAAGAACATAGAAGTACGAACTTCCTTCCTTTACGAGAACAAAAGAATGACATGAAAACGAAAAGAAAGTTAGATTCAATCTCGGCATGTGCGACTCGTCTTCGACTTCGGCATGTGCGACTCGTCTTCGACTTCGGCATGTGCGACTCGACTTCAACTTCGGCATGTGCGACTCGATTACGACTTCGGCATGTGCGACTCGATTAAGACTTCGGCAGGTGCGACTCGATTACGACTTCGGCATGTGCGACTCGTCTTCGACTTCGGCATGTGCAACCTCGACTTCGACCTCGGCATGTGCGACCTCGATTTCGACTTCCACCTCGGCATGTGCAACTTCCACCTCGGCATGTGCGACCTCGACTTCGACCTCGGCATGTGCGACCTCGACTTCAATCTCGGCATGTGCGATCTCGACTTCCACTTCGGCATGTGCGACTGTCGACTTTGACTTTGGAATTATATAACATCGATTTTGGCATCGTCGAACTTGGTAGCCTGTACTACCTCGGCATCGGCATCGGCAACGGCATGCACGACCTCGGTGTCGGCATCGCCTACGATCTCGGCGCGAGCGCGCAAATTTTTCCTGCACTGCGCAGTGATTTTGTCTTGACCCGTTCTCCTTCGTGTGAACTTCGATTTACGTACGGTTTTCGCCTACGTACTCCTAACGCACTGTACTCTATTTGTTATGAAGGACCAAATCCCTGATTCCTACCCCAGAATTTACGAGAATCAGTTGAAGTTAGTTCTATGATTTGTATAGAGTAAGAATGTCATAGTATGATAAGAATCTTATAATGTTACTAAGAAAGTAAGATTTTCAGTAATACAAGTAGAGCCATGACGTACATGAGAACCTTTGTTGATGACTTATTACGAGTATATAAGGTTTCAAAGTATATTCATTACCCAATTTCTGTCATTGAGTTTAACTCTATGACCTAGTTCTAATTGAGAAATCATTTGAGTTTCTCACTTTTTCTGAAAGAGGGTTACAACCTGAAACTTTATAAAGTGTCCCTTGAAACCAAGCCTCAGTGATCGAGAATATAATTGTGACGGATCCGGCCAGCCCATATGACCAAAGAAATCTCAGTAGTCGTCATTCTGGTCTTCGGACCCTAGATCCCAATTATTCAGTCCAAAGAGGATATTGATTCAATCGTTAAAAGATGATTATTCTGATTTGTGAGACAATACCTATTGTAAGTAGTCGTGATAAATTCTCCTCGATTCTTGAAACCATCAAATATGATGAATGTTGACTTACCTTGTCATCTAAGTGCGAATTAGTAAAGCGATAAACATCAGACATGATATAGGTTGACTTATTTCAGTCACCTAAAAGTTTCAGACCAGTAAAGTGATAGACATCAAGAAATTATGATGTAAAGAAAATCTCGATGAGACGAGATATTTTCCCTATGATACACATCGATGCAATGACCCCTGATGGGCTTACCAAGCACTTACGATAATAAAGTTATGAATAAGATACTCTTTAGGATTGAATGCAAGAGTAAAAGTAAAGAAAAGTATATGATATCCGTGGGATATAATTTTCCTCACCATGTCATAACGAGAGAGATTACAACTTATCTTTAAGATAGTTGTTTGTCCCTAAACCTCGTTAGTAGTTGGACATGTTTAAAAGAATGAAGATGCATGCAAGATATTCTTTTCAAAGAATATATATATAAATGAATGATAGCATCTCGTAAAATAAATCTCTCGCTTTATACCTCAATCAATGAGATTATGCTTGAGCATAATCGATTCCAAGTAATTGAGACTTAGCTAAACAAACGATAATGAGATTGGGGAATCATAATCCTTGAGATTGTGTGAACGACTAGGATAGCCCTAGTTGTAAATCAAGTATGGAGAAAATATCTCCAAAGCCAAGACATGGTAATAAGATGCTTGGAATTTAAGTCATGGTGTACGAATGTACTACCTCACCAAGCCATACGACAATAATGACGGTTCTAACCCTGAGTGTGAAAACCGAAGTATAACGAAAGTAATATTACTTTCAGATACTATGTCCAAGGAAAAGAGACAAAAGTCAAAATAACTAAAGAAACTATGAGCTATACAATTATAAGATAGCCCACGACATGATATAAGCTTCAGAGACATATGACTTCGATAAATAAGGATTTCCCTTGAAAAGAGTTAAAGTAAGGATATATGAGAAATATACTCCTAAGATCGATAAAGTGAAAAAGAGAATTGAATCATTCATACTGGATTAGGAATAAATGATAGTGATAGAGACATGACGATCTCTACGATAAGATTTAATTATCGATATATCAATATCAAAAGATAGGTTGATGTAGACCTAACCACAAAATGCTATTGGTAAAAGCATAACTGATGCGATACCGAAAAGGATACGGTAAACGAGGTGATAAGAGACTATAGCAAGGGACCATAATGTCCCAATGGAAAGGACAATGATATATGAAATAGATGTTTACTGAATAGACGGGAACACCGTAGACCAAAGCCTTTACTTCACACCGAAAACTGATCGAACAAAATCAAGGAGGCCTGATAGATATGAGAAAAATTTCTCAGAATATCTATAATATTTTGTTCGATATAGGTGCTTTATGTTCTAACATCGCACAAGTATGTGCAGACACGATAGAACCCAATTCGGGATAACCGAATCAAGAAATAAAAATTTCTTCACCTATATGAGAATTATGGTCGTCGCAAGTATTGTAAAGGCTTAGAATTGAACCTAGAATCGCCTAAGGATCTATCCAATGATTTGGATCATTATATCTATATGGAACGTAGATATAATTCTAGAAACAAGAAGTTTCGGAGATGGCTGTCATTCACGTGATTAGTGACCTGGGCCTAGTCTCTTCGTTAGAGGTTTTACGCGACAGGATTTTAGCATCCACTATTTGCTTATGCGAATAAATTTAGAGCAATATACGACTGAAGGTGTAAAACGTAAAATGAGTGATAAGATAAGTGTCATGAGTCGTGTCGTTAAGTTGTCTACAAGTTATATATGTCTTAAAGTGTTTAATTCTTTAAGAGATCTTTCTTGTTTAAAATTTTCTCTATTGCTTAAGTTAAGTCCAGCTTATCTAGGAACACCTGGTTACAGATGGCAGGAAAAGGGAGTACTACGGGTAAGGAGATAACCACAAGGCCTCCAAGCTTAGAACTCACACAGGCATATCGGCTCTTTTATTATAAACTGGGCATGGATTTAGGACAGTTTCTGGAGGAATTTCTGCACCTTTGGGAGGATGCTCGTAACTATAGAGTTACGGATGAGGATGGTATCCAACAACTTATCCGTCGTTTGCCAACAGGTTGGCAGGGTTTTGCAAAAGAAGTATCAATAGAATATATTCTGCATGTAGAAAATTCCAAGACTTGGGCAGACTTACCAAGATTTGTCAACCGGCTCAAGCATACATATAATGCGTATGGAACTGCACCTACTAGCACTTGTCCTGGTCCCCGGCAAGTTACCCAGTATGGTACAAAGAAATAGTTGTACCCTGATGTTCCAAACGCCGCCCCACGTCCTGTGTCGTCAATTATACCTGAAAAGGGTGAGAATGGCCAAAGGAAAAGATCTTACCGCCCTCGCGGATTAGGAGAATTACCGCTACCAACTCAACCATACTTCCTGATAAAAACAACACAAACTTCTAGTATTAAAGAAGAAACATGGAGTAGCTTGACCCCTGGCTCTCTGAAGGAGAATGATCATCGGAAGTATGAAACAAAAACGTACCTGGAGAAAGGCAAGTTTCCAAATGAGGAGTACGATTCCGATGAAGGCCACTCAGAGACGTAGAATCTAATGATGATATGAGACTTATATGTAGATAATGGTTTATGTTGAAAATGGTGTGGTTTGAATATGTAAAATAAACTTAGTTTGGAGTATTTTGTAAATATGTTCAAATGGTGTCAAATTTTTGAATGTAAAAGGAACTAGATGCCATGTAATTAGTCGGCTTGATAGATCGACCCTCGTAATTAATATATGAAAAGTCCTCACTGAGGCATTTTGATGTATATATTATATGGTCCTTGTAAAATGGTATCCGATATACGAAAACGAATTGTTCCGAATAAGATATGATCACTATGAGAAAATAGTTATGCCATTCGACTAACAAATGCACCAGCCCTGTTCATGAACCTCAAAAATCGAGTGTTCCACACATACTTAGACAATTTTGTCTTAACCTTTTTGAATAACGTTCCTATCCATACGAAGAATGAGAAAGAACGTAAAGAACATCGAAGGACTGTCTTACGAATTTTAAGAGCCAGGCAAATTTTGCCAAGAACAGTATTGTGAATTTCGGCTTAAAGAAATATTCCTCAGGCACATAGTGTCTTTAGAAGGAATCAAAGTAGATCTGTCAAAGGATAAAGCAATGTAAGAATGAAAGTCGTCAATGACCTAAAATGAGATCAGGAATCTCTTAGATTATTGCCTACTATCAGAGGTCCATTGAGAACTCTCTAAGGTAGAAATGCCGATAACATAGCTACCCCAAAAAGGAATCAAATTTACATGGATTAATTAAAGTAAAGCTATGTATTAATATGAGAAATAAGATAGCTTACGCATCACAATGACTTATGCCACACGAATAGAAATTCCCAACTCACGACTTGAAACAGTAACAATAGTATAAATATAACAGTCTTGGAGACTTCACTCCTATGACAATAAGTTAAAAATCCTTCACAGATTAC
This sequence comes from Salvia rosmarinus, assembly GCA_036937905.1. NCBI lineage: Eukaryota > Viridiplantae > Streptophyta > Magnoliopsida > Lamiales > Lamiaceae > Salvia > Salvia rosmarinus. Next base: position 50,275,171 of record CM072822.1, on the reverse strand, counting down.
AATAGTTTGAGTTAATTCTTCGAGCAAAGAGACTTGAATACGGGATAGAAGATGGCTCGAATCAGTAAAAGATTACAATTGTGATATAAATTATCACCTACGGACGGATAACGTAGAATCAAATGCCTAAGTTATAAAATTCAGTCTAAATCATGGTATGTCCTTATAGAAAAGGAAAACTCATTGGAGAGTTTACGAAAATGAGAACATAAATAGTTGGGCAATCAGGGACGAGCGTGAGTTGTTTTTCTCACACTCAAGGTGACATATATGACTAAAGAGAAAGGCTGAAAATGGGAATAGAATACAAATTAAGATAAGGAAAGAAGAGCTGAAGGATTTTAAGAAGCGCTGGACAATGTCATATTGTCTAAGGAAGGATTATATATATATTTCAAGCAATAATAAGCTTAGAAATGAAACCATGAGTGAAGCTCATGATCCTTCTCATACCGCCTTACCAGGCAGCATTAAGATATATTATGATTTACGAGAAAAGTTAAATAGTAAGGAATGAAATGAGATATAACTATATGGTCGAGCAGTGTCTCGGTTACCAACAAGTGAAGGCATTGTATCAATGACCTTATAAGAGGTTATAATCTCTAGAGCTACACGAATGAAAATGGAATGACATAGCCATGGATTTTATGACGGGTTTGCCAAAGTCATAAAGAAGTCGCACTGCTATATGGGTAGCAGTGGATTGACTCACCAAATATATTCATCTCTGCCTATTCAGATGACTCGTAGATCGAAAAGTTAGCTCGACGTACATAAAGGAAATCGTATCTTTGCGGGGGTTCCAAAACCTATCATTTCGATAGAGACTCTAAGTTTACCCTAGATTTTGAACTAACTCACAAAAGGAGTTAGACATGAGATTGAACCTTAACATAGATGTCCACTCACCGATAGTTGGACGCTTAAAAGGACAATATGGATGTTTAAGAATACGATAGACCATTAATGTTAAATCAAGGTGCAAGTGGGAACGTGTTGTACCACTTGTTAAGTTCACGACGACCATAGTGCTGCAATGATCAATATAAATTTATGAGGCATTACGTGGAAAGAAAGCCACCACCACTTTATTAAAATAAAGTAGGTGAGAGAAAGTATAAGGTCCCGACAAGGTAAACGAAATGATTAAGATATCCGCCAAATGAGGCAAAGAATAAGAAAAGCTCAGATGACGACAAAAGTCTTACCGACACGCGTAAATCTGAACGCATTTTAAATGCGAAATAAAGTTTCTTAAAATTTCTCCATCGAGGAAAATTATAAAGTTCGAATACAAGAATGTTGAGATCATGTTTTATAGGACATTACGAGATCCTAGTAATGACAGGCCCAAGAGTTTATAGATTGGTACTTCCACCAAATTGGGAACGACGTAATGTTTTCCACGTATCACGCTTAAGGAAATACGAAAATGACCCAAATCATTTGATCCGCCATAATGACGTGATCTTTAACTCGATGAGTTGTAAAAAAAAAAAAAAAAAAAAATCTATGACTATTTTGATCGTATTTATTCAACGATTAAAGAATCAAGTTTTGGTCTTTAATGAAAGTCCAATGAAGGAATCATGGACAAAAAGAAATCACGTGGAAAATTTAAGATATTATGATACAAAGATATCCCATACTTTATGTGGAATGCAAATTTCGGGACGAAATTTCTTTTAAGGGGGGTAGAATGTAATATCCCGAGAATTAAATGCTAATTACGATATTTAAAATTAGTAATTTAGATTTCACGAAATAAATGAATTAGTAATTTATCGAATAATGATTTCGATTAATTATGAAGTAATGAATTCTATTTTATATTCACTAAGGATTGTGAATTAAGGAATATAAATATATAAAGTGTTTCGGCAATAGTATTTTAACGTCGATTGACTATCGATAGTTAAAATTTCATAAAATTTTCTAAGTGAAGAAGCTTAGAATTAAATTCCATTATTAATGGAATAATTTAATAAAGTGATTACGACTTTATTACGACCATTTTGAGATGAGTCGATAATTAACGTTTTGAGACGTTTCAAACGTTAACGTTTAGAGATGAATAGAAAAATGAGTTTAATGATCAAGGAATTATAATATTTAAATTCCTATGATTATTTTATGTAATTAGAGTATTATTTAGCATTAAAATAATGCTAGAACATTAAGGATTAATTATTGAACAAATATGAAATTTCGAAAACCCTAATTCAAAATTAGGGTTTTCTCATGAAATGATACTCATAATTTTTCCCATGATATAATTTATTATCTAAAACATATATTATGATATATATCTAAAATTTGCAAGAAAAATCAAATGTTAGCAATTTAATGGACAAAGTGCCGTGAGTTTGTGCTAGTAGTGTACAAATTTGTGACTTCCAAATTGTGCTATATTAGTGTGATATAATTTACACTCTAACCAAGGTATTAAATGAGAGAAATCAAGTGGATTGTGCAAATTTTGTAAGAACCGTGTATTATGTTTCAAATAAGGTAGGAAGCTTGAACACTACTCTATGTGATGATGTCTAATTGCATTTGGTAATGTGTATGTTGACTTATACATGTTATTAAGACAAAAGAATTAAATTGTTTCCTTGTACATGAGAGCCGACGGTTTAACATCCCAATTCAAAGGATTGAATTGTTCAAAAAAAGTAATTTGTGTAAGAGAATACTTACTACCATGATGTAATACATTGTGAGTCATCACATGAATTCATGAAATGTAGTGTGTTTGTGCTTGTAACCAACGGCACTTGTCCAATTCAAAGTGAGGAATTATTTTGTTTTAATCAAAACTTTTGCATGCATTAACTTTGATGATGTATACAAGTATGAGTCATAAAGCACAAAATTGTCTTGCAATTGTATTTGTGGGAGAAAGAACCGAGAGCAATAAGTTGTAAAGTGCTATGTATTCATTCATTTAGCATAAGTAAAGATACTACCTCAAACCAACTCACTTCTCTCTCCAAAACTCATATCGCCGAGAGCTTCTTGAAGAAAAGCTTAGTGTGTTCTTCATTTTCAATCACCAAAACCTTGGTACTAAATCCTTGTGCACTAAATCGACAATCATTAAAGGTTAGAAATCGAACGAGCTTCGATTATACATTAAGATTTTAAATTTTCAATGGTTCGATCTTATGTTATAAGCATGTATTCTTATGAATAAAATTTAGCAAGCATGTTTTGTTGTTTATTAATAATACATAGTATGATGTATAGGCTTTATATATCATGTTTTAAATTGAAGTTAAGCATGTTATGGATTTTTGAAGATGATCGAAAATTCTTGGAATTGATATATTGTTGGATTAATGATCTATGATGTTATAGAAGCACATAGTGATTATTTGAGAATTTTAAAATCCTATGCTATACTATTGAATATTACCGAAAATGAACAAAAAATATTATGTTGGTGCACAAATTTTATTTAAGTGATGTTATAGCATAATGTTGATCTATAGCATTGATTAAATGATATGTGAGTTTACTAGAAATTTTAAGAATTTGATGATCATATTCTCAAAATTTTAGAGAGCCATAAGAAATGGATACATGGGTTGTGAGTTAATATTGATAAATATTATGATGTTAAATTGTTACATAATGATGTTTAAGCACAATGAATTTTTGTAGATTTTTATAAAATGTTTGGTGCATGTGTGATGAAAACCGAGAGCTTGAACAATAATACATTGATGTAGAAATTTTAAATGATGGACTTTATGTTATAATTATGTTATAGATTAATGTTGGGGCTCAGTATAGTTTAATTAGAATTTTAGGAAATTATTTGGACAATTTTTGAGAAAATTTTCGAGAGCCTTTAAGTGTAGGAAAGTGATGTCCAATTTTCCTATAGCTAATGTTAATAAATATTAGTGATACTATGATAAAATAGTACACTATATGATTTTAGAAGAATTTTTGGAAGAAGAATGAAAATTAAAGCTTGAAAACCGTGAGCTTTAGAATAAATATTAAGGGTTTTAATTCCTTAATATCAAGGAAAATAATACATTATATGTCTAGAAATTATTTTAGACATATTAAGAATTTATGAAATTTTATAGACATAGTACACTATGTTTATGATGAAACGTTATATTAAATAACGTTAGAAATGAAAAATAATGTTTAAAGAATAAGTTAATTAATATTTAAGAAAAATATTAATGAAGTTTATCGATTTACGTGAAAAATCGAGAATTAAGCCTTTATGAAAAGAAATCGATTGAAAATCGATTTATATTGAATTTAGATATTAAAATATGAATTATTAAAGAAATTAATAAAGAAAAGTCAAAATTGTTGACTTTTGAAAGTAACGTATGAAATACGTTCGATAAATACGCTAATACGTGTAAAACGTATTAAGTTTATAAGAAAATCTCATTGGTGAGAAAAGATTTCATAATTGAAATCTTTATATCGAAAAAAAAAAAACGTTAGAATACGTTGAACGTTTAACCGAAAGGGTTAAAATGAAATAATTGAACATATCTCGTCTCTATCGAAGTACGAGAAATATTTAGTTAAGATACGCGATTGGTCGACGTATTGAATTCGTTAAGGAATTCAAATTATATTAGTATAAGTTATCAAAGTTTATTTTTAAACTTTGAAAATCTCGAAAAACGTGTCAGACATACTGAAATCGTTTTCACGTAAAGGTGAGACGCGGATGCGATCGTTGGCGTAGAAGGAAAACGAATTAAGAAAGCTTACGATTCAGTGGCTTTTTTCTTATCCTCGAGGATAAAATGCTCTATTTATGATGCTTTCTTGAAATGAAAAGTAATTATCTATGATGCTCTCTTTTGAGAAATGATTATGAAATGATGATGAGATTACCTGCCCAAAAATGTTTATGTTTTATGCATGTATCTATCCATGATTGAATGAATGATGAATGTTGTTGGGTAGCTCCCAACTTATGAATGAAATCGAATTCGGATCCTATGCCGGAAGGCTTATACCTGGCTAGCCAGATTAACGTGTACACTTAATGGTATTGTGTCTTTGTAAGGACAATTCACGGCTGGTCACAACGACGTAGAGGGAGGCCTCCTTCTACGGCGTAAATGATAATGTTATGATGAAATGGAAGGGATATGGATCATACATACAAGGAAAATGTCCGCCGCATTTAACGCTTATGAAAATGATGAAAATGTTTAGTAAGCACAAGAGCCTTTCAAATAAAACCCTTGTGTCTTACCATAATGGGGCAGTGTAAATTAAAGAAGGTAAAATGTTTTTGGCATAAGTCCACTGAGTGCATTATTTGTACTCAGCCCTGCATATTTGTTTTTAAATGTGCAGATTGAGCTGGTGATGCGATGGAGCAGTGTTGAGCAATAGGAATGTTGTCGCTGAAAAGTTTATACCTTGATAGTACATCGTCATATGTACATATCACATGTTTTCATTGCAAAGAACATAAGTTATGTAGTAAAGTCCAAAACATATTTGATTTATGTATTACAGTTTAATGTTAAATGGTCTCATTGCTTATTCATCCTGTTTAGAGTAATAATCCCTGCTAAATCGTACTTAGGATTTAGGGGCTGTTACAAGTATATTAATTATACCGAATGCACAAGGAAGAAGGGATCGATTTTATTCCTTTAGAATGGGCGAACACCAGAACATGATTCGCTTCCTCAATCCATATATGAAATTATGGGTATGGGTAAAGCAGTACGGTGTAACTGAGCTAGATGGGTTACTTCAGTTAGTGCAATCATTACCTCATAAGTGGCGTGGATGGGCTTCTGTGGCTGCCTTGGATTTTGTACATCCTGATATGGAAGCCAGAGTCACTGGTAATCTTATTGGTTTTGTTGACCTAATTAAAGAACAGTTCAGTTTAACTGAAAATCCTCCTCCTGGTCAGTATCCTTCCCTAGATTATTTTATTCCTTCAGTTCATCAAATCCTTGATGACATCCTAGCTTCAAATACGAATAGGAATGAATTTGAGACTGATGAATCCAATGAGCATAGTTCTGAATTGGAATTGAACATTGTATCAAACTATCCTTCTGATTATAAACATCATATAGAATCTGAACTGACTTCCATTAATCTAGATCTGTACGATCAACCTTTTGCTTTGAGAACTCCATCACCCCCGGTCACTTCTTTTATCCCTCCTCCAGAAAGTAGTTCACCATTTCCTTCAGTTAATATAAACATAACCCGAGTGTCAGTTTTTCGTTGGTACTTCAAGCTTGCAGCCTTTACCCATTAGTGAGACACCCTCTATTACTGATCCATCTCTTATCACTTCTGGGGAGCCTGCTAGCTCATCCACTAGCTGCCGCCCAGCATCAGAAGAATCTGATCCAAAGACACTTGAGAATTATAGAAATTTAGATTGGAATGACGATGCAAATTAATACTTTAGTTATTAAGACTGGTTAAAGGTTAGTTAAGTAAGAGAATAGTGACAGGATATGTACGTATAATAATCAGTGTAAATAGAAAAGTGTAGCATGGTATATGAAAGTTATGTGTATAAAGTACTCATGAAAGCTGCACTATCATTCCAAATATCAATGAGACCTATCTGTTGTGAAAGTCCTCGGAGAGGCAATTTTGTTGATATAAAATGTGAATTATTTTACATTATTGTTTACTATTGTTGTGATGGAAGGATTTTTATGCCAAACTTCCTTACATGTGAATTTAATTATAAAACGAATCTTTATTGCTTTACATAGATGTTCAATCAAATATTGCAAATATTATATTATTCTTTTGAATTTAGTATGCCGCCCCGAAGAAGAACCCCAATATCTGAAGGTCAAGGGAGTGAAACCACTCCTCAAAATATTCCTGATGCTACATCTCCTCAACCTAGCCGAAAAATAGCTGAACTCTTCCTTCGGCAAAATCCATGCCAACTTTATCGGGGTGATAGCCCATGAAAGTCAAGAATGGGTAAGAGTGATAGAAAGGATATTCAAATTTCTAGAATGCAGTGATCAAGAATGTCTTCTATGCATATCCTTTTTGTTGAAAGGACCTACAGAGGTGGGAAGCACGGCAAAAGACTCTCGCACCTACAGTTAGCTAATTTCACTTGGGAGCAATTCAAGGAAGAGTTATATGCTAAGTTTATTCCACGAAGCTATCAGAAACAAAGGGAGATGGAATTCATGAATCTGAAGCAGGGTAATAAGAGTGTAGCGGAGTATGATCGAGAATTCTGTACTTTGTCTCAATATGCACCAAGGTGGAAACTGACGAAAAGATGGCCGAGATGTTTCGTTTTGGACACGACCAGAAATTAGAGTTATACTGGCTGCACAACCATCGATGGCATATGCTGAAACCCTAAATCGGGCGTTGAATATGGAAATGGAGATGCAGTATGAGAAAACTATTATGGAAGCTAACACCAGTTTACCTCAGCGTTTGGCTCCACCAAAATTTTCTCAAACGGAACAAAAATTCAAAGGCAAAAGAAAGTGGGAAGGTAAAGGATTCCCAAATAAGAGACCGTTTTTGAAGCAAGCATCGACTCAGCCGAGACCGTTTCAGCCACCCTTTCCCTGACAGTATCAATCTTCTCAGAATTCGGCCAGACCACCAACGTGCCCACAATGCGACCGAGTACACTCAGGCGTCTGCAGATTTGGAAGCAATAATTGTTATACTTGTGGACAGTTTGGGCACTTTTCATCCACGTGTCCCTATAAATCGAAGTTGTATGGACGTGGTGAACGGCCAAGATCCTCCAGGATAATGCAACAAATGAGGGCTATTACTGGATACCCTCAGCAAATCCAGTATCCGGTTCCTCAACCATCTTTGCTCCATAGTCCAGTTACTTCTTTTTCACAAATGTAGGCTCAAGCATCTCAACCACAACCACAACATCAGAAAGCATATGCTTTAAAACAGAAACAACCTGAGAAGAGTTCTGGCAATTTGACAGGTATGGCTCGACTAAAAGGTGTGCCCATTATTGTTCTATTTGTTACTGGAGTATCACATTCCTTTATTTTAACTACATGCGTAGTTAATCTTGAACTTCCTGTAGAACAAGTTGATATGAGTTTTAAAGTGCTTAACCCTCTAGGTGGGATGACAGTAGTTAACCAAGTGTGTCCTTACTTAGAATTTGAGTTAGGGTCACTCAGACTGAGAGCTGAATCGTTGTGTCTTTTATGCATGAGAGAGATGGATATTATTTTAGGAATGGATTGGTTAACTAAGAATTTTGCAACAATTCGTTGTGAACAACGAGAAATAGCATTCCAACCGCCAGGGGAAGAATCTACTTGTTTCTACGGAATTGATGAGAGAAAAAGACGAGTTCCTGTAATCTCGGCTCTTCAAGTAGATAAATTAATGAGAGGTGAAGGAAATCATGCTTATTTGGTATATTTGAATGATGGGGGTAAAACAGAAAGGAAAATAGAAGATGTACCGATTGTACAAGAATATCAAGATGTCTTCCCAGAGAAGCTACCAGGATTGCCGCCAAATCGACAGTTAGACTTTGCTATTGATCTTGAACCTGGTTCAGCACCAATTTCAAAAGCACCATACCGGATGGCTCCTAAAGAGTTACAAGAGTTAAAAATTCAATTGCAAGAATTGTTGGATTTGGGATTCATTCGACCAAGTGTATCACCTTGGGGAGCACCTATTTTTTTTGTTAAAAAGAAAGGCGGTACATTACGAATATGTATTGATTATCGGGAACTGAATAAGTTGACTTTAAAGAACAAGTATCCGCTTCCCGAATAGATGATTTGTTTGATCAATTAAGAGAAGCGAGTGTCTTTTCAAAGATCGACTTAAGATCGGGTTATCATTAAGTAAAGATTAAACCAGAAGACATACCTAAAACTGCTTTTCAAACAAGATACAGACACTATGAATTTGTAGTGATGCCATTTGGATTAACTAATGCTCCAGCCGTGTTTATGGATCTTATGAATCGAGTTTTCCATGAATATCTCGATAAATTTGTACTAGTATTTATCGATGATATTTTGATATATTCGAGGAGCGAGAAAGAGCATGAAATACATTTAAGAATTATTCTGGAAAATTTGAGGACTGAGAAGCTATATGCCAAATTTAGTAAATGTGAATTCTGGTTAAAGGAAGTGAATTTTCTTGGGCATATTGTTTCGGCATAAGGAATTAAAGTTGACCCTGTGAAAGTACAAGCGGTTCAGGAATGGAAATCTCCTACAACTCCAAATGAGATTCGAAGTTTTCTAGGCTTAGCAGGTTATTATAGAAGATTCATCGAGGGATTTTTAAAAATAGCTAAGCCTATGACGCAGTTGTTGAAGAAAGGAGTAAAATTTCAATGGACTCGGGATTGTGAAGATAGTTTTCAAGAGCTCAAAAATAGATTGACCACCGCTCCTATCTTAATAGTACCCGATCCAGAGAAATGATACACTATTTATACTGATGCGTCGAGAAATGGGTTAGGATGTGTTCTTATGCAAGAGGGGAAATTGATCGCCTATGCTTCACGACTATTGAGACCCCATGAACTTAATTATCCCACTCATGATCTGGAGTTAGCTGCAGTAGTTCACGCATTGAAGATATGGAGACATTATTTATATGGATCAAAGTGTGAAATCTTCAGTGATCACAAAAGTTTGAAATACTTCTTTGAGCAGAGAGATTTAAATATGACGCAGCGAAGATGGCTCGAGTTAGTCAAAGATTATTATTGTGAAATTAAATACCATCCGGGAAAAGCGAATGTCGTTGTTGATGCATTGAGCAGAAAAGGTCAAGAAAGGTTAGGATTCATACTAACCGAAAAGGAGGAGCTGCTAAGAGAATTTGAAAGAATGAAACTGGAAGTGGTAGTACCACCTGGAACTACTCAAGAAATTGTAGCAGCTTTAGTGGTAACACCAGATTTAAGAGCTCGGATAATTGAGGCGCAACGACAAGATGCACAATTGGAAACATTGCGAGAGAGAATTCGAATTGTAGACCATCAAGGATATCATGAAGCTGGAGATAATGCGATTATGCTAGGTAATCGTATTTTCGTACCCAATAATGAAAAGTTGAAAAACAAATTTTGAATGAAGCCCACAATGTTCCATACGCCGCACACCTGGGGAGTACGAAAATGTATCAGGGTCTCAAGCAAAGGTTTGTATGGACGGGAATGAAACAAGAAATAGCGTCATATGTTGAACGATGCTTAGCTTGTCAACAAGTTAAAGCATTACATCAAAGGCCGTATGGAAAGCTGCAACATTTGGAAATTCCTGAGTGGAAGTGGGATCACGTAGCTATGGATTTCGTAACGGGATTACCTAGATAGAAAAGGGGAACATAGTAATCTGGGTAATAGTTGATCGGCTAACAAAGAGTGCTCATTTTATTTCGATTCCGGTGACATATGGAGCGGATAAATTAGCACAAATTTATGTTCGTGAAATTGTCCGGTTACATGGAGTGCCAATTTCAATTACTTCGGACAAAGATTCTAAGTTTACATCCTGATTTTGGACGAGCTTCCAAAAGGAATTGGGTACTCAGTTGAACCTCAGCACTGCATTCCACCCACAAACTGACGGCCAGACTGAGAGAACAATACAAACGCTTGAGGACATGATTCGAACCGTGGTACTCGATAGAGGAGACCAATGGGAACGAGTTTTACCATTGATCGAATTTGCTTATAACAACAGTTATCAGGCAACAATAAATATGGCTCCATACGAAGCATTATATGGTAAGAAATGTAGGTCGTCTCTTTATCGGGATGAAGTTGGAGAAAGAAAGGTCCTTGGTCCCGAAGCAGTAGAAGAGATGATTTAGGTAGTGCGGTAGATTAAGAAAAGAATGCAAGAAGCTCAAGATAGATAGAAATCCTACGCGGACAATCGTCGGATAGAGTTAAATTTTTAAGTATGAGACAAAGTCTTTCTGAAAGTTTCCCTACCAAAGGAGTTCATCGTTTTGGAATTAAAGGAAAACTTAAGCCGTGATTTATCGGACCTTATGAAATACTTGAAAGGATCGGACCCGTGGCATATAGATTAGCGTTGCCACCTAACTTCGCTAACGTTCATAATGTGTTCCACGTCTTCCAACTCAGGAAGTATGTGTATGATCCTAAACACATTCATCACTATGAGGAAATAGTTCCCGGGCCTGATCTGAGCTATGAAGAGAAACCAAAACGTATTCTAGACCGAAAGGAGCAAATGCTAAGGAATAAGGTTATTTCTTTAGTCAAAGTTCATTGGAGACATCATGGTCTAGAAGAAGTGACTTGGGAACTAGAAGACCAAATGAAGGAGAAATATCCGGAGTTATTTTACCAGGTACCAAATTTCGGAAATTTTTTTTTTTTAAGGGGAGGGAATGTAGTAACCCGAAATTTTTTTAGTCTTAATTAGAGCCTAATTAAGTATAATTAGGGGCTTAAAAACATTTATTCTTAAAAACTTATAAATAAGTGCATAATAGATCATTAAGCGATAGAAATTCGATTAATTTTTAATCGAAGAAATAGAAATTAGAAGAATTAGAGAATATTAAGAAATGAGTTTTATTATGATGAAATGTGAGATATATGATTATTATTATGTGTTGAATAAAAAATTTCAATTAATAGAAAATGTGCTAATGAAATGTATTAAATATTTCTATGTGGGATTTATTTATAAAATGAGATTAAATATTGTTTAAGCTATTAAATGGCCTGAATAAATATATTTTATTAATATCTAGTGATAAAGAAAATATTTCCTATGATTTTTGAATTTTATGAATAAATAGAATAATTATTTGATTAATGGTATATGAAAGTATTAAAGTTATAATTATATGAATTTAATTCCAATAATGGATATAATTGTTTTGGATCTTTATAATAATGATAAAATTGAGTTTTTACTATTAAGGAATATTAATTTTCAATGTTAGTAATTTTAGAAAAATATGTTTATTATTTTCAAAAAAAATTAAGAAATAAAAGAAAATGAAAAGAAATTAATAAAGCTATATGTATGTGTGCCTTCTAGAAATTTAATCATCAAAAATCATCTTCCACCCCCAAACTCCTCCCATTTCGACACACACACACTAGCACACACACAAAAAATTTCTACCACTTTTAATCCATATTTCAAGTGAGAAATTATTAGAAAATCACTCCAAGTAAGGTAATTACCTTGTTTAATCCAAGTTTTTGTGATTTAAATTAATGAACATGATGTTCTTATGTATTAGGGTTTTAAAAAAATTCTTGATGTAATTTAAGGTTGATTTGTTTAATTTTTGTTATGTTTATTGATTTAATTATGCTTATGATACTTAAATAACATAAGCTATGGTTTTAATTCCTTAAATTCATGAAGTTGGTGAATTAAAGTAGCATCAAGAACCCTAATTTTTGTATGTGAATTATATGTTATGATTTGATTCAATTAAGTTTAGATATGTGTAATTAAGTAGGAATAAACATGATTTGATAAAAGAAATTGAAAGAAATTGAAAGTATATATAATTTCATATTTTCGAAAATTATGATGTTGGATGATCTATGAGTTGTTGATTTTATTTGATCTATTTGATATGATATTTAAGCTTTAGGATATACATAATGCATAATGTGAATTTATAAGAATTTAATTCATGCATATAAATGATTTCCAATTTTTCAAAAATTAAGGGGTACGGATGAACTTTGATTTCTTGATTTTATTTGATGTATTTGATATGATTTTTGAGATCTAGGATATAAATAATGCTTAAGTTGAATTTATGGGATTTTATGGATTTATAAATTTAAAGTTGAAAAATTAAAGTCTATACTAAGTTGTTGAATTTATATGCTAAGTTTGATTAAGATTGGATTTATTTATGGATTAATGATCATTGATGATGGATAGGTATATATATGAATTAATTAGAATTTAATTGATTGTAGATTGGAAAATATATTTAATTATATAATATGGTGGTTGAAGGGCATATATTGATCATGGAATAAATGGACTTGTTTGAGCATGTTTTAAGTTCTTAAGTATATATTTTGGTATATGGTGTTGATTTGGTGGAGTTTTTGATGAATTTGGTTGATTTTGGATTGAAATGACGATTCATTTTATAAACGTTACTCTGTCGAAATTTCGTTAGAATTTGTTTATTAATAAGGTGGTTTAAGTAATTAATTAGCAAACATATGATAAGTATATAAGTGAGATTTGTTCACTTGATTGTTTAAGTTAAGTTTTGAAAATGTGATATATTAATGAAAGGTAATACCAATATAGTACAATATTAGTAATTAATTAGCAAACATATTGATTTGTCCAACACAGGAAGATAATACTAATATAGTACAATATTACGTTAGATTGCATTGTTATAATGTTATAAAATTATTGTTGTTGAAATTTATTCATGTATTATTTATTTCAACTCTTACATTAAGAAAGTTCGGTAAGTCGTTCAAGTTTAATGTTTGTTGACAATATATGGAGTATTTGTCGATACTCACGCTCTGCATTTTTTTTATGCAGGTTGAGCTCGGAGTTGACGATGGAAAAGGATGCTGAGTTAGGGTTCTTTTGCTGTAATAATTATTATGCCCTGAATGTCATGTCTTCACACATGACATTCAACCATCATTCCGTTGTCAAACTCATATGACTTTGACTTGTCTTCTGATAATCTCTTTTGTATATTGAATATATATATATATATATATATATATATGTGTGTGTGTGAAATTTTTAAATGTTAACTTTGAACTTTATGGTTGGTTGTTGATTAGTTAGTTAAACTTATTTGATTCTTGAGAATATTTCAAATTTGAAGCTAGTATGTTTTTACCTTAATCCATTCATAGCCTGATTACTTAATTATTTACTTAATTAAGTAGTCAGGTCATGACACTATGGCTGCTACTTCACATCAGAAGTCTAGTCGGGTGGACGAGCCAAGGCACATGCCGTGAATCCTTCTTACGACATGAATAAACAAGTGGCTGAATTGATGAGGGAAGTACAAGAGCTGAAGATGAGAAAACCAGATCCACCAGCCCAGCACGAGAAATTCATGGAACCTTTGTGTATCTGTAACAAACCCGGGCATAATGTTGATACGTGCCCTAGGATGGGGGAGCTTACTTTTGAAGGCGAAGCAGAAGCCTATGCGATGCAAGGATTCCAACCCTGGCAACAGTTCGAGTCTAATCAGCAACAGTTTGGCTCGGGTGAAGGAATCAACCTAACGTGGGATGGAGGAATCAGAGTCAAGGGCAGAGTTCAAATCAGAGTGCCCCATACCGAAGACCTCCACACCGCCGCCAAAGAAGCAGAGGCGGATCCACAAGCAAGAACAATCCCCACAAGAAGATTCCTCGCAGCAGCCCCACAGCGGCGGCTTCTCACGGCAGCTTCCTCGCAGCAGCGAGATAGCGGGCACCTCCACCACCACCTCAGAGGCCAGCTTTGGAGGATATGTTCGCCCAAAGAATGGATGCTTAAGACTCCACAATCAAACGTTTAGAGATGAAAATGGGACAAATTGCTAGCAAGCTGAACGAGCTATTATAGCAAGGAGCAGTGGGGAAACTTCCTAGCCAACCCCATCGTGCTCAAAGGTCACCGCTTGTTTGAGGTGGTCGGGTGATTGAGAATAAGGTGGGAGAGACATCTGAGAAGCAGATGAAATCTCAGGAGGTGGAGAATGAGAAAGAGACCGAGGTCAAATTGCATAAGGCAGCAAAGCCTTATACTCCTTTGATACCCTTTCCACATCGACTGAAAAATGAGAAACAAGACCAGCAATTCAACGAGTTCTACAAACTCCTGTCCAAGGTGAATGTCTATTTGTCTCTGTTGGACGTGATCAGAAATGTGTCGGCCTACGTCAAGTTTTTCAAGGAGCTGGCCTCAAAGAAAAGAAGATTTGGAGAGTACGAGATGGTCGTGGTCTCTGAAGTAGCTAATTCCATCCTGCAGCACCAGTTGCCTCCCAAACTCCGGGATCCGGGTAGTTTTATCATTAAAATTGCTTTAGGTAATGGTAAGGAAGCTTTTGGCATGCTTGATTTGGGGGTCGGGATTAATCTGATGCCTTATTCAATTTTCAAACAATTAGAATTAGGCGAACTTAAACCCACTCGCATGTGTCTACAACTAGCCGATAGGTTCGTCAGATATCCGAAGGGTATTATTAGGACATTTTAGTTAAGGTGGGTGGGTTGATAGTTCCTGTTGACTTCGTTGTTTTGGAAATTGGTGAGGTTAGGAAAGATGGAAAAGAGCACACACTATTATTGAGGAGGCCATTCATGGCCACAATCAACACACTTTTTGACGTTAAGAGTGGCACTTTAAAAATGACTGTGCTAGGTGAAACCGTGTCTTTTTCTGTTAGGGACAGTGTGATGTTTCCCTCTGCTAATTCTATTGATGATTGTGCTTTCATCGATACTATTGATCCCTTGGCCAAGAATGTGTTATTGCAGGAGCATAGCCCCGAGGAAGTTTTTGCAGGATCGGCTGACGAGGAAGAGTGGGAATTTGAAGTTGCTAGCATGCCAAAGCCCACTCTAGAAATGAAGAAACTGCCACAACATTTGAAGTACGTATTCTTGGAGGAGGGAAATGAAAAGCCAATTATCATCTCCGCTGAGCTTTCAAATGTTGAAGAAGAAGAACTGTTTTCGGTTCTAAGAAAGAATAAGCTTGCCTTTGGGTGGAGTCTAGCCGACATCAAGGGAATCAGCCCAACGACATGCATGCATCGTATCGCGCTTGAGGATGAAGTGAAGCCGGTTATTGATGCCCAGAGGAGATTGAACCTGATCCCAGTGAAGTGGTGATGAAGGAGATTTTGAAGCTTCTCATGGAAGGGCTTATCTACCATATCTCGGATAGCGAGTGGGTTAGCCCAGTACATGTGGTGCCCAAGAAGGGAGGCATCACAGTGGTAAAGAATGAGAAATGAGAGATGGTGCCTACAATGGCTACTACCGGTTGGCGCATGTGCATCGACTATCGAATGTTGAATGCCGCGATGAAAAATGACCATTTTTCTCTCCTTTTTATTGATCAAATGCTTTATAGGTTAGCCGAACATGAATATTTTTGTTTTCTTGATGGTTTATCTTGTTACTATCAGGTTGCTATTGCAATAGAGGATCAGGCCAAGACGGCGTTTACAAGCCCTTTTGGTACATATGCTTACCGACGAATGCCTTTTGGCCTTTGTAATTCACCAGGCACCTTTCAGCGATGCATGATGTCAATTTTCTCTGAGATGATTGGAGATTTCCTTGAGGTATTCATGGATGATTTATCAGTATTTTGATCTTCTTTTCATGATTGTCTAGATAAGATTGATCGTGTGCTTAAACGTTGTGTGGAGAGCAATCTCACTCTAAGTTGGGAAAAGAGTCACTTTATGGTAAAAAGTGGGATTGTCTTGGGACATATTGTGTCTAGAAATGGCATTGAGGTTGACAAGGCTAAAGTGGATGTAATTGAAAAATTACCTCCACTCGTTGATGTTAAGGGCATTAGGAGTTTTTTAGGACATGCGGGTTTTTACCGTAGGTTTATAAAAGATTTTTCTAAGATAAGCCAACCTTTGTGACATCTACTTACTCAAGATGTTCTTTCAAATTTGATGATAAATGTTTGCATGCTTTCAATTTGCTCAAAGATATATTGACTACTGCTCCTGTTGTTGTTGCTCCAAATTGGTCACTACCTTTCGAAATAATGTGTGATGCTAGCAATGTGGCTGTGGGAGATGTTTTAGGTCAACGTGTGGATAAAATGTTGCGTGTGATTTATTATGCTAGCTTAACTTCAAGTTAATTACACAACTACTGAAAAAGAGTTGTTTGTTGTTATCTTTGCTTTAGATAAGTTTCGTGCTTATATCATTGGTTCTAAAGTAATTGTTCACAGTGATCATGCTGCCTTAAGATATCTGTTGACTAAATCCCAGGCCAAACCTAGATTAATTCGTTGGGTTCTACTTCTGCAAGATTTTGATCTATAAATTACAGACAGGAAAGGTAGTGACAATGGCGTAGCTGACCATTTGTCTCTTCTCGAGTCCCCATTTGTTTTACCTGCACAGCAGAGTCTTGCCGAGTCTTATCCTTTTGAGCATGCTTTGGAAATTAATTCATCACCTTGGTATGATGATATTGTTAATTACTTGGCTTGTGGCTCTTTGAGACCTGATTTGACTTCCCAAGAAATGAAGAGATTTCTTAGTGTGTGCATGAATTATTTTTGGGATGATCCATGTCTTTTCAAGCTCGAGAAGGACGAGGTGGTTAGAAGATGCATTTCTGATCAGGAGCAAGGTCAAGTTTTAAGGTTGTGTCATGAGGCCCACTGCGGAGGACATTTTGGTGGGCGCAAGACAGCTTTTAAAGTGCTGCAGAGTGGTCTCTTTTGGCCAGCTCTTTTCAAGGATGCCGACGCCTTCTACCTCTCATGTGACAGATGCCAACGAGTGGGCAATGTGGGGAGAAGAAATGAGATGCCACTGAACAATATCCTTGTCGTTGAAATTTTTTACGTATAAGGTATTGATTTTATGGGACCTTTTTCCCAAAATCTAATGGATTTGAATACATTTTGCTTGCTGTTGATTATGTGTCCAAGTGGGTTGAAGCAATTCCCACGCGGACTAGTGATGCTAATGTTGTCTTGAAGATTGTGTAGAAGAACATTCTTTGCAGGTTTGGTTTTCCCAAAGCGATCATAAGTGATGGGGGGCGTATTTCTATAACAAGTTGTTCAAGAAGATCATGGAGAAAAATGGCATCACCCACAAGGTGGCCACGCCGTATCATCCACAAACTTCGGGACAGGCTGAGACAAGCAACAAGCAGATCAAATGTGTGCTCAAAAAGACAGTCTAACCGTCCAGGAAGGATTGGTCAATGAAGTTGAATGCTGCACTTTGGGCATACCGTATTGCATTCAATAGCATTTTGGGAATTAGTCCATATAGGCTTGTGTATGGAAAGACGTGTCATTTACCTGTTGAGATTGAACATAAAGCTTATTGGGCGATAAAGGCCATAAATCTCGACATCACAGAAGCAGGTAAGGGTAGAGCTTTCCAGATGACCAAACTCGAAGAATTGCGAGACGAAGCATATGAGAATGCCCGTATTTACGAGGATAAAGTTAAGCGGATTCATGATCGGGAATAGTTCGTAAGGATTTAAGGTCGGGAATGAAGGTTTTACTTATTCAATCTCGTTTGAAACTCTTCCCCGGAAAGCTCAATTCCAAGAGAAGTGGTCCCTATATTATTGAAGAGGTATTTTCTTACGAAGCGGTTTTACTTCGTGATCCTAACACCAACGGATCATTTACTGTGAACGGACAGCGAGTGAAACCATATTTTGATCGAGAGGATTTGGAAGAAGTGAAGAACGTCTTGCTCATCGATCCTCAATATCTCTGATCTAACTACGTCGTGCTCACGACGTTAAATTGAGTACTACATGGAAGTTTATCCACGAATTTTTCTTGTCTTTTCTTTTCTTTATCTTTTTGTCTTTTTCTCTTTTATCTTTTGATCTATCTCTTTTTGTCTGTTTTTGGTTCAGATCGTTGAAATGAAGCTATCCGGCGTTCAGCGTGAGTGGCGCTCAAAAATGTACATTTGCTCTTCGAAACTGGCGTTCGAAGTGATCCAGCATTCATGCTTAATACAGAAGTCATCCACAACCGGTGCTTAAGGTGAACCAGCGCTCAAGATTTGGACAGAAGCCGTTCACAACCGGCGCTTAAGGTGAACCAGCGCTCAAGAGTTGTACAGAAGCTATCCACACCGTGAACAAACATTCATTCAGAATGGACAGATACTTCTCGGTAGCGCTCTATGTGAACCTGCGCTCAATCCCCCTAAATCGACGCTCAACCCATGAGCCGACGCTCCAAAAAAAAAAAAAAAAACCGACGTGCCCCCTCCTGAGCTGGCGTTTATATTAGGGAACCATGCCCTAATTTTCATTCAGAATTCAGAGCTGCTCCTCCCACTCTCCTCCGATGTTTCCAGTGCCCGCGCACCGTCCAACCGACATTATTCACCCAACGCTCACCCGCTATCCCAGCGTCCGTTCGCCGTCCATCGGTGCTCGCCCTACGCACGCGCGTTCGTGCACCCTCAGCCAGTGCGCTCCGAGCACCCGTTCACCGTTCTCCCCAGTGCTCACCCATCTACGCACGCTCAGCCGGCGCTAGACTTCCAACGCTCGCTCGCCGTCCATGCCCAGTGCGCACCCGCTCTCACTGCGCACGGGCGTTCGTGAGCCCCAGATGCCATCCGAACTCCCCTACACATCGCCCAGCGCCTGCGCTCCGACAACTGGTTCTCACTCATC
Organism: Salvia rosmarinus; assembly: GCA_036937905.1. Taxonomy (NCBI): domain Eukaryota; kingdom Viridiplantae; phylum Streptophyta; class Magnoliopsida; order Lamiales; family Lamiaceae; genus Salvia; species Salvia rosmarinus. The sequence goes on along the minus strand of CM072822.1, from coordinate 50,255,742 downwards.
TCACCCAAGTAGCGCCCAAAGCGTTCGCCGACGCCTCTCGGTGTCGCTTCGACCAACGCTAGCTTCTAGCTCCCGCTCGCCGTGTTCCACCAGTGCGCTCGCTCGCTCGCCCACGCAGGCTCGTGCACGTAGCCCAGCCGGTGTTCCTCGCCAGCACGCTCACGAGCGCCCCAAACGCCGTCCGCATGAAGCCCAGCCCTCGTAGCTCTCGCGCGACACTCACCCTACGCTCGCCAGCCCACTCGCATAGCACCGAGGCCTTTCCAAGCTAGTCTCCTAGCATCTCTTCATCATGGTTCGCACAAAGAATCCACTCGTCTCTTTGACGAAAAGAGCAAGAATAGACGTAGACGCTTCGGGATCCAGTGAATCGCCCGAGGATTTAAGGGAGAACTACAATGCTCCGTTCTCTATTTATTCGTCCCAAGAAGGTATTTTCTTCTCAGTTGTCCGTTCTAAGGAGATTAGTCACCCACGTTCTTATGATTGGAATATTTTGGCTTCGTTGGGTGTTGATGCAACTGTGAAACGATATTTGAAATTGTGGGGTCTTCTTGATTTGGCAATAAGAGAATCGGAATATGGTATTAAGCCTGTGCTTAGGGAATTTTGTGTGTGGCTCGAGACCAGTGCCAATTTTAAATCAGCTTACTGTCGGTTGGGGGGGCTGATGTGCTCTTACACCAAAGGTTATGCACGATGTATTTGGTTTTCATGTTAGTGGATTTTCTGATGTACCAAAGGATTTTTCTCTCGCTGAAACATGGAAAATTTTATCTGGTTTTGATAACTGGTCATCAGCAGGAACTTCTAGTGCCTTCATTAATGACCCAGCTCTGGTTATCGCTCATAAATTCCTTGCATATAACCTCACAGGGAAAGAGCAGGCAAATAAAGTGAGTGCTCATGAAGTTTTCTTCTTGTGGTGTGTTGTGAATAACAAGAAGATTTGTGCAGCACCGTTATTTTGGCGACGATTTGATTATATGAGGTGACACCATAAGACACATCTTTCCTTGAGCCAGTATCCCTTGATTCTGACCAAGTTCTTTGGGGGATTAACTGGAGAAGATTTCCAAGATCGGGCTCCAATGTCATTGAGAATTTTCCCAGCACGTTCAGCGATTTTCGGGTGATTGCATCCGATCCGCTACATTGCTTCCTTATGAAGCACGGCGTTGTGTCCAAGAGTATATTATGATTAAGTAGAACCATCCGTCCAGGTCTCATGCCGGTACAGCTACCCCGATGGAAGAAGATATCCCCGAGGATGAGGCCGTTGAAGAAGGAGAGGCGGGAACACATGACACGTCCCTCCTGACTTACCCCTACTCCCCATCAGCCCCAAAGCGACGCCTTCAGTGATCTTATGGCTCATTTTGACTCCAGCTTTGGCCAGTTTCAGTAGGCCACTTCACAGTAGTTTGGGGACTTTAGCTCTTCCTGGAATCAGAACTTTGAGGAGTATAGGCAGCAGATGGGTCAGCAATTCACAGATTTCAATCAATCAATGAACCAGGGGTTTGGAGAGTTTCGTGATGAGGTGTATCAGCGTCTTGACACCCAATCTCGCAAGTTCAACGACTTCAGTCAATCTTCACAATAGGCGTTTGGAGATTTTCATCAAGATGTTTACCGACGATTAGACACCCAAGAGCAGCATCTGGCTGACCTTCAGGCCAAGTGGGACGCCTGGTCCCTATCCCACACTGCCTATCCACCGCCACCACCACCGGACCAACAGTGATGCTTCACTGTTGAAGAGTATGTATATATTTCTTTATTTTATTTTCTCTCGTCCTTCTTTTGATGGTTTGTTTCTTTTCCTATTGTGGTGTGTTTTTCCTTTGCTTTTATGGTGTCTGATGCAGGCCTCCTCTTGGAATGCGATTTCTGAGCGACCCTCTTTCTACCATCTATTATCAGGGAAGTCTCATTCTCTATTGGCCTTATTTTGTTGTTAATGTTTAGAGCTCTGGGGATAGCGCTCGAATATGTGTAGGGGGGAGATTTTTTGGTTATATGTCGTGCTCTGTTTATGTGCATGATTGGCAATATGGATCTGTGTTTATTTTGACCTCTTGGACTCAAGTTTTTGTTTATGCGAATAAGTTAGGATTGTGATTTTTGCACCTGAACTCTGTGGTATTGGTCAAACCTTGATGTATTCTCGTTTATCTTGATGTTATGTTATTGAAGTGCAATGTGAATTGACGAGATTGTGTGAATTAATCCTAAATCAGGGGTTATTGATGTGATTTATCCGACTAATGCTAGGGGTAGTGTTAACAGTGTGGTTATCTAAATACTTGTTTCATTAAAAAAAATGAAAAAGAAGAGAGAAGAATGAGAATGAAAACTCCAATAAATTGTTGAGATTGTATAAATGGATGATGGGATTCTGCCCCTCTTTCTCGTAAATCGAAAAATAGGCATGGGAAACCATGATAGGAGGACGAGTTCATTGAGAATTTACCTTTAGAACATTGTTCCAAAATCTGTTCATACTTTCTTTATTTTCTCAAAAGAAACTTGTTGCTAAAGGTGACCACTTTAGTTAATTCACCCCTAGCGGAGAGTTGGGTCTGAGCAAAAATCACCTACTTGTTTATTTGACATTATCACAATCTTAGATTTTTCACGTTAACTTTGATTTTGTATTCATCATGTTTGGGGAAAAGGCAAAAAGAGCTTTGATTGATTGGATTAAGAGTTAAGTTTCATAATTTATTTTTCTACTCTTATTAGTATAGATTTTGCTTGAGGACAATCAAATAAATAAGTGTGGGGGAGTTGTTTGGTTTTATTTTGCGCTTATTCTTGGTATTCTTTTACATGCCTTTTTCAGTGTTTTGTCTTTCTTATGCCGTCGTTTTGATTAGAATTTTTCGTTTCGGACATATTTGGTTTGTCGTGATATTTTGTAGAAAAACGGTATTAAAATAGGATAAAATGGATATGCCAAGAATTATCATACATTGAAGAGCATCTTGTCAAAAATCTGTGAACATAAACGGATCGTAATTCGGAGCTCGGACGCGAGAGAACAGAGCGAAATAGCGAAGTCGTGCAAGTGCGTCTTGTGAGTGCCCGTCGCCCACGCCGCCAAAGACTCATCACTCGCCACCAGGCCTTCGCCTCCACCAGCGCTCGATGGCGTGCGCCGCTGTCTTGCTCGACAACACCCGCTCGCCCGCGTCGTCTCATCCGGTGCTCAACGCGAGCGCCTCACCCGATGCTGTGCCCCACGAGCTCATTCTCGGTCCGAAGCCCGCTCGCCCGCTCCGCCGTCATGCATGCCAACTCACCTCTCCGGCATCGCGTGCCGCTCGCCGCTAGCCTTTACCGCGCTCGTTGCCACTCGCTCCGCGCCCGCTGGCCACCAACCACCCAGCGCTCGCTCCACCCGCCAGCGACCACTGCACTCGCCCATCTGGTGCTCATCGCAAGCGTCCATCCAGCACAACATCCGGCGTTGTGCTCCGAGCGCCCGCTCGTCCTTTTTTCCTTGCGCGTTCACGCCCGCTCAAGCCAGCGCTCACTTCTGAGACAAAACCTCTCCACCCATGAGCGTTCGTGCCTAGCGAGCTCTCACTTTGGAAACAGAAGCCTCCACTCTGCGCTCGCTCAGCGTGCAACCGGCGCTCACTCACTTAATATAGATATACGCGCAACGCGAGTTAGGTCATTATTCATTATTCAGTTCTGAATTTATCCGCACAACCATTGTTCTTCATTTCAATTTTCGGAAGCTTTCATACGACGACAAAGATACAATCACAATATTAATTCATGTCTTTTATTTCTTCGATTGAATAATTTAGTTTATCAATTTATGCTTTTGGATTTATAATTTACATCGGATTGATTACATAGTATTATTGTTTTGTGATTTACGATGGATTGATTACATAGTGATATTGGATTGTTGGTTGTTCCTTTGATTCTATTTCTTCTAGTATTTGATAATTTACATTTTATGCAATTGATATTGGATTTTAGTAGAGTATTGAATCGTTCTTCGTTGAATATGTTGAATCTCTTTCCGTTGAATTTTATTATTTCTTGTTTGATGATCTAGATTAGTTTGTTCTACGCTTAGTTTCTTGCATTACTGTTTTCGTAGGTTCTCAACTAGGGATTGACAACTCCTAGTTAGATTTCTTTTATTTATATTTCCTTTGAGTTTTTCTATTTCCGTTTGTTTCAAAACTCCCGTTGGAATTAGAGTGTTTAGGATTTACCGTTTTTATGTGCAACGTGAACAATAAGCCCTGTTATGTTTTCCTTGAGAGACGACTTGGGTTAACTATCCCTCTACAATTACCTCATTCGATTATGAGTCAATTAAGAGAGCATTTTTAGTTCAAACAAATCCTTCGGATGAACTGCTCCAATAGCGATTACAATGCGTTAACGTAACGTAGAATTATGTTGTGTTGTCAAAAATTTATATCTCAACTGATGTCATATATTAATTAGTTCCTATAGTTGCGATTGTCACAACTTTGTTGACTTTTTAAAATCATCATTAGTCCTAATCTTCATGATGAGTCATTAGTCACAGCCTAATCTCTTGATTAAGAAGTTGGGCATGATAGATTAATATCGAGCTTGGTTCTCTTGGGTGATTAATATTTGAAGTTGTTTCAATTCCTAAAGTAATTAGAGTCAGTAAAGCACAGTTTTCCAAATCCATCTCCGCCAGCTCAACCAAGTAAGCAAGATAAAATTTTTATGAGTATTGAAAAATGTTTTCATTTTAGAAAGTTATTTGATCAAGTCATGCATTTGATAAAGGCATGCATTTGATAAAGCCATGCATTTTATAAAATCTTGCATTTGATAAAGTTCTCCATATGATTGACAAGTTATGCATATGATATGATGTGAAGTATATATTGATAAGCGCATTTTACGTTTATAGTTGATATTTGAAGATGAGTTTAGCTCGTTTAATGTGCGTTCGTATCGATTCTAATGTTTTATCTATTTTTAGAAGATCTGCTCTTGGGTGTTCTTTTGGTGTTGTGTAGGTCTATATGTTGAAAATCGAAGCAAGGAGCGACGCACGAGCCAAAACATAATCTGGCGTGTTTCTAGCGACCAGACTAGCGGTGGCTAGGTCGGCCGCTAGGAAACACTGCGAGAACCCGAAGACCGCGACCGCAGAGCAGCCCATGCGAAGCGGCCTAGCGAGAAAGCCAGTGGGCGATTTCTCGCGACCACTGAGTATGGCTAGCGACCGCTGGTCGGTCGCGAGTACCAGCGGCGCAAGGCGGCGAGCGGGCGAGAAGGCGGCGAGATTACCTCGCGACCACACCTAGCGACCGCTAAGGGTGGTCGCGAGGCAGCGCAGAAGAAGAAAATTAGGGTTTGGGGTGTGCTATATATGGCAACACCCCTCGCGCCCAAGAGCCCCAATCACGCCCGCACCTATTTTACTTGAGTTTTCCTCGGTTTTACATTCTTTAGCTTTAGTCTTCGTTTAGTTTAATTCTAGTATTGTTTTTCCGTCGTTCTAGTTTAGTTTATCGTTTCGTTATCGATCGGAGCGTTTTGTCCGTCGTTTTCCTTTGTTTTCCGTTCGTTCGCTTGGGATTGGATTGAAGACCAACCTTTGTTCATCAACGCTTCCTCTACGGGTTTTATATATTTAATTTACGCTTTTATGATTAATTAGTATTTCATTACATTTATTATATACGGCTAGTTTTCCGTTCTAATCCTGTGGGTTTGCATGATCCGATCCTATATGTTGTGAGTTACGCTATCGTTATTTACCTTCCGAGCATTGATTCATGATTCGAGTGTGCTTATTTATATGTGTTGATTTACGATCAATCTTGATGCATATCTAGTTGTCGGTTAATGACGTATCAGATTAATTGTCAATCGTTATCGAATGCATGATACGATTAAACGCGAGTCGTAATTGAGATAGGACGATCGTAGGAAGCATATTCTTAGTGATCCTTTTGGGTTGCTTATTTTCCTCTAGAGGCGTAAGCGTGATAAGGAAAATTAGTAATCAACTGCCGAATTGTATAATGGCGAAGTTGTTGGTTATATATGTGATCTTCCGTCTTATGCGGATTAAAGCGGTTAATAATAAGCGGGATAAACATCGTTGTGGATAGGATTGGTGCATCCCTAGGATTAGTCTTTCTTCTGATTATCTTCGTGATTTTATTGCTTTCTTTATATTTCTGTTTGGTTACTTTTGCTTTGGATTTAATTATCTGAAGCCCCAAAATTCACAACCTAAATTACGTGCTTGGATAATGATGAATTGTCGTTGAGCTAGCTTCATGTTTCGTGATACAATCTACGTGGATACGATGCTTGCTTACCCTATACTTACACCTTTTGCGTGTAGAAAATTAAGCGATTAAATTTTGGCGCCGTTAGGGATTATTAAGATCACATAGGAATAATTTGTGATTTGGATTTATTAATTGAAGTTATATATATATATTATTATTTATTTTTGAAAGTGCTAATTTCTCTCTTTTCTCGGTGGTTTATCGTACAAGATCTCGGGGACCTCACAAGTATTTTAGATCCAGAGATCGAAAGCTCTCAAAGGAGAAGAGGACGAGAGAAGAGGCGGGCTGAAATGGCGGCCGATCCATAAAGCAGGGCATTCCTCCCGAGCAAGTTGCACGTATGCTAGTGACTTTGCGAGATCGTCGGATAGCGAACATGGGAATCATTGTCCACTGCTCCGGAGGAAAGACCACGAACCACATGTACCGACATCCTACCGAGCAGTTCAAGGAGGCGGTTGGGGCCCGTGCGTTGATGCAAACAATTTTGAGTTAAACCGCCCACGATCGGTATGGTCGAGGAGAGCGGTTTGGGGAGGAGTCACGGAAGACCGAATCGCATCTCGAGGCGTTTCTCGACATTTGTGACACCATCAAGCAGAATGGGGTGCCACAAGACACAATCGGATCATGTTCGGTTTCTCGGCTGTGACGGCGAAAGATTGGTTGAAGTTTGGACCGGTGGCATCGACACTTGGGAAACTTTGCGAAGTTTCTTCGAAATACTTTCATGCCGCCGAAGCGCAGAAGATCATCGCGAAATCTCTCATTTTGCAAAACCACGGCGAATCATTATTCGAGGCATGGGAGAGATTCGAGGTCTATTGAGGCGATGTCCACAACATGGGTTCTCGAGGCAACAAATAACTTTCGGTTCTCGGTTGGTGACATGGCGGGCGAGGAGTATGGTGGATGCGTCGGCGGGGGATGCCTATTGAGCAGAGACACATGTAGGCGAGGCAAGCCGTATTGTAGAAGAGATGGCTGCCAATGACTATCGATGGCCAACGGAGAGGCCATCGTTCAAAGCATTGCTTGTTGAGTGATTGAAATATGGCGACCTCATGAAGAAGTTCAATCTTTTGAAGAGTCAGTTGAAGCGAGCGTGAGTCACATCAATCGGAGAAGTCATTCAAATTTCCAACAACCTTGAAAGAGCTTGATACTCGAATTCGATTCGAGAGCCGAGGAAGCCAAGTCTCGAAGACATGATGCGCAGATTGGTTGTAAGCAACCAACAATTGTAACGAATCGAATCGTTCATCGGCAACACCGGCGAAGATAAATCACTTGGAGTCATTGTGGCGGCTGGGAAAACACATAAAGATGTTGGAAGCTCAAATCGGTCAAATTGCCGTACAAGTGAATGCTTACAAAAGGCGGGCCAATTTAGTAATGTCTGAAGTGAACCCAAGAGTCGATGCCGCCATTCGGGGCGAGGTGGGCGAGCCTGCAGAGCCCTACCGAAAGAAGAGCAAGAAAGACAGCGACGCAGAAACTTCATGACCGAGCTCGCGACCATGAGCCCGATCGCGAGCCATCTGGTTTGTCCCAGGGCGCCCCGAAGGCGGCGCGCGCCACAGCGCGACCATGAGCTATCCGAATATCCGCGCACGAGTTGTTCGCGGCGACCAGCCGCATAAACCCGACCATGAGCACTCGATCAAGCACATGGCGAGAAATCATTGTGAGCTCGCGCATAAGCTCACACGCGAAGAAGGAAATCGTGCGCCAGATTCCTCGCGACCATCCAGTGATCGCGAGGTCGACCGCGAGGCACCCCAAAGGCTAATTCTACGATATTCCTCCGGTCCGTTTAAGTCGACTTGTCAGTCGAAATATGATGAAAAATTTGCTCGTTTCAAAGAGGTATTCGAGAAAGTTGAGATAAATTTGCCTCTCTTTGAGCGTTGCGAAACATCTTAGGGCTACATGAAATTCTTAAAGGCAGCTTGCAAGTAAGAAAAACTTGGGAAATTTGAGAAAATTTCCTATCCAAGAGTGCAGATGCCGTCTTGCAAAAAGCTCCCTTTGAAGCGAAGGATCGGCGGTTTCACGTTAGAGTGCGAGATCGCGAGCGAATTTTCCAAATGTGTTATGCGACTTGGGGCGAGCATCAATCTGATGCCGTTGAGCGTTTTCAACCGGCTACACCTAGGAAAAATGAAGCCGGCGAAGATTTCATCGATGATGGTGACGATTGATCACATATCCAAAAGGTATCGTCGAAGATGTGTTGGTAAGAATTGGGATTTTGTTTTCCTGCGACTTTGTTATTCTTGATATTCCGAATTCAAACAACAACCACTAATCCTTGGTAGACCTTTTCTAGCAACCGGTGATGCGTTGATTGATGTGCGGGAAGGAAACCTCACGTTTCGTGTTAGCGATGAGGAGCTCAAAATTTCCATATCTGACGCCATCAAGCAACACGGCGATGGAAAGCCGGAAGATTGTTGCTCGATCACGGCTGCTGCTGCGGATCCGTCTCGCGTTTAGAGGTACTCGGCCGATCGAGGAAGCTGCGAGAAGGAAGAAGTGGACTCGGCATGGAACTCCGAGTGTTTCATTCAAGTTTGGGGGCCCTTCCATAGTCGGTGGTGGTCATCCGTAAATCAAGTTTAAAGGTTCCACAAGTCGAGAAAGATGTGTATTGCTACCAAACGCCGGATTAGCGAGGTTAGTGATGGTCTAGCTAAAGGCGTTAAAGTAAGCACTTGTTGGGAGGTAACCCAGCGTTTTCTTTATTTTGTTCTCGTGTTTTGTTTTGTTTTTCGTTTGTGTTGTTCTTTTGTCGTGTTTACATTTTTCGTTTCGTTTTCGTATACGTCGATCAGCGAGTTAAGTGAAGTGTGTTAATCCATGTGGCGATGACGATAGAAAATTTTGTGAAATTTAATGATAGTGCACATGATATGTTAGAAAATGACGCATGAATGACGTGAGATGGCTTAGAACATTGTTTTCACCATTTGCTTAACCCGTGAGACTTGAGCTTCCTTTGTATAAACATCTTGATCTGATTTCTTTTAATTGTGTGATATCATGCATGTGATTATCTTCTAGAACTTGCCGTGTTTACGTATCGAGACTATGATATGTGTTTGAATTTGGAAAGGATAAAGGCCGTCTTTGTTAACCACATTTCACCCAAACACTAACTTGATGATATATACCATTTGTCGCCTTCTTTGAGCCTTTATTAGACTTTTCTTTCGATTAACGGATGATAGGGGTGAGGATGGATATGGGAATCAAAGGGGTTGAAATTTTGATGTAGTTATGGCGAAAAGTTTATTTTAGAAAAATACATACGTGGTAAAGAATAGTACCTTTGTTCGTGATTATTAAACCTATAAGCTCTAGAAAAGAAAAGAAAAAGAAAAATGATAAGTTCACTATGAGTGTTGAGCATAAAGGGTCTTTAATCAAAGTATAGGTACCTTTTGAGGCATGAAACGTCGATTTAGCACGTTGGGAAAGAAGAAAATGGACAAAGTCCATATGTGTCGAAAAGTATAAATGGGGTGCTTGGAATATTTTTGAGTCACTTAGCCATATATTATCCTACCTTAACCAATGTGCCTACATTATAACCTATGAAAAGTCCTCTTTGATCCTCGTTTGAACACATTTGACGGTGGAGATGTTAGAAAGCAGCAAGCCTATGGTAAGATGTTGCATTGCTTTGATCTTTGAGTGTATACCGTCCTTAATTTCTTTATGAGTTTGAGTGTATTCTATATATTTTACGCACATGCCTTTGTGAGGTTGAATTAAATGAGTTTTTTGCCGTAAATTGTTGTTTGTGTTGAGTGGACTAACGTCGTCATGTGCACTAATATTTTTGAGCGTTGATATGTTTGGAGGCTAGAATGGTTATCCTCTTTGCTATGCTCGTTGATCTTTCGTTTGTCTTTCATTACATTTTTGTTTGAGGACAAACAATGCTTTAAGTTTGGGGGTTTGATAAGCGCATTTTACACGTTTATAGTTGATATTTGAAGATGAGTTTAGCTCGTTTAATGTGCGTTCGTATCGATTCCTAATGTTTTATCTATTTTAGAAGATCTTGCTCTTGGGTGTTCTTTTGGTGTTGTGTAGGTCTATATGTTGAAAATCGAAGCAAGGAGAACCACGCACGAGCCAAAACATACAATCTGGCGTGTTTCTAGCGACCAGACTGGCGGTCGCTGGGTCGGCCGCTAGAAACACGCTACGAGAACCCGGAAGACCGCGACCGCAGAACGCAGCCAGCGGCGGCCTAAGCGCGAGAAAGCCATCGGGCGATTTCGCGACCACTTGAGTATGGCTAGCGACCGCTGGTCGGTCATGAGTACCGGCGGCGCAAGAGACCATGCGGGCGAGAAGGCGCGCGAGGATTACCTCGCGACCACACCTAGCGACCGCTAAGGGTGGTCGCGAGGCAGCCGGCGTAAAGAAAATTAGGGTTTGGGGTGTGCTATATATGGCAACACCTCGCAAAGAGCCCCAATCACGCCCGGACCTATTTTACTTGAGTTTTCTCGGTTTTACATTCTTTAGCTTTAGTCTTCGTTTAGTTTAATTCTAGTATTGTTTTCCGTCGTTCTAGTTTAGTTTATCGTTTCGTTATCGATCGGAACGTTTTGTCGATCGTTTTCCTTTGTTTTCCGTTCGTTCGCTTGGGATTGGATTCAAGACCAACCTTTGTTCATCAGCGCTTCCTACGGGTTTTATATATTTAATTTACGCTTTTATGATTAATTCGTATTTCATTCTGCTTATTATATCCGGCTAGTTTTCCGTTCTAATCCACAGGTTTGCATGATCCGATCCTATATGTTGTGAGTTCTGCTATCGTTATTTACCTTCCAGGCATTGATTCATGATTCGAGTGTGCTTATTTATATGTGTTGATTTCTGATCAATCTTGATGCATATCTAGTTGTCGGTTAATGACGTAACTGTATTAATTGTCGATCGTTATCGAATGCATGATACGATTAAGCCTTGAGTCGTAATTGAGATAGGACAGTCGTAGGAAGCATATTCTTAGTGATCCTTTTGGAGTTGCTTATTTTCCTCTAGAGACGTAACTGTGATAAGGAAAATTAGTAATCAACTGCCGCAATTATCGAATGGCAAGTTGTTGGTTATATATGTGATCTTCCGTCTTATGCGGATTAAAGCGGTTAATAATAAGCGGGATAAACATCGTTGTGGATAGGATTGGTGCATCCACAGGATTAGTCTTTCTTCTGATTATCTTCGTGATTTTATTGCTTTCTTTATATTTCTGTTTGGTTACTTTTGCTTTGGATTTAATTATCTGAAGCCCTAAAAATTCACAACCTAAATTCTGTGCTTGGATAATGATGAATTGTCGTTGAGCTAGCTTCTATGTTTTCGTGATACAATCTCTGTGGATACGATACTTCGCTTACCCTATACTTACACCTTTTGCGTGTTGAAAATTAAGCGATTAAATTTTTTAAAAAGTGATAAGTGCAAAATTGTTAAGTTTTGAACATTTAAGTACATAAAGATGCAGACATTTTAGTTAGTATTTATGTTTTATTCTAGGATGGTAAGGACTAGATCTACACCCAGAAAGAGTACAGCACCAAGATCCCTTATGATTGGACGAACGGATCTATTTTATGAGTATCGAATGGAAGAAGCTCAAAGCCTAGTAGAATTTTTGGATAGATTCGTTGAGCTATGGACACAAGTTAGGGAATTTGCGGTGACGAACTGGGATGGTATTCTACAGCTAGTGCGTGTACTTCCTTCCGGATGGCAGGAATGGGCAGCTGTTGTTGCCCTAGATTATATTGATGAATATCGTAGTTTTGCAGAGCTTCCGGGATTCGTGGATATTATTCGAAGACAGTATCAAGCTACTCAGAGTCCACCTCCTGGTTACTACCCTCCAGTGGAAGGTTTTGTTTTTGTCGTCTATAATATCTTAACATCAGACATTTATATTGAAAGTAATGAACCTCAGTTTGAAATAGGCGAATCTAGTACTTCTGCGGTAGTAGATTCAGCCGTTTCTGAATCTTTGATGGAAACTTTTGATACTTCTCTTTATGAAGATCAGGTTGTACCAACTGATACTACCACTTCCTCTGATCAGCTTACATCTGTTGATGTTACTACTTCTTTTGAGCCTAGTCCTATTGTTCCTGACAATTACCTAACTCTTCTTGAAGAAGAGTTTCCCCTTGAAGAACTTGTTGAAGAGGAACTTGATTATGTTGACTTTGACTATGATATGGATGCTATTGACTCAACATGGTATGACTACCTTATAGCCGTAAATGTTTCTCCACTTCAGTCCGTACCATATGAATCTCCACATGAAACCCCACCCACATCCCTTTTCGAAGAAAACGAGTTTGAGACTGAGACTGGATCATCTAGACCAATTGGAACTACCCGATCTTTCAAATATGAACCTGAATTTTTACAACCTATTGGTACTAGTCAATTGAAGCCTCTTCAGCTGAGTGATATGCCATTTATCACAGATCATTCTCTTTTAGACACTGAGAACAGATTTTCTCATCCTACCTCTTTGGCTAACCGTGCTTCTGACCTTCCACCAAAGGATGAATGTATTGAGGAGGTATCGGACGAAGAAAATATGGAGGATATACCAGATGTGAGTGTAGGAGTAGAAGGAATGGATGAAGAAAACGAGATGTTTGGTCCAAGTAATGGAGATGATGCGGCATCAAGGATGGACTAGAAGTATGATGAAATAGATCAGTAATGTGGTGTAATGTTGTACAATTATAAATAGATGGTTAAGTAGGACTGATGTAGATAGTGATGGATGCATAATCTAGACTAACTGGAATAGTTTCCGATGCCTACTCTGCCAAGGCAAAATTTTCCTCTATGTAAAAAGTCCTCTATGAGGAAATTTTCCCATGATATAAAAGTAAACTTTAAAATATTTATGTTATGCTGATTGTTGTTTCTCTTGCTTACTTTTGAACCTATTGTTTATGCAATTGTATGAGTTTATTTACATGTAACCCTATTTGTTAAACCATGATACTTTATTTGCTTTTTTGCTTACATACTGCACATATATTGTTCTTATTAATTTGAAATGCAGTATGCCGCCAAGACGTCGAAATCGAATTCCTGTGGTAGAAGAACAAGAAAGTGAAAATATACCTCAACCTACCCCTGAACCTACCCCTCCTCCAAATACCAGAAAAATTTCAGAACTATTCCTTCGACAAAATCCACCATCTTTCAGTGGAACTGGTAATCCTGTCGAGGCAGAGGAATGGATTCGGGCAATGGAAAGAATTTTCAAATTTTTGGAATGCTCAGATAAGGAATACCTTTTGTGCATTTCCTTTCAATTAAAAGGACCGGTTGACTTTTGGTGGGAATCACGTCAGAAGACTCTCACTCCTGAGAGATTGGAAAATTTTACCTGGGAACAATTTAAAGAGGAGATGTTTGCCAAGTATATTCCTAGGAGCTACAAGAAACAAAAGGAAATCGAGTTTATGAATCTAAAACAAGGAAAGAAAACGGTGGCAGAGTACGATAGAGAATTTTGTAACCTATCTCGTTATGCTCCATACAAGATAGAAACAGACGAGAAGATGGCTGAATTGTTCCACTCGGGTTTACGTCAAGAAATAAGAATCATTTTGGCAAGCCAACCTACCCTATTCTATGCTGAGACGTTGAATAGGGCATTAGACATGGAATTAGAAATGCAAACGGAAAAGATGGCCTCTGAGTCAAATCCAAGTTCATCCCAAATTCAAACCTCACAAAAGATAATGCCTCAAAATCAAAGGTTCAAAAGAAAACAAAGATGGGAACCAAGAGATTTTCCAAATAAGAAACCTTGGCAAAGATCAAACCAACTTGTTTCAAGTTCCTTCCGACTACCCTTCCAAAATCAACCATCACCAATCCCAAATCCTCCCAGAATACCTTTGTGCCCAAAATGTAATAAAGCTCATACTGGAATCTATAGATGGGATACCAATAGTTGTTACAATTGTGGCCAAATAGGTCATTATGCTAATAACTGTCCAACCAGACAAAGACCATTGGAAAGTGGAAGAAAGTCAACTTCCGCTAAACAAATGCCACAAATGAAGGCCATAGGTGGTAGCTTTCAACAGCAAGCTCGAGCGACATCCGTGCCCTAATATCAGATGATTTTACCACCTCAGCCTCAACAAACTCAATCTCAATATCAGAGGGCATTCGCCTTAAATCCAAGGCGACAAGAGCAGAATGCTGAGAATCTTGCAGGAATGGGAACTTTAAATGGCTTACCTATAGTAATTTTCTTTGATACCGGAGCTTTGCATTCTTTTATTTCTAGGACATGTGTAGATGTTTTAAAGCGAACTTAGAGCAAGTGATCGAGATTTGAAAGTGATGACTCCTTTAGGTAAATCCACAATAGTTTCCCACGTATGTTCCAACTTAGAATTTGAGTTAGGAACCCTTAAGTTGAAAGCAATAATTTTAAGAGTAATATCAATGTGGGATGTGGATATTATCTTAGGAATGGACTGGTTAACAGAGAATTTTGCGATAATTCAATGTGAACGACGGGAAATTTCATTCCATCCTCCAGGAAAAGAACCCACTTGTTTTTATGGTGTTGAGATGAAAGAAAAAAGGGTTCCCATAATCTCAGCATTATGTACTGAAAAGCTGATGAGGAATAAGGAAAATTGTGCCTATTTGGTATATTTGAACCTTGATGATAATAAGAAAGAAAAAAGATTAGAGGATGTGTTGATAGTTCAGGAGTATCCAGATGTATTTCGTGAAACATTACGAGGGTTACCTCAAGATAGACAATTGGAATTTGCGATCAATTTAGAGCCCGGTTCAACACCCATTTCAAAAGCACCTTACTGCATAGCACCCAAAGAGTTACAAGAGTTAAAAATCCAACTTCAAGAACTCTTGGACTTAGGATTTATTCGACCCAGTGTGTCTCCATGGGGAGCACATATTTTGTTCGTGAAAAAGAAGGATGGTACCCTAAGAATGTGTATAGATTATAGAGAATAAACAAGCTCACCTTGAAAAAAAAATATATGTTGCCTCGGATAGATGATCTATTTGATCAATTGAAGGGAGCTAGTATTTTCTCTAAGATTGATTTAAGATCAGGGTATCATCAGTTGAAAATTCGTTCAGAAGATATTCCTAAGACCGCTTTTCGAAAACGATATGGTCACTATGAGTTTGTAGTGATGCCTTTTGGACTAACAAATACTCCTGCCGTGTTCATGGATTTAATTAATCGTGTTTTTCACGATTATCTCGATAAATTTGTTTTGGTATTTATCAATGATATTCTTGTATACTCGAGAGACGAACAAGAACATGAGAGGCACCTAAGAGTTGTATTAGAAACTCTAAGAGCTGAAAAGTTGTATGCCAAATGTAGCAAATGTGAATTTTGGCTGAGAGAGGTAAATTTCCTTGGACATATCGTATCAGCCGAAGGAATAAAGGTAGGTCCTGCTAAGGTGCAAGCTGTACAAGAATGGAAATCACCTACGACGCCGAATGAAATTCGAGTTTCTTAGAAATCGGCGGCTATTATCGTCGATTCATCAAGGATTCTCCAAAATAGCTAAGCCAATGACTCAATTACTCCGGAAGGGGTAAAATTTCAATGGATCAAGGAATGTGAAGAAAGTTTTCAAGAACTTAAGAAGCGATTAACTACAGCACCCGTATTGACGGTACCGGAACCTGATCGAGGATTTACCCTTTTACCGATGCGTCAAAGAACGGACTAGGATGCGTACTCATGCAGGAAGGAAAAGTCATCGCTTATGCTTCACGACAGCTGAGGCCGCACGAACTTAACTATCCAACGTATTTCTTAGAATTAGCTGCGGTGGTTCATGCACTGAAGATTTGGAGGCACTATCTGTATGGCTTAAAATGTGAAATTTTCACAGATCATAAGAGTTTAAAGTACTTCTTTGAGCAAAAAAGATTTGAACATGCGTCAAAGAAGGTGGCTTGAACTCGTCAAAGATTATGATTGTGAAATCAAATATCACCCTGGAAAAGAGAACGTGGTAACAGATGCTTTGAGTCGGAAAAGGCAAGGGCAATTAGGAACGATTATCACCCAAGAACAAGAGTTGATCAAAGAATTCGAGAAATTAAAGATAGAAGTAGTACTTCCACCCGATACTGCTGCAAGTATCATATCAATGTTAGTGGTTGTACCAGACTTAAGGGCAAGAATTGTAAATGCTCAACGACAAGATGAACAATTGGAAAAGTTACTAGCCAAGATCAAAACGAAGGATTACAAGATTACTACGAAGCTTGGGACAACGCAATTATGTTCCTGTGACGACCCGACTTCCCAAAGAAGTACGGATCATATGGATCGTCACTGGTATAGTAAGGCAGCGGATATAAACAAAACTAATCAATGCAATTAACCATTTAACTACTCAATAATGCATAGACTAAAAGGGATAATTTGTTCAATACCAACTCGAGTCACAGAAGGACTCGTCAAAGAAGGACACGTCAAAAGGTTCAAGGTTCAACAATAACCCAATCAGGGCACAATTCAAGGAGGCGAGTGCGACCTCAAGTTCAATACGGTATGAAAGCAATCATAAATCAAGCATCAAAATAATATCGAGTTAGGCGGCAATTAAGCGTGTGGACATGCATATGACGATGCATGCCCAAGGTTCTAGAAACCTTCTAATAAAGCATCAAATTAGCTGCTACTCTGCACCACCTCGCACCCATCGTCGATCCTTGCTCAACCTGCACATCAAAAACGAAATGCAGGGCTAAGTACAAAAGTACTCACTTGGACTCGTTGTCGGAAACATTTTCTTTGTCAAAAGTTATTAGCGCCCACAATAGCGCATGAGGATTTTAGTTAAAGACTCGTGCCTATCAAACATTTTATCGTTTTCCAAAAGCGTTCGGCGAACTATTTCATTCACGTTGTTTCCATATCGATCATTCATTCATTCATTCGCGCATTATGGAGTGGCCACCTACACATAGTCGCCGTGACCGGTCGAGGTAGCTAACCTTAACACACGGTCCTGCGTGTACACAATCCGAGTTAGTCCTTAACTAAGTCGGATCCGATCGATACCCTTTTTAACGTTGGTGGACCAACACATTAACATACCATATGGGATATACCAATCTCGGATAGAATAACAACAAAACATAAACATTTGGCGATCAATAACATTTCATGCGATAATATTTCATAAAGCTTTGTAAAACATGCTTTGAGATATGCATAACATTTTCGTTTGAAAGCCCACCGCTAATCCAAGCTAGTGGTTCTAAAAGAAGCGGTGTGATGTTCTTCCTCGCCAACTACGCATTTATCAAACCCTTCATAAGAAAATAGCGTTTCTTAGATTCTTTCTATCGATCGAAGGTTGTTTATAAACTACGACTTAAAGTTCCCAATTAGGGTTTCTTTATGATTTTATGTGATTGTTTAAGACAATTTCTATTATCTTACATTCCCAATTCTCAAGCTATATTACTTCATCGTTCATAAGTGAACTTGAATTATGAATCACATATTCGAGTCTATCCTCGACTCTTAACCTTAGTCTTATTATAACGTTATTACGTTATAGGTTGTCGATAATCAAATTATGATTGATAAATTAGGAAACTCTGAAGCCACTAACTAGACTTAGCAATTTTAGTTACGTCCTAGTAGGTTATGCTTGACGGCTTGTCGTATTAGCACGATAATTAAAAGAGGAGTATTGACTTATGATTCAAGTGAACACATGCTATCATGTAAGTAAGTACTTAAGAATAAATGAAGTGTTTCGGGAATATTAACTCGACTTTTGAGACATAAGGATCGACATCTTATGTTCGAATCTTTGCTTGCACATTACGACATTGTTTGTTTATCCTAACTCGTCGGAGATTACCTATGTCGTATAATCGTTGTTCGTCATCGAGTTGTTTTTAACGCTCAACTAATATCGTATTGGGTTGTCGTTATTGAGTACTAACGTTGTAGCTCGGCTTTTGGTTTTTCTAACTTAGGAACTCGCGTTCGAGTATCCTTTTATGAAATAGAAACCCTAATTTGTGTCTAACTTGATTCTCATTAATTCCTTCTCAAGTTATCGAAATTGGTCGATTTCTTTGGATTCTCGTGCGTATAGTATTATGTTGTTTACGTTTGGGGCTTTGGTTTGTCGGCACAATATAAACATAAACATTCAACACCAAACAATACCATACACAACATGAACTACACTAAAGCATTAGAAAACCATAATTTCTAACATAATACACAATCATTGTGTATGTGTGCATAAGTGTTCCATTCATTTACCATAATCACAACCATTCATTCTAAGCATAATTTCACTATCATAGCATCATTTAACATTAGAATTAAACTCATACTTAGCCATTTTGTTACGTTTTCGATAATTAGCAACAATTAGCATATGTATCCAATAAATTCCAATAAAATCATGTTATACTCCTATCATACTATAGGATTTAATTATCAACTCAATATCATCATATAAAATTTTAAACCATAGGTTAAAATTTATAGTTTTTCGGTAATCACCATTTAATGAGCTTTGGTGTTCAATAAATTCCACAAAAATTATATCATGCTTATACTATATACTAAACATGAAATATCATTTCATATCATGCATTAAAATTTAAACCCATGCTTTTCACCCTTATATATTTTCGGTAATCACATATATATATATACATACTCAATAAATTTCATTCCTTTACAACATGTTTATATTATGCAATAACATGTAAAACATCAATTAATATTTATAATATGAACCAAATGCTTGGAATTCCTTTTGTCCTCACACATATTTTACATATGTGTTCAATAATTCCCAACAATGCATATTAGGTTCATATTATTTCTACACATAACATATCCTATCATTTTCAACAAATGAAATCAAATAAATCCTTAGATATATACATATATTTTTCGGTATTCAAAGGAAAAATAGGAGTAGTGTCTCAAAAATTTCAAGATTAATATATGATGTTCATATCATATATTAAACACTATATCTCAATTATTTCTCAACAAATAAAATCAAACAATGGCTTAAAAATACTTAAATATATTCTACCCATTTTTGAAAAATAGGAGTAGTGTTTCAAAAATTTCAAGATTAATATATGATGTTCATATCTATATTAAACACTATACCTCAACTATTTTCCAACAAATAAAATCAAAATACAAGAAAATTCCAAAAATATTCTAAAAATTATGATATTTATTCTACATGCTCCTAATACATTAAAAAGCAACAATATCAAATAATATTCACAAAAGCATGCTTTATCACATATAAAAAAAAAATAAAGCATAAATTGAAAAAAAACAAACATGCTCCGAAAATTATGAAATTTTTACAGTAGCCTTAGAACATTATTCTAAGAATTTTTTGTTCATGGCTTGAGAGCATTTTATGGCTCTAAAGTCACGAAAAAAATGAGGAGCAACTAGGGTTTTTAAACCCAAAAAATATCAAACAAAAATTTCACTCCATTAGAATGGAAGAGGATGATGAATAATACCTTCCTATGGTCTTAGAAAGATTATTTGAGTGTGGGAGGGGTTTGGAAGGAGGATTAAAGGCTCAAGGCTTGAAGAGTGTAGAGAGAATTTGAAAATTTGAGAGCAAAAAGGGTTCTAAGTGAATGGGCTGCAATGGAGTGTCTCCCCACTGTATTGGAAGACCTAAGGGCTGTCATTTCCCATTTGGGTGTGGTCTTGGTGGTAATTGGGAGGTGGATTGGTCAAATTACCCGTTTTGGCATGTTAATACCGACTCTTTAAGTTTTAACGCGCTTTCGATTGATTTCTGGAACCTTAAGGATTTATTTTATTAAATAGCCTCCAAATGACTTATTTCAATGTTTATAAAATTTCATGAAGTTCGGACGTCGTCCGATAAGTCAATTCCGAGTTATCGTGGAAAAAGCAGCGTCGGCGATTAAATTATACTCATTCAAAATTCTATTGAACTCTTGAGCCTTCATAATTAATTTGAGTCTTATAAATCATAATTTATTGATTTAGACCCTTGGTGCGAGTTTCGGATCGTTCGGATCGGATCGTGGTTTTCCCAGATATTTTTCCCGACGTTCGGTTAAGTTCTTGAGAATTTCTTTGAAATTGATTCTTATAAATTCTAAATTCATAATAATATATTCCTTCATGAATTTAATTGTTATCATTAATTATCATGATTAGCACGGATCGAAATTGATCCGCTCAGTAAATAGTGCTTTTAAGGCCGACCGCAAGTATGCGAAAATTCTCATTCTTTGGCTTCTCACATATTTTCATGAGAGGATTCTTGAAATGGAATCCTTTTATCAAGATTCATTCTCGATCTTTCATTCTATGTTCAGTTCTTGAGAAACCCTAATCAGATAGGATTAGTCACTAGTTTTGATTTCTCTAGTTTTCGATCTTGAATCGATTCTAATTCGTTTCGTTGGTTACCTTAAACATAATTAAGGTCTAAGAACCACAAATAAATGATTTAAACATCACTAATAAAAGTTTTAAATTTTTCAGGTTATTACAGTTCTGAAACAGGATAATGATACCTAACAACCAGGAGCTCAAAAATGAAATCATGAGTGAAGCACATAACTCGCTTTATACATCGCATCTAGGAAGCATGAAGATGTATCAAGATCTCAAACGACAGTTCGTGTGGACGGGAATGAAGCAGGAGATAGCTTTTTTCGTGGAGCGGTGTCTAGTATGTCAACAAGTCAAAGCTCTACATCAACGACCATATGGGAAGCTGCAACCCCTAGAGATTCCTGAATGGAAATGGGACCACATAGATATGGATTTTGTAACACGACTACCCAGATCGAAGCGTGGAAACACTGCTATATGGGTAATTGTGGATCGTCTCACCAAATGCGCACATTTTATTCCAATTCATGTTACTTATGGAGCTAACAAATTAGCCCAAATATATGTTCGCGAAATAGTGCGGCTACACGGAGTGCTTGTGTCCATTACTTCTGATCGAGATTCCAAATTTACCTCGCGATTTTGGTCAAGTTTCCAAGAGGAATTAGGGACACGATTGAATTTTAGTACAGCCTTCCATCCTCAAACGGACGGTCAAACGAAAAGAACTATTCAAACGCTCGAGGATATGCTCCGAACTGTAGTACTAAATCAAGGCGAACAATGGGAACCAGCCTTACCGTTAGTTGAATTTGCTTATAACAATAGTTATCAAGCTACCATCAACATGGCGCCATACGAAGCTCTCTACGGTAAGAAATGTCGATCGTCTCTCTATTGGGACGAAGCCGGAGAAAGAAAAGTACTAGGACCGGAAGCAATCGAAGAAATGATCGAAATTGTTCGACAAATAAAGAGAATGATTCAAGAAGCTCAAGATCATCAAAAGTCGTACGTAGATGTTCGCCGTACAGAACTCAATTTCGAGATTGGAGACAAAGTTTTCCTCAGAGTTTCTACAACCAAAGGCGTACATCGATTTGGAATAAAAGGGAAATTGAAACCAAGATTCATAGGACCATACGAAATTTTGGAAAGAATCGGACCTGTATCATACAGGATTGCATTGCCACCAAATTTTGGCAATGTACACAACGTATTTCATGTGTTGCAATTACGAAAATATATGTTTGATCCGAAACACATCATTCACCAAGAAGAAATAGTTCCTAAGCCAAATCTAAGTTATGAAGAAAGACTAGAGTGTATTTTGGATCAGAAAGAACAACGACTAAGGAATAAATCTATTCCTTTAGTTAAAGTGCAGTGGAAGCATCATGGCTCAGAAGAAGCGACATGGGACTAGAAGAACAAATGAAACAGAAATATCCCGAACTATTTATCTAAGGTACTAAATTTCAGGACGAAATTTCTTTAAGGGGAAGGGAATGTAAGACCCCAAATTTTTAATTAGTAATTAGTTAGCGATTAAAGGTTAAACAGGGCATTGCATCCTTAATAAGAAAGAAATTAGATATGCTTATGATTTAAAATATATAATGTCACTTAGAAAAATGAAATATGATTAACAATTGAATTATAAAATTTTTGAATGAAAGATTTTGTTTAGTATTTAAAATAATATTTTGATTGATTATTTGATCTTAATGATCAAATAAATTCTATAATTTTAGGAAAGTTTAAATTTTGTTATTTTGAGTGTTATATTTTCATGTTATATAGTAAACATAATTATATGAATGTGTAATTATAATATGTCCTAAAGTAGGAAATTAAGAACATAAGTTATATATATATGATTAGCCACATTAAATGGAATATCTATACATACTATATTATTTGTATTACATAGAATAAATATTAAATATTAAGCATAAAATAAAGAATGTTCTAGATAAGAATGACTAAGCATGTATAATTAATATACTTGGTGACCAAGTAAAAGTAATAAATGAGTTTGGTGAACAATCATGTTTATAATTAAATGGAAATTAAAATATTTTTTGCTATTAATATAACATACCTACACTATTACACACTTTATCAAAAATTCTCCTAAATTCTTCCTAAACTCAAGGCTACACACACACAACACACACTTGAGATAAAAAAATTCCTAAGCTAATTTCTTCCATAAATTCCTTTCTAATCTTGATTTCAAGGATTTACAAGGTATATTTCTAACCTTTCTTCAATCTTTAAGCATTAATTATTTTTGTATATTTGTAAAATTAATGAATATGTTAGTTGAAGGATTTTATGTATTATGTGGGGATTATGGATGAATATTGATATTATAGCATGAAATTGATGGATTAATGTGGAATTGATGAAATATTGATGGTTTAGAGTAATATTTGTGTTGAGATTGAAAAACCCTAGTTTATATGCTCTAGGCTAAAGTGATGAATTATTGATGTTATGTTAGAAATAAGTTATGATTATGTGTTTAAAGCATGCTTAGGTTAATAAATTGAAAGAAAGGATAACAAAAATAAATTTAGAATATGTATATATAATTTTGAAATTTTCAAAAAATTGAGAAAGTGATGTATTGATTTTATTTTCTTCAATTAACTTGATATATGAGTTTAATATGATGATTTAAGTATTATATGAATTTATTAGAATTTTCTAAGTTTATATGTTGAAAATCAAAAAATTTAGTTTAGGTGTTTAGTTGCTATATATATGCTAAAGTTAATATATGGTATTAATATTGATGATAAAAGCTAACATATGATACTTAAATGAGAAATTGAAAAGAAGTTGAAGGAAATTATAATTTATGTATATAATTGTGAAATTTTCTAAAACTTAGAGAAAAAGGGGAAGTTGATATTTTAATGTTATTCTTTATAGATCTTATGAATTGTGAACATATTATGTAAATAAGGACTAATGAAGCCTAATTGACGATGTTAGAACTAAAAATGTGAAAAGTTGAAGTTTATGAACATATTATGTTGAAATGGAATTTTGATGACAAATAGGTTATGTTATATGGTATTAAGTGATTAGTAATGGTTTATATACCTAAAGTATACTAATAGTAAGAAAAATATTAGTATTGAAGAAAGTTGATAGCTCATGACTTAGTTATGTGAAAAGTTTGAAGTATGTGATTAAATAAAAACATTATGCTTAAATAACTAAAGAAATGAAAATAATGCTTAAAGAAAGATAAGAAAGTGAATTGAAGTTACTAATAATGATTAGTTGTTCATTGAATATTAAATAGATTCGTGAAAGTCGAATAAGATAAAATGTAAAGAAATTTTAAAGAATAAAGGATGCAATGACCCGAAAAGATTTAAAATTTTTATAGGTAAAAGTTAGACAAAAATGTCTAAACAAAACATAAGAAATGAAAAAGAAGGAATAAGGGGAATTTATAGATGTTGAGGGACAAGAAATGTTGTTTATATGAATACTAATATTATCAAATAATTAAAGGTACATCGAGAAAAGGGAAGGCGATTAAGAAGAAGAGGAAGAAGAAAAAGGGAAGTTTATTAAGCTTATAGAGTAAAAGCAACAGGTGAGTTTTCTAAAAACTTATAGCACGTGCTCATTTATATTATTTCATTAATTATTGCATGACATTCAAAATTATTTACTTGCCGAATGTTTGAGCATGAGCATAATGCATTACCTATCCACGGAAAAGAAAGAAAGAATGAAAGAATGTTACCGATGTCGGGTATGACCGTGGCATGGTACCCTTAGGGTCCATCAACACGGGTATGTAATGTTAAAGTGTTTGAGAAGGAGGCCTACTTCTCAACACAAAGAAAGTACGTGGATATGGGAAGGGAAAGATGTCTGCAGACAAATATTATGCATATGCATTTGTTTTAAAATTGTGAAAATGAAAGCAAGTTAGTGTTTACTTTGAAAAGCATGCACAGGTTTTTCACTAAAACCCCTGTGTACTGCAAAGCTATGGCAAGTCAATCTTATAGCTCTAAGAGCAAATTTTTAACTGTTTTCGGCATGTGTCCACTGAGTGCTTATGTACTCACGTCCTGCATGTATTTCTAAACATGCAAGTTGAGCTTGGATTTCGGAGATGGAATTGGAAAGGAACACTGTGGTTGTTGTTCGTAAATGTTGCTATGTTGTCATTAACCTTATGATCGAATTACTTTATGTAAATGTTGTTGATAGTAGAGTCGAACTCTTATTATATTTTGGTTTGGAATGTTCTTGGTTTGAATGGTTGTTTTGATCTGTGAATAAATGTAATACCCCAAAGTCTCATAACTCTGATTAAGCTCTAAGTACGTAATTAATTAGAAATTAATTACGTAAGTGACTAGGATAATGCATCCTCCTCGATTTAATATTACAAGATTTCGATAAGATTTCCCATTAGATTGCAATAAAGTATTTCGGATAAGATTTTCTAAGGTTTTAAGTTAAAGATTTATTTTAGAATTTTAAAGTCGATTGATTAATCGATAAATCTTTCAGCTATTATTTTATTTCGACGTTGGTTTATGAAAGTTTTGATTTACTTAGAAGTTTCCATATTTCTATTTTCTTTATATTGATTTAATAATTTCAAAAGTTATCCTATATCATTGTTTTAAACTTGTATTAGTAAAGAAAATTTAAATCATTAAGCTTCTTAAAGAAGCTGAGGATTTATCTAGAACCTAAAGCTTATTCTAGAAGCCATTTTAAGGCTTGTAGTGGAAGACTCCATATAAATAGGAATGCTTAGCCTCCAAGTATCACATTTTTCATCCTTTTTCCTCTCATTTTCTCTCAAATTCAAACACACACACGAAATTCTCTTCCAAAATCGAGATTTCAAGCTCCCGATCTTCATCAACTTCGTAGATCTACGTCCTAAGAAGGTAAATCCCTAACCTATTTCAAGTTTTGAAGTGAAAATCAAAGAGAAAACCCACCCCCAAACCCCCAAAACTTTCGGCCATGATGGCCATTTTCTTACGGGTTTTGTTCTTCGATTCTTAGTTGATATATGCATAGATCTACCTATATTGAGTGCTATTATGTTGAGAAATCAAAGAAAAACTCCCTCCTCAAACCTTATAGGTTTCGGCCATGATGGCCTAGTTCCGAAGAATTTTCGTTTTTCGATTTTTAGTTCATATACGTTTAGATCTACCATCTTTGATATGATTTATGTTAAATCTATGGTTTGATTTGTTGGTTTCATGAAAAACCTAAATTTTAGTGAAGAACCCTAATTATTATCTTGAAGATTTGTTAATGATTTCTTAAATTGAGCTTGTATCTATGTTATTATACACGTTTGAGCATGATTTGAGTTGATTACGGAGTAAAAACCAAACCCTATGAATTTTCTATGAGGACCGAAAATGAGGGCTTGATTTCAAGATGATTTGGCTTTGATTTGTTTAAAATAAGCTTGTAGTTATGTAATTATATATCTATGATTGTGTTTTATGAAAGAAATTGGGATTAAATCCAACGATATGAAAACCCTATATTAAAGTGTGTATGTAATGTTGAGAACTTATGGTATTGATTTTATTTGGGTTGTTTGATTTCAAAAGTATGATCTAGTATATGAAAGAAGCTTATTTTCAATTATTGAGATTTTTCTCGCCTATACTAAAAATTTGGATTTCGTTAGTTTATGTTTTACAAAGGATCTTGTGATTTTGGTTTAATATTTGGAATTTGATTTCAAAACATAGATCCTTACAATTATATAGCTTGATTAAGGCTTACTTGATCAAAGTTCTCAAAGAAATCGATTTGAATGATTAATATGTTATTATAGCAATATGATATTCCTTATGTATATAAGGAATTAAAAAGGGCTAATGCTCTTATAAATACTTTCTTAATAAGTTAAGTAGTTAGTTTTGGGATGCATTGACCTAGCGTGACTTAGCTTAACCATAGAGTATCGAGAGAGTTTTAGTAGAGGCTCAAGAGTTAGAAACTCTTGTTCCTCTTTCCGTATTCATTCCTCTTATCTCTTTTAAGGAGCAAGCGAGCGGAGTAGAGATCAAGAAGGGAAAAGCAGAAAGTTTTGAGTAAGCAAGCTACAGGTGGGCTTTCTAAACTAAAAATATGTTTGTGTAAAAGTTTATGATGATGAGCATGTGTCTCTTTTATAAAGATAATTGATTTGCCTGTTTTGAGCATATTGCATATCCTATCTATGAGAGAATGACGATATCGGCCCTATGCTAGACGAGCTGCTAGTAAGGGTATGTGTACACAGGTGGCCTTTGGCCAAGGTGTTTGAGAAGGAGGCCTACTTCTCAACACAAGAGTGCGTAGATATGGTGTTTGTTAATGATTGTCTGCAGACATGTTATATTAGAATTGTTAAGCACGTGCATTAATCATGAAGTAAGTGATTTCTTAAAGCATGATTCATAGGCTATTTCTTAAAATCCCTATGAATCTATAAAGTGGCAAGTCGATTTTATAGCTCTAAGAGCATGTTTCAAGTATTTTCGCAAATGCCCACCGAGTGCCTCAGTACTCATGCCCGCATGTATTTCTAAATGTGCGGTAATGCGAGATGACAATGTGGACCTAATCTTGAGCGAAGGCCTAAATTGTTATGTCTTATGTCTTGCCCTGAGTTATGTCTTCACACATAACTCAGCTACTCTTTTGCTGCCAACTCGTTTTAGTTGTGTAAACTCCCTTAGTTTGAATCTTGATGGGTTTGAATATTTGATAACAAGTATAACTTGTGTCAAGGATTATGGTATCGGTTGCCAAAACAGGTTTGATTAATATTCTACCTTGATCTTTTGGTTAATCAATTATCCATCGACTCGCCTCTTTAGAATGGATAATCTAATATATTTGTGTTTCATATGATTTCGATGTGTTATGATACAGAGTTCTGATGGGTTAGACATTTGGCTAATGATTACAAAACTTGAGTCAATGAGTATAGAATTCACTTGCTAATAGCCATTTAATAAGTGTCTGGCTTTTGCTTATTAATTGATCATAATTTCAAAGATTCTTCTTTCTTTGAATTTAAATCATTCATATCTGCGAATCTTTGTTTGAAATGGTTAGTCATTTCCTTCCTTCCACCCGTCGCATCCCGGTTAGCTAGTTAATCCAAGATTAGATGAGCCGGGGCGTGACAGAATGGTATCAGAGCGGTTGTTCGCTCTGGTCCTGTGAGTCTTCCTTGAGTCTAACCCAGTTGTCCTAAGTCATTCAAGCTCAGCATATCAAGTCTGTCATCTCCAGCATGATCAGGTACGAGTAGTTGATTTTCATAAAGAGTTCAGAATTCTTTGTGCATTGCTTATGGCTTTGTACGATCTTTACATGCTTAGTATTGTATGTTGTATGAGTTGTTTATGCATACAATTTGATTAGTATCTTGAGGTGAGAAATGGGACATATCGATGTGATTGTCCTAATGTTTAAGTTACGATTATTATCTAGGATGCCGGAGATGCGGGTTACGCCGCATGAAAGCTTTAGTGTTAGGCCGTTGCAGATCGGACGTACAGACAGATTCTACGAGCTTCGGCCAGAGCAACATGCGAACTTCTCGGAATTTCTCGAGCAGTTCCGTTGGAACTGGTTTCTGGTTAGGCAGCATGGGGTTAGCGAGTTTGATGCAATACTTCGGTTGATTCAGGTCCTACCAGTATACTGGCAAGGTTGGGCTTCTTCCAGTGCTCTCGACTATATTAATTTTTCCAGAGACCCTGAAGAGTCGGGGGATTTCTTTGGATTCCATGCTCTCATTCGAGCACAGAATCGGGATCATCAAGGTCCACCCCCAGGTGATTATCCTTCTCTCGATCATTTTCATTCTCATATCCGTCAGCTCTTTGCAGAGCATTATGTAAGGCGAGAAGATCCTTCCCCTCAGCCTGCCGCTAGTGAGCCACTTTTTGATATTCCTGCTCCTAGAATTGATGAGCCTATGCTGGTTGATCATACTCCTTTAGTTCCTGATATTGTCGAGCCAGTTGATTCTCCTCCATTGATGGACTCGGATATCCATCAGGGTCCTGATGATTCACATTTACACCCTGCATTTGATCCGTGGCTCGTTGATGTGCTTCTTGCTGAAAACATTCCTTCTCCCAATCCGGATCCAATGATACCGGAAACTGATGCGGATCTTCTAGAGCAGCCAATTGTTTTTGACTCGCCTACTTATCCTGTTTATTTTGACAACCCAGTGTCTTTTCAGAGTGGCCCTAGTAACTCTGTTCCAGAAGTAGTTCCGGGATCTTATCCAGTTCACGTAGTTCCTCGTAACTCTCTCCCAATCGTAACTTCTGAGTCTCAGCCAAATTCGGCTGGTCCTTCTAGTCAACCCCGTGAGATTCACATATATCAACAACCATCTCATCCAGTCGATGATGGTACCAGTTCTTCTAGACCATCAGGTCTTTCCAGATCTTATCAGTATGAACCTGAACATATTGAGTCTGTTGGTAAGTGTACACTTGAGTATCTCCCAGTCAGTGAAATGTCTTTTATCACTGACCCATACATTCTGCATCCTGAGATTAAAGTAATTGCGCATGACAACAACCCCAATGCTCCTAAACCACCAGTGCCAGACTACAATGAAGAAGAGATGGAGCCTCTGCAGTTTGCAACCCCAAGATATGGCAGCCCTGATGGGGAAGATGAGATCGAACGATTCTCTGAAGAAGAAATAGCAACCAGTGAAGATGAGATGGAGATGGACCTCACCAGGAGTGAAGAGCCCGAACCAAGCAGTAGTCGTCAGCAGTAGATTCCGTGTGGTGATGTACAGTAATGATGCATAGGATAGTTTAGTAGTTTGTTGATGTATCTGTAGTAGTATGTTTGTAATAGGGTAGTTGTTGGGATGCCGTAGAGCATCGCCATGGCCCAAAAGACCCACTTTTGGCAATTTTACCTCTTTTTGTAAAAGTCCTCAAGAAGGCAAATTTTCCCAATATATGAATCGGATATTATATGAACTGTTCAACTTTTTATTCACATTGTGCAACCTATCCTAAATTTGTTTGAATTTTTTTTGCAATAACCTTAACTTGTTATTTGATATGAAATGTTCTCCCTCGATTTGATATTCAAATTTCCAAATCTTTGTAGCATGCCGAGAAGACGTCAAAATCAAATACCTGAAGAAGAGACTCAAGAGAGTCAACCTACACCTCAGAATTCACCTAATCAATCACCTCCTCGTCTGGATCGCAAGATCGCCGAGCTTTTTCTTCGCCAAAATCCACCAACTTTTACTGGATCTGGTGATCCATCTGAGGCTGAGGAGTGGGTTAGGGCCATGGATCGTGTTTTCCGATTCCTGGAATGCACCGATCGAGAATGTATGTTATGTATCTCTTTCCAGCTCAAGGGATCTGCGGATTATTGGTGGGAGTCCCGTCAGAGAACTTTCACGACAGAACAGCTAGACGTTTTCACGTGGGAGCGTTTTAAGGAAGAACTCCTAGCCAAGTACATTCCACGAAGCTATCGCATGCAGAAGGAGATTGAATTCACAAATCTTAAGCAAGGGAAGAAGACTGTGGCTGAATATGACAGAGAGTTCTGTAAGTTGGCACGATATGCACCTCATAAGGTCGACTCTGACGAGAAAATGGCCGAGTTATTCCGTTCTGGATTACAACAAGAAATGAGAATAGTACTAGCCAGCCAGCCTCCTCCGATGTCTTATGCGGAGACTACAATCGTCGCGCTTGATATGGAAATGGAGATCGTCCCGAGAAGATTACGCGAGCGCACTCAAAGATCCACCGTAATCTTAGTCAATCAAGGTTCTTGCTGACTGATCAAAAGATCGGGAATAAAAGAAGATGGGAAAATAAGAATTTTCCGAACAAGAAGCAGTGGCAGAAACCGGGACAGTTTCCCCAAGGTCAATCTCGACCATCGTTTCAAAGCCAACCTCGGGTTACCCCAAATCAAGCTAGGCCTGTGTGCCAGAAATGCAATCGGATACATTCTGGAGTATGTAAGTGGGGAAGTTACAGTTGTTACAACTGTGGTCAAGTGGGCCACTATGCTAACAACTGTCCAAACAGAGATAAGGCGTCGGGAAGTGGATCCAGATCAAATCCTTCCCGCAAGACTCAATCAATGAAAGCTATGATAGCTTATCCCCAGTTGCCAATTCCGATGTTCCCTCAGATTCCGATAGCGCAGTTTCCAGTGGCTCCACAACAACCACCTCAGACACAGCCAGTACAACAAGTGCAACCTCAAACTCAGCATCAAAGAGCTTTTGCGCTGAATCAGAAATCGACAGATAAGAAAGCTGAACAGTTGACAGGTATGGGAATTTTAAGAGATATACCTGTCATAATTCTTTTCGATACTGGAGCTTCGCATTCTTTTATTTCTACAGCATGTGTAGATACTCTTGAGCTTCCAGTAAAACGATCTAATCCTGAGATAAGAGTCCTTACACCATTAGGCAGAAGCGATAGAATCACACATGAGTGCCCTAACTTAGAATTTGAGTTAGGTCCTCTCAAGTTGAGAGCAGAATCTTTACGTCTTTTGCCTATGAGGGATGTGGACATAATTCTAGGAATGGATTGGTTAACTCAAAACTTCGCAACGATTCGTTGCGAAAGTCGTGAGATCTCCTTCCAATCACCAGAGAAAGAACCAACCTGTTTTTACGGGATAGAAGAAAGGCATAAGAGAGTACCCATCATCTCAGCCTTACAAGCGAAAAAGCTGCTAAGACAAGAAGAAGCACGCGCTTATATAATGTTTTTGGCTGGAAAGGATGGAGTTGAAAGGAAAGTAAACGATGTGCCAATCGTGAGAGAATTCCCAGATGTTTTTCCGGAATCCTTACCTGGATTACCACCGGATAGACAGTTAGAGTTCTCCATCGATTTAGAACCCGGGTCAGCCCCAATATCGAAAGCACCATACAGAATGGCGCCAAGAGAGCTTCAAGAATTGAAAATCCAATTACAAGAACTATTGGATTTGGGATTTATCCGCCCAAGCGTATCTCCGTGGGGAGCGCCAGTGCTGTTCGTCAAGAAAAAGGATGGCACTTTGAGGATGTGCATCGACTACAGGGAATTAAATAAGTTGACCCTAAAGAATAAGTATCCGTTACCGCGGATTGATGATTTGTTCGATCAGTTGAAAGGCGCAGGAGTTTTCTCAAAAATCGATTTGAGATCAGGGTATCATCAGCTAAAGATTAAGCAAGAAGATGTACCGAAGACTGCTTTTCGAACTCGATATGGTCATTATGAGTTTACCGTGATGCCCTTTGGTCTGACCAATGCTCCAGCTGTGTTCATGGATCTAATGAACCGTGTTTTCCACGAATACCTAGATAAGTTTGTCTTGGTCTTTATTGACGACATTCTTGTGTATTCGAAGACGGAAAAAGAACACGAAACTCATTTGAGAATCGTCTTGGACACATTGAGAATTGAAAAGTTGTATGCCAAGTTCAGTAAGTGCGAGTTTTGGCTACGAGAAGTGAATTTCCTCGGTCATATCGTCTCGTGAGAAGGGATCAAAGTGGATCTGCGCGAAGTACAAGCGGTCTTGCGATTGAAATCGCTTACAACACCGAATGAAATTCGGGTTTCTTGGTCTAGCCGGTTATTACCGAAGATTCATCGAAGGATTCTCGAAGATTGCTAGACCAATGACGCAATTACTTGAAGGGAGTAAAATTCCAATGGAACAATGAGTGCGAGATAAGTTTTAAGAATTGAAAGATAAGTTGACCGCAACCCCAAGATATTAAAGACTGAGCCCGATAAAGAATATCTGTTGTATCTGATGCTTCAAGGAACAGGCTAGGATGTGTGCTCATGCAGGAAGGTAAGGTAATTGCTTATGCTTCAAGACAGCTAAGGTCACATGAGCTTAATTACCCTACTCATGACCTAGAACTAGCAGCTGTGGTTCATGCGTTGAAGATTTGGAGACATTATTTATATGGATCAAAATGTGAAATCTTCACAGACCACAAGAGCCTAAAATACTTCTTTGAACAAAAGGATCTTAATCTACGTCAAAGAAGATGGCTAGAGCTAGTCAAAGACTACGATTGCGAGATTAAGTATCACCCAGGAAAAGCGAATGTGGTCGCTGATGCGTTAAGCAGGAAGAACCAGACTCAACTAGCATCTGTTCTTACCCCGAACGAAAAGTTAGTTAAGGAGTTTGAGAAGATGGAACTGGAAGTGGTATTACCACCTGAGACCATACAGGGTATCATCGCAACCCTTGTTCTAGAACCTGATTTGAGAAACCGAATTGTTCAAGCTCAACGTCAAGATGAGCAATTAGAAAAGTTGAGGATGAAGGTGAGAACCAAGGATCGTGAGAATATCATGAGCGAGAGATAATGCCCTTATGCTCGGGAACCGGATATGTGTACCCAATGACAAGAACTTAAAAGAAGAAATTCTGAAAGAAGCACACAACACGCCTTATACCGCTCACCCTGGAAGCACAAAAATGTATCGAGATCTGAAACGAAATTTTGTGTGGGTAGGTATGAAACAAGAGATATCGGCATTTGTCGAGAAGTGTTTGGCGTGTCAACAAGTCAAAGCGCTACACCAGAGACCGCATGGAATGTTACAACCCCTTGACATTCCTGAATGGAAATGGGACCATGTTGCCATGGATTTCATTATCGGATTACCTAAGTCCAAGCGTGGAAATACGGCAATTTGGGTGGTTATCGATCGATTAACCAAGAGCGCCCATTTTATTCCACTTCCTGTAACATACAGAGCTGATAAGTTAGCCCAGATTTATGTACGAGAGATTGAACGTCTACACGGCATTCCTGTTTCGATCACCTCCGATAGAGATTCCAAGTTCACCTCAAGATTTTGGACAAGCTTCCAAAAGGAAATGGGCACCAAATGAATTTCAAGACCTTTCATCCACAAACCGACGGACGACGTAAAGAACTATTCGACGCTAGAAGACATGATCAGAACCATCGTTTTAGATCGAGGAGAACAGTGGGAACAAGCATTGCCTCTAATCGAGTTTGCTTACAATAACAGCTACCAAGCAACCATTAATATGGCACCTTATGAAGCATTGTACGGCAAGAAATGTCGATCTCCTTTGTATTGGGACGAAGTTGGAGAGAAAAGAATTCTCGGCACAGAAGCAATTGAAGAAATGATCAATATCATACGCCAAATTAAGAAGAGAATCCAAGAAGCTCGGGATCGCCAAAAGTCTTATCTCGATCGCCGTTTAACCGAGTTGAGTTTCGATATCGAAGATAAAGTATTCCTGAAGGTTTCACCTACAAAAGGAGTGCACAGATTTGGAATCAAAGGAAAGCTCAAGCCGAGATTTATCGGACCATACGAGATTTTAGAAAAGATTGGACCTGTTGCGTACAGGTTGGCGTTACCGCCCAATTTAGGTAATGTTCATAACGTATTTCACGTATCTCAGTTACGGAAGTACGTCTATGACCCGAACCATGTTATCAATCAAGAAGATATAGTTCCTGAGTCTGACCTAAGCTATGAAGAGAAGCTAGAACATATCCTAGATCGAAAGAATCAACAATTAAGGAATAAGTCGATTCCTTTCACAAGATTCTATGGAAGCATCATGGCCCGTAAGAAGCAACTTGGGAATTAGAGGAGAAGATGAAAGAGAAGTACCCGAGTTATTCATTGAGATACTAAATTTCGAGGACGAAATTTTTGTAAGGGGGTGAGAATGTAATAACCCAGAGTCTCATAACTCTGATTAAGCTCTAAGTACGTAATTAATTAGAAATTAATTACGTAAGTGACTAGGGATAATGCATCCTCTGATTTAATATTACAAGATTTCGATAAGATTTCCCAGATTAGATTGCAATAAAGTATTTCCAGATAAGATTTTCTAAGGTTTTAAGTTAAAGATTTATTTTAGAATTTTAAAGTCGATTGATTAATCGATAAATCTTTCAGCTATTATTTTATTTCGACGTTGGTTTATGAAAGTTTCGATTTACGAGAAGTTTCCATATTTCTATTTTCTTTATATTGATTTAATAATTTCAAAAGTTATCCTATATCATTGTTTTTAAACTTGTATTAGTAAAGAAAATTCTGAATCATTAAGCTTCTTAAAGAAGCTTATGATTTATCTAGAACCTAAAGCTTATTCTAGAAGCCATTTTAAGGCTTGTAGTGGAAGACTCCATATAAATAGGAATGCTTAGCCTCCAAGTATCACATTTTTCATCCTTTTTCCTCTCATTTTCTCTCTCAAATTCGAAACACACACACTTCACACACACGAGAATTCTCTCTTCCAAAATCGAGATTTCAAGCTCCCGATCTTCATCAACTTCGTAGATCTACGTCCTAAGAAGGTAAATCCCTAACCTATTTCAAGTTTTGAAGTGAAAATCAAAGAGAAAACCCACCCCCAAACCCCCAAAACTTTCGGCCATGATGGCCATTTTCTTATGGGTTTTGTTCTTCGATTCTTAGTTGATATATGCATAGATCTACCTATATTGAGTGCTATTATGTTGAGAAATCAAAGAAAAACTCCCTCCTCAAACCTTATAGGTTTCGGCCATGATGGCCTAGTTCAAAGAATTTTCGTTTTTCGATTTTTAGTTCATATACGTTTAGATCTACCATCTTTGATATGATTTATGTTAAATCTATGGTTTGATTTGTTGGTTTCATGAAAAACCTAAATTTTAGTGAAGAACCCTAATTATTATCTTGAAGATTTGTTAATGATTTCTTAAATTGAGCTTGTATCCATGTTATTATGTACGTTTGAGCATGATTTGAGTTGATTACGGAGTAAAACCGAACCCTATGAATTTTCTATGAGGATTGAAAATTAGGGGCTTGATTTCAAGATGATTTGGCTTTGATTTGTTTAAAATAAGCTTGTAGTTATGTAATTATATATCTATGATTGTGTTTTATGAAAGAAATTGGGATTAAATCCAACGTATATGAAAAACCCTATATTAAAGTGTGTATGTAATGTTGAGAACTTATGGTATTGATTTTATTTGGGTTGTTTGATTTCAAAAGTATGATCTAGTATATGAAAGAAGCTTATTTTGAATTATTGAGATTTTTCTACGCCTATACTAAAAATTTGGATTTCGTTAGTTTATGTTTTACAAAGGATCTTGTGATTTTGGTTTAATATTTGGAATTTGATTTCAAAACATAGATCCTTACAATTATATAGCTTGATTAAGGCTTACTTGATCAAAGTTCTCAAAGAAATCGATTTGAATGATTAAATATGTTATTATAGCAATATGATATTCCTTATGTATATAAGGAATTAAAAGAACTAATGCTCTTATAAATACTTTATTAATAAGTTAAGTAGTTAGTTTTGGGATGCATTGACCTTAGCGGGACTTAGCTTAACCATAGAGTATCGAGAGAGTTTTAGTAGAGGCTCAAGAGTTAGAAACTCTTAGTTCCTCTTTCCGTATTCATTCCTCTTATCTCTTTTTAAGAGCAAGCGAAGGCGGAGTAGAGATCAAGAAGGGAAAAGCAGAAAGTTCTGAGTAAGCAAGCTACAGGTGGGCTTTCTAAACTAAAAATATGTTTGTGTACAAGTTTATGATGATGAGCATGTGTCTCTTTTATAAAGATAATTGACTTGCCTGTTTTGAGCATATTGCATATC
The DNA here is from genome assembly GCA_036937905.1 of Salvia rosmarinus. NCBI lineage: Eukaryota > Viridiplantae > Streptophyta > Magnoliopsida > Lamiales > Lamiaceae > Salvia > Salvia rosmarinus. The sequence goes on along the minus strand of CM072822.1, from coordinate 50,219,190 downwards.
CTATCTACGAGAGAATGACGATATCGGCCCTATGCTAGACGAGCTGCTAGTAAGGGTATGTGTACACAGGTGGCCTTTGGCCAAGGTGTTTGAGAAGGAGGCCTACTTCTCAACACAAGAGTGCGTAGATATGGTGTTTGTTAATGATTGTCTGCAGACATGTTATATTAGAATTGTTAAGCACGTGCATTAATCATGAAGTAAGTGATTTCTTAAAGCATGATTCATAGGCTATTTCTTAAAATCCCTGTGAATCTATAAAGTGGCAAGTCGATTTTATAGCTCTAAGAGCATGTTTCAAGTATTTTCGGCAAATGCCCACTGAGTGCCTCAAGTACTCATGCCCTGCATGTATTTCTAAATGTGCAGGTAATGCAGGAGATGACAATGTGGACTGAATGCTGAGCGAAGGCCTAAATTGTTATGTCTTATGTCTTGCCCTGAGTTATGTCTTCACACATAAACTCAGCTACTCTTTTGCTTCCAACTCGTTTTAGTTGTGTAAACTCCCTTAGTTTGAATCTTGATGGGTTTGAATATTTGATAACAAGTATAACTTGTGTCAAGGATTATGATATCAGTTTGCCAAACAGGGTTTGATTAATATTCTACCTTGATCTTTTGGTTAATCAATTATCCATTGACTCGTCTCTCTTTAGAATGGATAATCTAATATATTTGTGTTTCATATGATTTTGATGTGTTATGATACAGAGTTCTGATGGGTTAGACATTTGGCTAATGATTACAAAACTTGAGTCAATGAGTATAGAATTCACTTGCTAATAGCCATTTAATAAGTGTCTGGCTTTTGCTTATTAATTGATCATAATTTCAAAGATTCTTCTTTCTTTGAATTTAAATCATTCATATCTGCGAATCTTTGTTTGAAATGGTTAGTCATTTCCTTCCTTCCACCCGTCGCATCCCGGTTAGCTAGTTAATCCAAGATTAGATGAGCCGGGGCGTGACAATAAAGTTGGAACCGAACTCGTTATATCCTTCGTCATTGAAGTCTATTTGATTGGGTTGTGATTATGATTCTCGGAAATTGTTAAAGTTCAAATTGTTTAGTTCTACTTTGTTGATAGTTGTTTTGGAAAAATCGTTGTTCACCTTGTTGCTTTGCTGATAAGTAGGAACCCTATGTAAATTGTTATACTTTGTTGCCCAGAGTTATATGTCTTCACACATGTAACTCAACTACCCTTTCTGTTGCCACACTCTGACCCGAATTATTGTTATGAAATTATTGTAATTATGATAGGAAAACTCCTTTTTCGGACAAAAACCTATTGATATGGTTTATCCTATCTCCGTTATTCCATTTATTCATTTGACTACATGGAAACGAATTATGTTGTGTTGTCCAAAATTTATATCTCAATTGATGTTTTACATTAATTAGTTCCTATAGTTGTGATTGTCACAACTTTGTTGACTTTTTAATATCTTCATTAGTCCTAATCTTCATGATGAGTCATTAGTCACAGCTTAATCTCTTGATTAAGAAGTTGGGCTGTGACATTACGTCCTAGTAGGTTATGCTTGACGACTTGTTGTATTAGCACGACGAATAATGGAGAGTCTTGACTTATGACTCGAGTGATCACATACTATTATGTAACTAAGAACTTTAGGAATAGATGAATTCCTTAGGGAATATTAACTCGACTTTTGAGACGTAAGGATCGACATCTTATGTTCGAATCTTTGTTTGCACATTACGACGTTGTTTGTTTCTCTTAACTCGTCGGGGATTGTATAAGTTGTATAATCGTTCAATCTAACGTCGTATTGGGTTGTCGTTATTGAGTATCAACGTTGTAGCTCGGCTTTTGGTTTTTCTAACTTAGGAACTCACATTTGAGTATCATTTTATTAATAGCAAACTCTAATTTGTGTCTAACTTCGATTCTCGTTAATTCCTTCTTAAGTTATTGAAATTGGTCGATTTCTTTTGGATTCTCGTACATATAGTATTATGTTGTTTACTTTGGGGTTTTGGTTTATCGGTATAACATAAACATAAACCATTCAACACCATATAATACCATACAACACCATACACAACATAAACTATAATAAAGCATTAGAAAACCCTAATTTCTAACATAATACAAAACTATTGTGTATGTGTGTATAAGTGTTCCATTCATTCCCCACAGTCACAACCATTCATTCCAAGCTTATAGTTTAACTATCATAGTATCATTTAACATGGAATTAAACCCATACTTAGCCATTTTGTTATGTTTTCGATAATTAGCAACAATTAGCATATGTATCTAATAAATTCCCATAAAAACATGTTATACTCCTATCATACTATAGAATTTAATTCCCAATTCAATATCATCATATAAAATTTCAAACCATAGGTTAAATATTACCAAAGTTTTCGGCATTATTGATTTAATGAGCATTAGTGTTCAATAAATTTCACAAAAATCATATCATGCTTATATCATATATTAAACATGAAATATAATCTCATATCATACATTAAAAATTAAAACACATGCTCTTTACCATATAATGATTTTCGGTAATCATGTAGTATATGTATATATATTCAATAAATTTCATTCCTTCACAATATGTTTATATTATGCAATAACATGTAATATTAGCATTAAACACCAACCAATATTTATAATATCACATATCCTATTATTTTCAACAACAAAAATCAAATAAATCATTATATATACCTATATAGTTTTCGGTATTCATAGGAAAAATAGGAGTAGTGTGATAAACGTGCTCTTTACTCGTTTATTGATGATATATTAAGATGACATAAATCTATTAAGTGCATTTATTTAGTCGATCTTTATACTTTTAGCTATTTTGGAAGATACTGCTCTTGGGGTTTCTCTTTGGTGGGGTTTCTCTTTGGTGTTTTGTAAGCATTTCAGGTGATAATCGATGCACAAGATAAAGATGTAACCAAAGATGATGAAATGGATATGAAAAATATGGATGTGAAAAGTGTATAATGTTAAAGATCATCTCGATAGGATTCCATAGGCGCAAACGGATCGCAATTCTGAGTTCGACGCTAGAGAACGGAGCAAAACAGTGAAGTCGCGCAGGAGCTAGCGACCTACCTCGCGGCCGCGAGGACGGCCGTGAGAAATCGTCCAGAATGTTTTCGGGTAGAGCCTCGCGACTGAGCTCACGGCCGCGAGGCGAGGCGGCTGTGCACAATATTAGGGTTTTGCCTGCACCTATATATATCCCCAAGCTTGCTCCCGCGCCCCCAAACCTCTCCAAGCACGAATTTGTTCAGTTTTTCATAGTTTTTCATATTTTTACACTCTAGTATTGATTTAGATTCATCTAAGCATTAGATTTTCATCTTTCTACATTAGTTCTATGCATTGTTATCGCTTTGGAACGATTTCGTCCGAACGAATTCCGTATTTTCTCGTTTGTTACTTGGGTTTGGATACGAACCCAACCATTGTTCTTCCGACGCTACTCATGAGTTTTATCTATTTAATTCTTATTTCTATGCTTAATTGGTATTTTATTTCGTTTATTATGTCTAGCTAATTTCCGTTCTAATCCTAGGGTTTGCATGATTCTATCCTAAATGTTGTGATTCCTACTATTATTATTTACCTTTCAGGCATTGATTTATGATTCTTTGTGCTTAATTATATGTGTTAATTTCTGATCAATCTTGATGCATATCAAGTTGCCAGTTAATTACTTAACCGTTTTAATTGTCAATCGATCTTGAATGCATAATACGAATAAGCCTTGAGTCATAGCTGAGATAGGAACATTCGTAGGAAGCATATTCTTTATGATCCTTTTGGAGTTACTTATTTTCACCTAGACGCGTATGATAATAGGGAAAATTAGTAATCAACTGCCACAATTGTCGTAACTGAAATTGTTGGTTACATGTGTGATATTCCATCTTTTCTGGATTAAAACTGGTTAATAGTAAGCAGGATAAACATACGTTGTGGGTAGGATTAATGCATCCCTAGGGTTAGTCTTTCTATCTTATTTCCATCTTTGAGTGTTTATTGCTTTCGTTTATTTTTAAGTTGTTACCTTTACTTTGGATTTAATATTTGAAGCCCTAAACCCTTCATAAACCAAATCTGTTCTTGGATAATGATGAATGTTGTTGAGTTAGCTTCTGTGTTTTCGTGTTACAATCCTTGTGGATACGATACTCAACTACCCTATCTACTTGCACGTTTTCGTGCTAGAAAATAGTGAGCGATCATAGTGTCTCAAAAATTTAAAGATTAATATATGATGTTCATATCATATATTAAACACTATACCTCAACTATTTTCCAACAAATAAAATCAAAAAAAATTCCAAAATATATGTATATGTTTCGGTCCAAACATGAAAAATAGGAGAAGTGTTTCATTAATTTCAAGATTAATATGTGATGTTCTTATCATATATTAAACACTATTTCTCAACTATTTTTCAAAAAGAAAAATCAACAATGGATTAAAAATATATACATATAATAGGCTTTTTTAAGAAAAATAGGAGATGTGTTTCAAAAATTCCAAGATTCATATATGATGTTCATATCATATATTAAACACTATATCTCAACTATTTTTCAAAAAGAAAAATCAAACCATGGCTTAAAAATGCCCCAAACCTCACGGCATTTTTAAAAAAATAAGAAAAAAATTCTGAAAATTCTCATATTCATTCTACATGCTTCTAATACATTAACAAGCAACAATATCAAATAATATTCCCAAAATCATGCTTTATCTCATATAAAAAGAAATAAAACATAAATCAAAAAATATTAAACATGCTCCAAAAATTACCAAAATTTAACTACAGCCTTAGAACATTATTCTAAGAATTTTTCATTCATGACTTGAGAGCATTTGGTGGCTCAAAAGGCATGAAAAAAATGAGGAGCAAAAATAGGGTTTCAAACTAAAAAAAATTCAAAAAAATTTTCACTCCATTAGGATGGAAGAGTATGATGAATACTACCTTTCTATGGTCTTAGAATAATTATTTGAGAGTTGGAAAGGTTTGAAATGAGCGATTGAAACTCAAAAGATTGAAGAACAAAAGGTAAAAGTTTGAAAAATAGAGAGAAAATGTGTTCCAAGAGATGAAGGCTGTAATGGACGTCCCTCTACTTTCTTGGCAACCTAAAGGGCTGTCATTAACCTATTTGGGGTGGTCTTGGTGGTAGTTGGGAGAAGGATTGGTCAAATTACCCGATTTGGCATGTTAATACCGACTCTTTAAGTTTCAACGCGCATTCGATTGATTTCTCGGAACCTTAAGGTTTTATTTTATTAAATAGCCTTAAAAAGACTTATTTCAATGTTTATAATAATTTTATGAAGTTCGTATGGCATCCGATAAGTCAATTCCGAGTTATCGCGGAAAAACAACGTCCGGCGATTAAATTATGCTCATTCAAAATTCTATTGAATTCTTGAGCTTTCATAATTAATTTGATTCTTATAAATCATATTTTATTGATTTAAACCCTTGGTTCGAATTTTGGGTCGTTCGGACAACTTTAGGGTTTTCCGTATATTTTTTCGGCGTTCGGTTAAGTTCTTCAGGAATTTCTTTCAGAAATTGATTCTTATAATTTCTAAATTCATAATAATATATTCCTTCATGATTTTGATTGTTATCATTAATTTTCATGATTAGCACGGACTGAAAATTGTTCCAGCTCGTGAATGGTGCTTTTAAGACTGACTGAGCAAGCATGCCCGAAAATTCTCATTCTTTGGCTTCTCACATATTTTCGTGAGAGGATTCCAGAAATGAAATCCTTTTGTTAAGATTCATTCTCGATCTTTCATTCTATGTTCAGGCTATTCAGAAAATCCTAATCCGGTAGGACTAGTCACTAGTTTTTTATTTCTCTAGTTTTCGATCTCCGAATCGATTCTAATTCGTTTAATTGGTTACTTTAAACATAATTAAGGTCTAAGCACCACAATTAATTGGTTTAAGCATCACTAATAAAAGTTTTAAATTTTTCGGGTTATTACAAAAAGGCAAGTTGAGACCACGTTTTATAGGACCTTACGAGATCTTAGAAAGAATAGGTCCAATAGCCTATAGATTGACACTTCCGCCAAGTCTGGGGAATGTATATAATGTTTTCCACGTGTCACAGTTAAGAAAGTACGTGTATGATCCAAAACACGTGATCCATCATGATGACGCTATCCTTAACCCATATATGAGTTATAAGGAAGAGCCTACGACTATTTTAGATCGTAAAGTTCAACAGCTAAGAAACAAGTCTATACATTTAGTGAAAGTCCTATGGAGACACAATGGACAAGAGGAAGCCACGTGGGAACTTGAGGATGCTATGAGGGAAAGATATCCCAGACTTTTCTAAGGTATGCAAATTTCGGGAATAAATTCTTTTAAAGGGGGTAGAAGGTAATATCCCAAAGCTTTAAAACTAGGTTACGATAATATAAGTCGTTAATTAGGAATTTTGGTTTCGATAATCAAAATAGTAATTTATCGAAGCTCAATTTCAATTATCCATAATACGAGAATTTTCATATTATATCCATAAACAATTAGTAAATTAAGGAATATATATATATATATATATATATATATATGTTATTCCTTCGAGAGCGTTTTTCCAACGTCGATTAATTTTCGATAGTTAGTCTTACTTTATTTTCTAAGCGACGAAGCTTAGAATTTAATTCCTTATTGACGAAGAACTAATAAGGTGATTACGACTTTATTATCAACGTTTTTGAGATGATTCGAAAATTTTAGAATATTGTTTAAAGAATTGCAATATTGAAAGTCCTATGATTATTTTATGAAATAAGAGCATTTTGTTTATATATTTGTTTGGTTTCATTTTGTGCTTATTCTTGGTATTGTTTTGCATGTTGTTTTCAGTGGTTTATCCTATTTATGTCGTTGGTTTGATTAGTATTTATCGATTCGGACTTATTTGGTTTGTTTCGATGTTTTGTTGAAAAACGGCATTAAAAATGATGAAATGGATCTACCAAGAGTAAAGTATATTGAAGAGCGTCTCAACAGGAGTCCGTAGGTGAAAACGGATCTTAATTCGGAGTTCAAACGAGGGAGAATGGGACGAATAGTCAAAGTCGTGCACAACACCCCGTCGCACGTCGAGGCCGACGCTCGACCAAGCGTCCCCAGCGCCCAGCGTCGCCTCATCCCAGCGTCCAGCGCTCGCCTCGCACGCGTTTAACTCACCAACACCCGCCCAGTCGGTGCTCAATGCGAGCGCCCCTCCAGTGCACGCGCGCCTCGCCAGCGTCCGCTTCATCCGTCGCTGTCCATCCAGCACTCGTTTACCCAACCGGCACTCTCCCTACGTGTCCGCTCGCCCGCGTGCTCGCCTCGCCTAGCGTGCGTTCAACTCGCCAGTGCCCGCCCCAGCCGGCGCTCAATGCGAGCGCCCCTCGTGCCCTCGCACATTCAACTCGCCCAGCGCCCGCTTCAGCCTCCAGCGCCCGTTCCATCGTCGCCCATCCAGCGCTCAACGCGTGCACCTGGATCGCTCAGCCGGTGCTGTGTCCCGAGCGCCTGCCGCCCATGGCGCACTCTCACGTCGTCCGCGCTCGCTCATCTCCCAGCGCCCGCTTAGCCCATCTTGCACGCTCGTTCACCTTGAGTCGGCATTCAGTCTCAATACAGAACGTTTCTCCAGCCGACACTCATTTTGAACCGGCGCTCACCCATTAGTCAAAACGCCCGTTCAACCTGTGCTCAGTGTGAACCGGCGCTCACTCATTTAATTTATATATAAACGCGCAACGTGTTAGGGCACATATTCGGAGTTCTCATGTTTCACGCAGAGCGCCACTGTTCTTCGGTTCCACTTTTCTAGAGTTTCGATCAATGACAAGATAGAAACAATGTCATAGTAGTAATTTCTATTTTCATTCCATCGATTATTGCACTCTTGTTGAATTCATTTGGATTATTTACATGCTTTGATTATTGCACTTTATTTTATAATTCCTGTTGAATTTCTTTGGATCGATTTACGTGCTTTGTTTTGAGATTGTTGTTGGATTCAAGTTCATATATGATATTAGATTATTGGTTTTTACATTGGCATTTGATAAGTTTACGTTCTATGCAATTGATAATGGATTTTAGTAGTATGTTGAATCGTTCTTCGATGAATTTTATTGCTTTATGTTTGATAATTTAATTTAGTTTGTTCTTCGCTTTAGTTTCCTGCATTCGTGATTTCTTAGGTTCTCCACTAGGGATTGACAACCCCTAGTTAGATTGTTTTCATTTATGTTTCCTTTCAGCATTTAAATTCTCATATGTTCAAAAACCCCTCTTTGATATTAGAATGTTTAGGATTTTACCGCTTTATATGTGCGACATGAACAATAAGCCATGTTAAGTTTTCCTTGAGAGACGACTTGGGTTATCTCGCTCTATTACAACACCTCATTCGATTATGAGTCAATTAAAAGAGTACTTTTAGTTGAAACAATATTCCTTCACCAAAATAATTTTAGTTATTAAATAAATGAAGATTGGATAATTTATTCCTATTTTATAGCTATGGTTCGAGAATTTCATCTTAGAACATAGAATTGTTCTTGTTCATTTTTTTTTTATGATTTATTTCATCATCTTAGACCTATATTATATCATAGTGTTATTTAATAAAAAAAAATAGAGACATGTAGTATTATTTTCATTATGGACGAAAATGTTGATGTAGTGTGAAAGAAAGAAATTTTATATCTTTTGTGATAGTGATGTGTATTTATTATGATAATGAGAGGTTATTAATGTAGAGATAAGATGAATTATTAATAAATGAAGTGATGAGTGTTATTTTATGGTGATGGCTGAAAATTTAGTGTGTAGGTGTGAAAGGAAGAAAATTCAATTTTTGTTAATATTGATAGTTAATTATTTTGAAAGTGAAAGGTATTTAATTTATGTATAAGATAAGATGATTAATTGATGAAGTGATAAGATGTTATTTGTTTGGTAGTGGGGGTGTAGGATTTTAAGAGATAAGAGAGTGTATTTTCTCGACTTTTTTTTTAGATATTTTTCCTAAAGTTTGATTAATACCTTATATCATCAAAAAAATAAAAATCACCTCATTCCTATTTTCATAAGTGCCGAGAGCTTGAGATAAAAAAGAAAGAGAGTTCTTCAAATTTTCTCTTCAATCTTAAGTTAGAAAATCGATTTCTTCGCTGATCGACTCCGATTAAAAGGTTAGAAATTGTATAAGCTTCTTATATATGCAAAAATATGATAATTCTTGACAGGTCCATTTCATCCTATTTAATACCGTTTTCTTACAAAATATCGAGACAAACCAAATAAGTCCGAAACGAAAAATTCTAATCAAAACAACGGCATAAGAAAGATAAATTACTGGAAACGGCATGTAAAAGAATACCAAGAATAAGAAAAATAAAACCAAACACGTGCTTGACGGGCACCAGCGTGTGAGGCGATGCCGCTCGCTGCAGCGCCGAGGCGCCGAGCGCCAAGAGCTACCGAACCGCAGGGTGCCGCACCGAGCTGCCGACGCCGAGACATCTACGCACCTCAGCGTGCTGGGCTTTCCGCGATGGGTACCCGCGGCGAGGCGCGATGCGCGCTCTGCTCGCGCCGTGCGCTGCCGAGATCGCCGGCCGCCGAGAACTCGCGATACGCCGGTCGTAGAGCGTGCCGAGGCATCCGTATGGAAACCGACACCCCGCACGCCGTGCCGCCGATGCCCACCGAGATCTCCCGTCGCCCGTCCCGTCCCTGCCGCACCGCCGCCGAGAGCCGCCGCGAGCCGCCAGGTCCACGCGCTAGGCTACACCTCGTCATGCCTCGCCGTGCGCTGGTTTGACGTGACTTCCGTTGTCGTTCTTTGTGTTCTTCATCTTGTTGTAATACCCGTCCTTTTAAGCTTCCGCATGGCGTATTTTAGAAAGGTCAAAGGTTGACTTTTGTTTCGATGATGCGACCGCAGAAACCTCGAGGCGTGTGAAGAGTGTCTTATGCAATTCATAGACACTAAGTATCTGGTTTTCGACCACCCACGAATGTTTGGTACTCGGAAGTTATCGAAAACGACTTTTATGGATCTTTTAAAGCATATCTTGTTTATAGTCGTGTGTCCGTATTTTATTTCGTGTCCATGGGTACTAAGTTTGCTAAATTTGGAGTCCGTTTGCAAAAATTGTGTCGCTTTGCGTTTGAAAAAAAGACATGCAGCTATGACCTGCTTTCCTATAAATAGGAGGCTAGGGCCTTCATTTTCAACGCTCATTTCCTTCGCCTCTCGTGTTTACGGAGGCAGGCAGCTCGAGTACTGTGCGGCGGAGGTGGGGATCGAGGGAGGCTCGGCGCGCCATCTTGGCGCCGTCGCCCGTCCATCCCAAAGCCCTGTTTTTATTTTGTCCTTTTCTTGTTTTGATTCCGCCTTTAGTAGATCGATAGCATAGAACTCGGGATTCTAAAGGGACGGACGGAAACGGCGAGGCCAGCGATTCGAAACGCGCCGCCAGAGCGCCGCAGTGGTTCTTGCCGTTTGGTGGCCGACGGACCTTTGGCTATGGGTCCTTTAGGTTTTGAGTTGCCATGCATTCTACTAAAGTACCGATTGTTTTACTTTCGTTTCGCATGTCGGATGTTTTCCGTTGCTTGAGTTTTCTAAAGGAAGTACATGCCGGTTATCCATTTTCAACATAGTTTGTCATTCCAAGTTCGTCGTTATGCATATTGCTTATGTTTCCATTTTCATGCATCGATTTTGGATGGTTTATCCTAGATTCGAGGATAGACATCGATTTTGAAGCTTCTTAGATTTGAGTCAACTTGCATGCATGCATATTTTGAAAGTACCCTATTATAGGTCTTGATGCCTGAATATATTTCCTCTCGATCGAGTTTATTTGAAAACCGAGAGTGCCAAATATGGGTTCGAAAGTCGAAAACCTAGTTTTGCTTCGATCTTCGTTTGGATCACGATGTTGCTTTGCTTTGTGGGATGTGACCCCAAAAGTTGTTCCGTCTTGTTACCGGTACCTACCAGGTGGATCGGTGAAGTCATCGGATCCGTAGATATCTCCGGTTGACGTTTCTGCATCGGGTTGGGTTATATATGCTTATTTTGAGTTATTTACTCGATATTTAAAATAAAACATGTGCAGTAAAATGTTTTGGTGAAGTTATTCTTGTTCTCGATCCGAGATGTGGTTCTATTGTGATTGTGCACGAGATCTCTATTCGGTGGGTTGATCACCATCTTGAGTATTGATCGTAGGGATAGACCCCAGAACACGTGGTTATGGTTCGAGGGATAGACCAGGAGTCCACCGGAAATGGTAATGAGATGGTTATGGTTCGACGAGTTTGACCCACGAAGTCCAGCAAGGATTAGCAGGGTTCTTCATGCTATGCTTCGCGATGTTGTGTTATATCGCATACTCGATGTTGATGTATTCTTGTCCCTTATTTTGCTTTCGATTGGGAATAAGATTTGCTATTATGTTATTATGCTGGAGTCTCGATATGAGCATGCTATGTGCAATCGGCGGGGTGTAATGCTATTTTGCTTTCTGCATTACTTATTATAAACAGATCATGTTTCATTGAGGTTATGGTATCGATATTATTCTTTTGGTGGATTGTTTTGCGCCTCGGATATGTCCTAGTTATAGAGAATCGCCGATTTCATGGTCACATCTTCTTATCGTGTATGTTATATGTATCCCTTCTTCCCGCTTAACCTCCTAATCACACCCCGCATCCGTGCTTCCTGAATGGGGGCGTGACTGTATCGAGCAATGTTCTGGCCCCTAGTTTTCGTAGTTGTTGATATCAAAGCGCTTCATTTTCTTTATATCATGTACGTTCTTGAAATGAGTGTTTAGAACTTGTTCTTCTAAACTGCTTATCCGATCACTACCCTCACCACCGTCGCCGCCTCCTTTAAAAGGGGATGAGGTATGTGTTTATTCTTGATGCTTTATGTGATTACGTGATGCATGATATGATCTTGGTTTCATGTGTTTTGGCACGGTAAGAGTTTACGGATGTAAACGTGATGTGGATGAGATATGGTTGGATGGTGATGTGGATGTGGAAGTGATTGTTGATGAGATGAAAAGGGCCTGTGGCGTGATATGGGAACCATTGATGTGGTATGATGTGATTGATATGATCATGAATGGATGATGTGAATCTATGTGTTTACATAGAAATATGTTGTTGATTGAAAATCTTGTTTATATTGATAAGCTTGTAAGTGAATCATGTAATTGTTTATGTGATTATTGTTATGAATATCCATATCGATGTTGATATGTGTTGAAGTGAATATGTGTCTCAAGACATGATTACCCGTGATAGTAGGCGAAAAAGGAAGCGTGAATATTTGTTGTTATTTTGATGAACTAACATGTAGGTTTATGATATTCGAGGCCCGCATAACGCGGTTAAGATCCCACAGATGGATAAGCAAATCGTAAGTTCGGAATGTACCGGAATGTCCATGAACCGTGGGAGTGTTTCGGGAGATTTGTTGGTTTGTGGAGGATTCGAGATTGTGGAAAGGTATCCGATCGAGGCTTACTATCGGATGACGTAAGGCTATCCGAGCGGGTTGCAACCATGGGCAGAAGGCAAGGGTGCGTGATGTCCGTCGGGATCCTATCACCGACACCTTACCTGGATTTCACGAGTTCGCTTCGAGTGTGGAGACATGGACCGATCATCGAGGCATACCATCCGGGCGGATGTGATAGGCATGTTCGAGGCCCGATCCAGTTGATGGCGGGATGATGTTCCAAGAGCCTTTGGGAGAGCACCATCGCGTAGCGATCGCCGTCATCATGATACACGTCACTACACCTCCATCTACGATCCTCACCTCAGACGGACCAGAATGATTTTGAGGCGACCCTCCGTAAGAGATTATCCATCCGATAGGTGGCGGGAAGAGGCCCGGATCGAATCTTCATGCCACCGAACAAGATCGTTGGCCTCCGGAAGAGATTCGATGCGGAGGAAGACACGGAGGAGACGAGGAGGACATTGAGGATTCAGAGGACCCGTGATCCGGATAGCGATGACTCGGATGAGGTTGAGCACGTGAGGAAGGCAAGCGCGAGACGGAACCGAGGCAGTTCACCGAGACTCAGCGATCGGGCACGCTTAGATGGGACCATACCCACGAGACTTGCTTCCATGCGATCGCCTCAAGTGGCGCCAATCCAAGCCCGATAGGAAGGGAGAGAGAGGATGAGGAAAGGGAATGGAACCATTGAAACAAGTGGAGAGTAGTGGGCGGATATGCGGAGATGCGGTAGTCGGTGTGTCGGTGCATCGCAGAGTCGCTTAAGCATGGACAGAGCGGCATCTTTGGCAGATACCGAGTCGATTCTTTTGCTCATATCGACCTTTTGTGACATACCTTGATCTTGTATTTTGATCCTTTACGGAAATCGATACTAGTTATCTATGATAGGATGTTTATGTTTGATGCTTATATGTGATATGAGCTATGCCTGATGATGTATGATCTATGTGATGTGTGATGATGATGTTATGTGAAATGCATAACGATGATGTGTTGCGATTGCATGTTTATATGTGATCTTGATATGTGGCATATGTGATGATATGTGGTTATGGGTGATGATATATGTTATGCGATGATACTCGGTTATCTATGCAAAAGTGTTTCTAATGTTTCAAACGTCGATGCAATGCGAGAACAAGGAACCGAGAGAAACAATAACGTGGAAGAAGCCCAAGAACCACCTTTGGTTCAGCATGCGATCGAGTTTTCGCGCGTAGAATCCCTACGTCGACGGTCTCGCGAACCGATCGACGCCGAGAGCGGATACGATCCACCGAAGGATCTTCGAATACATCGGGAAGAAGCGAAAAGCTGAATCGCGATCTTTCGCCTAACCGATGAGGCTGATTTCGGTGGGAATCGTGAGGAGGACCCAACACCGGCGATGGGGAAGGTATACGGGAAGATTTCAGGAAGAACTCATGGAAAAGTATGTGCTGGCGTCTACGAGAGAAGCAAAGAGTTCGAATCTTCGCTCGGGAGAAGAACGTCACCGAGTACGATCGCTCGTCAATCGCTCTATCGCGTTATGCTACCGTGCACAGTGACGCGAGGCGCAGGGACGAGTTGAGAGGACTCGACCGGAATCGGAATTTCGCTCGTCGATCGGAGATTTGCGATCCGCCCTGAACCGGCTTTAAACATTGAGTCAATGTTACCCGGAGAGAACGATGCCACCGGACAGCCGTGCGAGGAAGAGTAAGAGAAATGGGAAAATCGAGGAAAGGCAATCAGTGTTCCAAGGAACCGAGCGGTCCAGAGATTCCGAGGAATCTAGTTATTCGAGGAAGAAAGGCACCTTGGGAAGGAATTTCCAACCCATGCGGCAGGTGGGCGGTGTGGAAAACCTTGGTGCCGAAATGCCGGAGAATCATTTAGGGAGTGCGAGCAAGGTAACGTGAGTGTTATAGTTGTAGGAAGTCCGACATTACGCCGAGATTGTCCATTAGGAGGTCGGCGGCCCGCCAGTGAGACGACATCCGCTCAGAGCAAAACCAAGCTCCGAGGACAAACAACGGAGCAGGAGGTCACCTGAGCCAGCAAACCAAAGGCCACCGCAACAAGCAAGGGTAGCGCTGAATCGGCGAGCGCAAGCTCGAAATCTTGCAGTATAATCCATATGAGTGATATACCGCTTTGTTTGATCATGGACCTCACATTCTTTTGTTTTAAAAATCGCGTGTGAGAGGTTGGGTTTGATACCCAAGAAATCACAGTACCTAAATTAGCATCCCATCGGGAAGTGCTAAAGGCAAAAGATATGCCCGAACCGGAGGTAGAAATCAGTGAGCGTAAGGTCTTTGTCAATTTGCATGTCATCGAATGGAAGATTTCGATGTCATCTTGCATGGATTGGTTGAAAAGCAGGGCAACTATCGTTGTCTCGAGAGAGTTGCTTTTCGAACAGCGAAGGAGGGAAGTTTGTTTCCACGGCATAAGGATGGGTGTTTGCGTTTATGATCTCGACCTGAAGGCGAGATGATGGAAGTCACAAACTTTCTTAGTAAGTTTGACGGCACGATGAACAGCGCGATGCGAAGGAGCCGATGGTGTGTGAATATCCGACATGATTCCGAGGACTGCCGGGTTTACCGCTGAGACAAGTGGAATTCACTATTGATCCGGAACCGGAGCAACAGAGATCAAAGGCACCATACTGAATGGCACCTAAAGAATTGCAAGAACCGAAAGCGCGATGCGGAGTCTTGGATCTAGTTTTATCCGACCTAGCGTGTCGCCGTGGGCGCCGGTCGCAAGAAGAAGGATGGGTCAATGCGGATGTGCATTGACTACAGAGCGAATAAGCTAACTATCAAGAATAGATTGTTGGGAAAACTATGTTTAGCCCTCTCGAGGATCTATCTTGATGTTTAATTCAACATACATTGATTATATACCTAGCATGCACTATATAATTAATTGACACACATTGGGGTTTTCTCGTGTTTACCTTTGAATCGAGGTGGAATGGATCGAGACTCGTGCTTGACCTTTGGATCGTATCCCGGTTGCCCAATCTCCAACGCCGAGTGAGGACGATCTATGGAGAATGCTTGAAAAATCACCCTTTATCCTCTCTACACTTTTGAAAATTCTCCCAAGAACAATGGGAGTCTCGAAAATTATGATGATGATTATTAATCATTGACCTAGATTTAATCTCTTACCTCATATTTATAATGCATTACCATAATCCATATACCATAATCCATATGGAAATTACCATAATCCTATGGAAATTACCATAATCCTATATGGAAAGGATTATTACCATAATCCTATATGAAAAGGATCTATGCATATCCCATAAATATAATAATATCCTTTTAGGATAAAGAGAATCAAATCATTACCTTGTAGAGAGAGGCGCCGATTTCCATACTTAGCTACGGCTGATGGGCCTGGGATCAAATGCAAGGAATAAATATGCCTCAAATAAATTAATTATCTTATGTTCGACCCGAACATAAATTAATTTATAAACATTTATTCATGCCACTAGAGAATAAATGCGACTTACCCTTTATTATCGAGTTGAGTCGGACTTGCACTTAGACATTACGAATCCCGTATTTAAGATATCGAAGCGTCCATTAATTATTTATAGCATTACATGCATAAAATAATTAATATCTTTAATTCCTTAAGTAGTACCACTCAACCTTATTATTGTACTTGAGCTAACTCAACCTGCAGGGTTTAGTACAATAAACCTTTGAGCTCCTTAAGGGGCGCATCATCCTAAACGGATACGGTGACTCGATCGAGATAACTAGCATGACATACAAGCACCGCCACCACCAAGATGCGGAATATTTTGGTTAGAACATATAACCTCACCCATAACAAGTCAAAGTGATGGTCAAGAACTCATACCACCTAATACCTTATCGAGGTTTAGATCATCGTAAATCACCGAGATCTTGGTTCTTCACGACGGTCGATAGAAGAACTCATCTCACCGTGATCCTTCAATACGTCGAGCGCATCGCATAGACAAGCAACCAAGTCAAGTCACTTTATCTATACAGCTATACCGACAACTCGTCCTCAAGTTGTCTCACCAGAAACTTTTATATCTCATTAAGCTTGACCAATCATACAGACTTCGTGATCTTCTACACACTGATCTAACTTATATAGAGATAAGGGACACGATATATGCAATCAAGTATTCATTTCAGATAGGAGATTGTAATAGTGGTAACGAGAAACATTGTATACAAGCTCAACCAAAGCGCTTTCGTATACAAATCAACAATCTCCCACTTATACTAAAGCAAACTTTTAGTATACAATGTGTCTCTCTACTAGCTATTACAAACAAAACCATCACTTTCCCACTTATACAAAAGTTTCCTTTGTAAGTGGGTGCCATCTAAGCAATTCAAGTCCTCTAACATCCCGACGTAGACTTATTGCGAGTTTTAGCGGCCATCTAGCGCAATTCAGTCTCTAACGCCTCCGACGTAAACTTATTGCGGCGCTTTAGCGGTGCCATCTAGAGCAATTCAAGTCCTCTAACGTGCCGTAGACTTATTGCGGCAAGCTTTAGCGGTGCCATCTAGCGCAATTCAAGTCCTCTAACAATAGACTTATTGGGCGGCTTCGTGAATGGATCCGCTGGTTATCCGTCGATCAATCTTTGCAATCGACGCCGTCCGCCAGAATGGTGACGTTTTCTCTGTGTTATCCGTGGTTCCTTGAGTTTGCCATTGCACCTGAAGTTATCACAAGACCATGATCCTCTTAGGCAAACCAGTACCACATCTAGATCCACGAGGTAGTTCTTGAACCATACAGACCTCCTTAGCATCCGGCGCTACATATTCGCTTCCATGGAATAGTCCGCAATGCATCGCTTTGCACTCCGCCAGATACGGTTCCACCTCCCAAGGTAAACACATAGTCGAGGGTAGACTTTTTCTTACCACGGTCACTTGGAAATCCAGTCAGATAACCCAAAGGCATTAGACTATCTGCAGGTAAACAGCCATAATCTCGAGTCCTTTCGGTACTTGAGTATATGCTTTCTGCGATCATGAGCTTGTCCGGTTAGATCGATATCTAACTACTATGCCTACCGCATAGCGATATCGGGCCTCGTACGACATTGCATACATGAGTCTTCCTACGGCGAGCGTAGGAACTTGTCTCATTTCCTCTATCTCATTTGCATCATAGGTGTGCTCTCCTTAAAGGAACGCCATGTCTCGAAGGTAGCAATCCTTTCTAGCGGTCGGATACTCAAAGAGTAATCACAAGATCAATGTAAGAGCCGAGATAAGCTCACATTTTTCTCTGCGATCTCGAAACCTTGATCCCAAGAATGTACGCATCTCCTAAGTCTTTCATTTGAACGATCGGATAACCAAATCTTTACGCCTCGATAACAACTTCACATTGTTGCCAAATAGAAGAATGTCATCTCGTAAAGTGCGAAATACCACATTACCGCTGACATCTAAACGATACACACAACTCTCGCTAGTTCGGTAAATCCATGGACTTTACCACCTCGTCAAACGTAAGTTCATGATCTTGCATCATTGTCAGTATCGCCTTGTTGTACGTCCATGGGTCGATTATTGCCCGTTCTTTTCGGGACTAAACCAAGATTCACCCACGAACATAAATCGCTCGGGTGACGAACAACCCCACTACGACGAGGCACTACAGCACAATGGCAACGGTGGGTGCAGAACTTGTGGTTCTCATATCTTGCACAACTTGGTAGGTACCACTTAGCAGTCGATCTCCAGTGGAACTCGACCCACAATTTCTTGAAGTATCTGTGTCGATCCTCCTAGACTCGACATCTCATACCTTTGGTCTAATCGGTGGTGGAATACGATCATCTTCTAATTCTGAAGAATGATTTCAACTTTGTTATGATTTTCATGTAGTCCTCTTCTAAGAATCGGGCATTAGTGCTATAACCTTCGATCCTTAGGTATAGAATAAACCACATTTCGTCCTCTAGATAGCCAATAAACGACTTTGCGTCGGATCTAGCCTCCAACTTGTCACCTCTTGTTCAAGACATGCCGGACGCCCCATATCCTTATGTGGCTTAAACTCGGCTAGCCACCACAACTCGAAGGGTCTCTGATCGACTTGGATGGTACTAGATTTAGAAAGTATGCCGCCTTTCTAAGGCATACCCCGTAACGAAATAGCAAGTTGCATAACTCATCATTGATCTAACCATTTCAAAAGAGTCATATTTTTCGCTCGACACCCATTTCTGTGGTGTGCCCGGTGAAGTCTGGGAGGTAATCCCATACTTCACTAGATAGTCCATGAACTCATTACGAGGTATTCGCCACCGCTGATCGGACATGACTTGATACTCTTACCAAGCTCGCTCCACTTCCGCCTTAAACTCTTGAATTTCTCAAAGCATTGAGCTTGCGGTGAGCGGTATACGTATCCGCTACCTAGTAATCGCAATGAAAGTGAAAAATACTCGTACCCCACGAGCTTGTGTGGACATTGTCCACACGTCGAATGGACTAACTCTAACATTTCTTTGGCTCTATAACCCCTTGAAGGGTCGCGTCGACATCTTACCTTCTATACGGGTCGCGGAGAATGGAGTAACGTGAGATTACCCAACGCCCATTCTTAGCCGTCTTTGATCCTATTTAGATTGATGTGACCTAATCTAAGATGCCAATGAAATGTGGTGTAATCTTCTGAAGAAAACTTTCTCTTCAGGGTTTGAAGAAGATGCAACATAGTTATAGGTATTATGTTTTGTAGAAATAGTATAAAGCTAATTATATAAAGTGCCAACACAGATAACTTCGTTATTTCTTATGATAGAAACACCACTATCAAAAATAAGAATATCCATGAGTAAATAGTTTCACAGAAACAAGGTTCCAAGAAAATCCGCACATATAAAGCCTTTTAAAACTAAAGCAGTTTTCTCAAAACATAAAGTAACATCTCCGACTAACGGCCTCGACTTTCGCTGCCCATGGAGATCTTATCTCCCATTACTCGCTCCTTGTCCGCAGAACCCTGCAAGTGTAACAAACATGATCGTCGTACCGTGTCTACCCAAGAATGGGTAGAACAAGTTGCTAAACATGTTTCCATTACAAAGCAGACTTGAGCCTTGAGCATAGGGAACTTAGCCTCCATGCCCGCTACCGCACTTGAAGCACTTGCCTTTACTTCTTCGCCTCCTGGCGCCGTTTCTTGCTCCCATTACTCACTCATTCCCTTGCCTCTACCACCTGGTGCCCTTTTCTTTTCCATTTTGCAACGGAAAATTTGGGCCCTTAGATGTGCTAGCATGTGCCTTTGCCCATAACTCCTTCCACCGAGATCATCGAGCAACCGACTAAGTGTATACTCGGTCTCATGATCGCATTCACGAAAGTTCTCAAAAGACTTGGCGTGTATTGAGGATGATATCGACCTTGCCGCCGTCAATACCTCCTCCCAACCGATCAAGACTATCCATGAGACTGAGTCATGGGAGCATGTTCATGGACCGAACTTCCTTCTTCCATCTTACACGCCAAGATTTCTCTCATTGTGTGGAAGCGGTCCGATCCGATCGCCAAACTTACTTCGAGACTGACCAAATATCGTCGCTCTACCATCGATCGATGTCTATGCAAGCCTTGGACATAGTAGTCATCATATAGGATTTAGCCATATTGTTCGACTTATTCCAAAGTCGCCGACTCTCGCTCTTAGTCGATGTCGATAGGGCATCGGGTTTAGGAGTAGTGAGAACAAACATGTGTTCTTCAAGATAAGAACATATTCCATGTTTCATTTCCACCGATAAAATTGGACGATAACGATTTGTGCGAGCATATTGATAATCGTGTAAGAGACATATCAACGATAATGTAAACACATAAGCATACGATCGCATAATTCGTAACAATAATATTGTAACCTTGATAAAACAATATTAATTGAACCTCCAATCGACCAAGGAATCCACATGCGCCACGCGTGTGGGACGCTAACGAACCCCTCGACTGCACTAAAATATACCTTTTAGTCGCTTAATTTCAACCATGTCAACTTATCCTTATGACAAATGAAATTAACGATTGACCTTACTAGACCACATCACTATCACAAGAAGGGACTTGGTGGAAGTTTACTGAGGTGATGTCTAAGCATGACCACATTTTTAAAATGAAAACGAATTCTTAGAATTAGCATACTCACTAGACCATACCGCTCAATTCAAATTCTTTTGTTATCTCATTTATATCTATCTCTAGAGAACTTATGAAAATCGCACATACGACCACGCTGTGTGGCTACATGAAACTCCCACTTCTCAATAGATTTAAAATGTTTTATTTAGAAATCTCATCTAACAAACTTATGATAACATGCAAGCAAGCCAGCGTGTGGGCTATCACGCGTCGTATCACTTTGTTTAGAGATCAAAAGTGGAGGTCTTGACATTTTAATTTAAAATTAATTTGTCGGTTTGCTTGCTTAGTTTTTTTTCAAAAGGTTTGTCCATGCAGATCACGTAATCCTAGCATGCTTTTCTATAGAACTCAACATGTAAAACATGCTCGCAAAATTCTAAAAATGCTTGAAAACGCGATAAACCTAGCATGCTTACTGGCTACCCAATTCGAAAACAAAGGTTTGTCAACGTAATTTAAACATACATAGCATGCTACTGATAATTTAAACATCCACGACATGCAATGAACGATAAAAATAAAATAAAACGCTCATCGTGGCCCACTGTGGAATCGCACTTTCCGCCTAATCTATTACATAGAATTGCAAAGCAGATCTTTATAATCTTCGAAAAAGGCCTCGCGTGCAGGCGCGGACGGACTCGTCAAAAGCGAGTTATTCGGAAAACGGATCGGGCTCACCACGCGGCGTCGCGGCGCCGTGCGCCATGCGTGCCGCGCCCGCGCCGTGCACCCGTTTTCCGCTCGTCTCGATCCGCTTGTCTTCATTTTACTTTTACGATAATATTTACGTAAAATAAATCTAATCTAACCACGGATTTTCGTGGTGAAAAACAAAATCCGATAAAATAAAACGAGCCACGATGAACAGCAGATCCAACAAATAATATATGCGCAGTAATAATCAAACGTGAATTAATCCAACAGAGCCAAGATTCGATCCTGTGCTCAAACAATTGTTGGGAAAACTATGTTTAGCCTCTCCGAGGATCTATCTTGGATGTTTAATTCAACATACATTGATTATATACTTAGCATGCACCTATATAATTAATTGCAACACATTGGGGTTTCTCGTGTTTACCTTTAATCGCCGAGGCGGAATGGATCGAGACTGCGTCTGACCTTCGGATTGTATCCCGCTTTTCCAATCTCGCGCGAGTGAGGCGATCTATGAGAATGCTTCGAAAAATCACCCTTTATCCTCTCTACACTTTTTCGAAAATTCTCTCCCAGAACAATGGTCTCAAAATTATGATGATGATTATTAATCATCGACCTAGATTTAATCTCTTACCTCATATTTATAATGCATTACCATAATCCATCATGAAAATTACCATAATCCCATATGGAAATTACCATAATCCTTTATGGAAATTACCATAATCCCATATGAATTACATAATCCTATATGAAAGGATTATTACCATAATCCTATGAAAAGGATCTATGCATATCCCATAAATATAATAATATCCTTTTAGATAAAGAGAATCAAATCATTACCTTGTAGAGAGAGAGGCCGATTTCCATATAGCTACGCGGATGGGCGACCGAGATCAAATGCAAGGAATAAAGATGGGCCTCAAATAAATTAATTATCTTATGTTCACCCGAACATAAATTAATTTATAAACATTTATTCATGCCACTAGAGAATAAATGCTGACTTACCCTTTATTACGAAGTTGAGTCGGGCTTGCACTTAGACATTACTGAATCCCGTATTTAAGATATCGAATGTCCATTAATTTTTATAGCATTACATGCTTAAAATAATTAATATCTTTAATTCCTTAAGTAGTACCACTCAACCTTATTATTGTACTTGAGCTAACTCAACTGCAGGGGTTTAGTACAATAAACCTTCAGCTCCTTAAGGGGCGCATCATCCTAAACGGATACGGTGACTCGATCGATAACTAGCATGACATACAAGCACCGCCACCACCCAAGATCGGAGAATTTGTTAGAACATATAACCCTCCATAACAAGTCAAAGTGATGTTCAAGAACTCATACTCACCTAATACCTTATCGAGGTTTAGATCATCGTAAGTCACCGAGATCTTGGTTCTTCACGACTCGAATAGAAGAACTCACCTCACCGTGATCCTTCAATACGCGAGAGCATCAGCATGAAACAACCACGCAAGTCACTTCTTATCTATCGCTATACCGACAACTCGCCTTCAGAGTTATCTCAGGAAACTTTTATATCTCATTAAGCTTGACCAATCATACGAACTTCGTGATCTTCTACACACTGATGATCTAACTTATATATGAGATAAGGGACACGATATATGCAATCAAGTATTCATTTTAGATAGAGATTGTAATAGTGGTAACAGAAACATTGTATACAAGCTCAACCAAACGCTCAGATACAAATCACACGTATATCCTCTTCCAAGGATCGACGATCCGCTTGACCGATCAAGGCGAGTGTCTTCTAAGATCGATTTGAGGTCGCTATCATCGTGATGATCGTAGAAGGAGAAGTTGCTAAGACCGCGTCGACGAGGTATGGGCACTACGAGTTCATCGTGATGCCGCTTGGTTTGACCCAGCGCGGCTTTTCATGGATCGATGAATCGAGTTTTCCATCGATCGGATAGTTTCATCTTGGTTTTATCGATGATATTCTCATCTATTCCAAGAATCGAGTTGCATAGAGAACACCTCCGTACCGTTCGGAAGCGTTACGGCGAGAGAGGTAGCTGAGTATAGTAAGAGTCGAGTTTTGCTCGAGAAATGATGTTCTGGACACATCGTGCTGCAGAAGGAATCAAAGTCGACCCAAGGAATTGAAGCGAAGTAAGGAGGTTCACTAATGCCAATGAGGTTGAAGCTTTCTAAGGCTTGGCGAGATATTATAGGCGTTTCATCGAAGGGTTTGGTTGGCAAGGTCGATGGCCTAATTCGGAAAGGGATCAAGTTTTCATGGTCCGAAGCTTGTGAAGCTAGTTTCAAGAGTTGAAGAAGAAGTAACAACCGCTCCGGTGTTAGCCGTCAGGAAAGCGATGGGTTTGTGGTCTCCGTGCATCCAAGCTTGGTTTAGGTTGTGTTCTTATGCAGCAGGAAGGTTATAGCTTACGGCGTCTGCGTCGGTTGAAACCGACGAGTTGAGCTACCGACTCACGACACAGGTTAGCGGCATCGTTCATGCGTTGAAGATTTGGAGGCACTATCTCGTGAGGTTAAGTGTGAGATCTACACGATCACAACAGCCTCAAGTACTTCTTTGAACAAAGAAGTTGAACATGAGGGCAAAGGAGAGCTAAATTGGTAAAGGATTATGATTGCTCTATCGGCTATCGCGGGAAAGCTTGATAGTCTTATGAAATCGTATGAGGTCGGACGAGAATCGTTTGTCATAATTTGACAAAATCGATAATGTCGAGTTCAATGAAGCAAAAGCGATTAGGTGCGTGACCTTGGTTGTATCTTGAAAGCAGTTTGGTTGAGCTTGTATACAATGTTTCCTGTTACCACTATTACAATCTCCTATCGATTTGAATACTTGATTGCATATATTTGTGTCCCTTATCTCATATATAAGTTAGATCATACGATGTGTAGAAGATCACGAAGTGCGTATGATTGGTCGAGCTTAATGAGATATAAAAAGTTTCACTGGTGAGGCGACTTAAGGGCGAGTTGTCGGTTTAGGCTGCGGTATAGATAAGAAGTGACTTGACTTAGTTGCTTGTCTATCTTTGATGCGTCTACGGCGTATTGAAGGATCACGGTGAGATGAGTTCTTCTTCGACCGTCGTGAAGAACCAAGATCTCGGTGACTTCGATGATCTAAACCTCGATAAGGTATTAGGTGAGTATGAGTTCTTGACCATCACTTTGACTTGTTATGAGTGAGGGTTATATGTTCTAACCAATTCTCCGCATCTTGGGTGGTGGCGATCTTGTATGTCACGCTAGTTATACATGTCAGTCACGTATCCGTTTAGGATGATGGCGTCCCCTTAAGGAGCTCAAAGGTTTATTGTACTAAACCTGCGGGTTGAGTTAGCTCAAGTACAATAATAAGGTTGAGTGGTACTACTTAAGAAATGAAGTTGTGTCGTTTTAAGCGGTCAGTTGCTAGAAATGATTAATGGACGTTCGATATCTTAAATCTGAGGATTCGTAATGTCTAAGTGCAAGCCCGACTCAACCGGTAATAAAGGGTAAGTCGACATTCTTTCTCTAGTGGCATGATCGAATGTTTATAAATTAATTTATGTTACAGGTGAACATAAGATAATTAATTTATTTGAGGCCCATCTTTATTCCTTGCATTTGATCCACAGGTGGCCCGTCCGGGCCCGTAGCT
Source organism: Salvia rosmarinus (assembly GCA_036937905.1). NCBI lineage: Eukaryota > Viridiplantae > Streptophyta > Magnoliopsida > Lamiales > Lamiaceae > Salvia > Salvia rosmarinus. The sequence continues at coordinate 50,194,018 of CM072822.1, read as the reverse complement.
AGAGGAAAATCGGCGCCTATGCTTGCTCAAGGCGAAGATTTTATTCTCTTTATCCACAAGGATATAATTATATTTATGGTATATGCATAGATCCTTTCCATATAAGATTATGGTAATAATCACGAGGTATGGAAATAATCACGAGTATGGAAATAATCCTAAGATTATGGTAATATTCCATATAGGATTATGGTAATATTCCATATAGGATTATGGTAATATTCCATATAGGATTAAGGTAGTGCATTATAAATATAAGGTATGAGATAAAGTCTAGGTTAATGCTCATATTGAGAGCAAATTTTCGGCCATCTCATAGTTTGAGAGAGATTTTGAAAATTGTGAAGAGCATTGGGTGATTTTCGAAGCATTCTCCATAGATCGTCCTCACTCGGCGTTGGAGATTGGGCATCCGGGATACAGTCCGGAAGGTCAAAGCACGAGTCTCGATCCGTTCGATCCGTTCATCTCGTTCGATCGACCTCTTGGATCGAAGGTAAACACGTGAAAACCCTAGCGTGTTGCGATTTAATTATATAGGCGCATCTGGGTTTATAATCAATGTATGGTGAATTAAACACCAAGATGGATCCTCGGGCGAGGGTTAACATACGTTTTCCTACAATTGGTATCGAGCACGGGATCGAGAATCTTGGCTCTGTTGGATTAATCGCGTTTGATTATTACGTGCGTTTTAATAATTGTGGATGCATCGTTCATCGTGGCTCGTTTATTGTTTTGTTGGTTTTGTTTTACACCACGAGAAAATCCGTGGTTAGATTAGATTTTATTATGTAAATCTTATACGTAAAAAAAGAGCGAGCGAAAGAGCGAAGAAGCAGCAGCGGGAAAAGCAGGTCGCTCGGCGGTCCACGGGCGGTATCTCGCGGCGAGCCTCGCGATCGCGAGGCGATCGCGGGCGCGGGCGGCAGGCGTGCGTTCGCGCCACGAGATCCTGGCGCCCGCGGCAATCGGCGATCGGCGATCGCGAGATCTGATCGCAGCGGCGAGCGGCGAGCTAGCGAGCGGCAGGCGCGCGTTCGCGCGAAACCGGCGCCAGCGCGGACTTCATGATCGCGGTTTCGACGGCTGGCGGCGGCGTCTCGGCGGGCGTTCGGCGCTCGGGCGTGGCGCGCGCGTGCTCGGCGGTCGCGGTCGCGTTAGCGACAGCGAGGTAGCCCGCGAGGACAGCGCGAGCGGGCGGTATGCGGCGGTGGCGGCTTTGCTTTGCCCTAGCGGCCCGGCCACGGTTGGGCCGACCGGCCCGAACCCGTTTTCAGTTTTCCGGCCCGTGCCCGTGCGCGAGGCCCATTGTTGAATCCGGTCCGTGCCGAAACGCGAGGCCCGTTTTGAGTTTAATTACGTGCTTTGTAAATCTATGTAATAGATTAGATTTAAATGTCGGGTTTCACGATTGGGCGCGATGAGCGTTTTATTTTATTTTATCGTTCATATGCATATCGTGGATGTTTAAATTATGCGATAGCATGCTATGTATGTTTATATTACGTTGACAAACCTTTAAGTGTTTTACGTAATTGGATGCGCATAGTAAGCATGCTAGGTTTATCGCGTTTATCAAGCATATTTTAGAATTACTGCGAGCATGTTTTACATGTTGAGTTCTATAGAAAAGCATGCTAGGATTACGTGATCTGCATGGACAAACCTTTTGAATAAAAGACTAAGCAAGCAACCCGACAAATTAATTTTTCAAATTAAAATGTCGAGACCTCCACTTTTGATCTCTAAACAAAGTGAGGCCTTGTGATGGCGATCCACAGCGTGGCTTGCTTGCCTTGTTTATCATAAGTTTGTTAGATGAGATTTCTAAATAAAACATTTTAAATCTATTGAGAAGTGGGAGTTTCATGTGTGGCGTCACACAGCGTGGCTTGCATGTGCGATTTTCATAAGTTCTCTAGAGATAGATATAAAATGAGATAACAAAAAATTTGAATTGGGCGGTATGGTCCAGTGGTATACCAATTCTAAAATTCATCTTCTATTTATTAAAATTGTGGTCATTGCTTAGACATCACCTCAAGTACAACTTCCATGAAGTCCCTTCTTGCGATAGTGATGTGGTCTAGTAAGGTCAATCATTAATTTCATTTGTCGTAAGGATAAGTTGACATGGATTGAAATTAAGCGACTAAAGGTATATTTTAGTGCAGTGGGGGTTCGTATGGCGTCCACAGCGTGGCTTGCATGTGGGATTCCTTGGGCGATTGGAGGTTTCAATTAATATTGTTTTATCAAAGGTTACAATATTATTATTCGAATTATTGCGATCGTATGCTTATGTGTTTACATTATCGTTTGAGATATGTCTCTTCGCCGATTATCAATATGCTACTTTAAAATCCGTTATCGGTCCAAATTTTATCAGTGGAAGCGAAACATGGAATATGTTCTTATCATTGAAGAACACATGTTTGTTCTCACTACTCTAAACCCGATGCCCTTCTTGTGCGTCGACTAATGGCGGCGAGTCGGCGGACTTTGGAATAAGTCGAACAATATGGCTAAATGCTATATGATGACTACGATGTCCAAAGGCTTGCGGCTGCTTGCATCGATCGATGGTAGATCTGACGATATTTGGTCGAGTCTCGAGGTAAGTTTGGGCGATCGGATCGGACGATCGACTTCCACACAATGAGAGAAATCTTGGCGTGTAAGATGGAAGAAGGAAGTTCGGTCCATGAACATGTCTCCCATGACTCGTCTCATGGATAGTCTTGATCGGTTGGGAGGAGGTATTGTGCCGAAGACGAGTCGATATCATCCTCAATACTTCCTTAAGTCTTTTGAGAACTTTCGCGTGAATGCGATCATGAGCAAGACCGAGTTTACACTTAGTCGGTTGCTTAATGATCTCGTTCTTTGCGGAAGGAGTTATGGGAAAAGGGCACATGCTCTTGCTAGCACATCTAAGGGCCCAAAATTTTCATTGCAAAATGGAAATAGAAAAGGGGTGCCAAAGGTGGTAAAGGCGAGGAAATAGTGGGAGTAATGGGAGCAAGAACATGGTTGCCACGGAGGCTTGAAGAAGCGAAGGAGAAGGCAAGTGCTTCAAGTGCGGTGGGCGGGCATTGGAAGGCCAGTGCCCTATGCTCGAGGCTCAAGTCTGCCGTTTGCTTTAATGTGAAACATGTTTAGCGACTTGTTCTACCCGTTCTTGGGTAGTAGATCTGGCGCATATGATCATGTTTGTTACACCTTGCGGGGTTCCTGCGGACAAGGGAGGCTGTTTGATGGCGAGATAACGATCTCCATAGGCAGCGGCAAGTCGAAGCTGTTGCGATTGGAGATGTTTCTTTATGTTTTGGGACAACAGTTTTAGTTTTGAAAGGCGTTTTATATGTGCGGATTTTGGTGGAACCTTGTTCTGTTTGAAATTATTTACTCATGGATATTACATTATTTTTGATAGTGGTGTTTCTATCATAAGAAATGGCGAAGTTATCGTGTTGGCACCTTATATAATTAAGCTTTATACTATTTACGCAAAACATAATACTATAACTATGTTGCATCTTCATCAAACCTAAAAAGAAAGTTTTCTTACAAGATGACTCTACTTTTCTCGGCATCTTAGATTAGGTCACATCAATCTAAATAGGATCAAGGCGGCTAAGAATGGGCGTTGGGTAATCTCACGGTTACTCGGTTCCCGGTCTGCGAATCTGTATAGAAGGTAAGATGTCGACCGGACCCTCAAAGCGAAGGGTTATAGAGCGAAAGAAATGTTGGAGTTAGTCCATTCGACTGTGTGGACCAATGTCCACAAGCTCGTGGAGAATGCAGTATTTTGTCACTTTCATTGGCGATTACTCGAGTGCGGATACATATACACCTTCGCGCAAGTGCGAATGCTTTGAGAAATTCAAAGAGTTTAAAGGCGGAAGTGGAGGCGAAGCTAGGTAAAAGTATCAAATCATTTGCGATCTGATCGCGGTGGCGAATACCTCGATAACGAGTTTATGGACTATCTAGTGAAGTGTGGGATTACATCCCAGGCGCACTTCACGGGCACACCACAACAAAATGGTGTGTCGGGCGAAGAAATAGGACTCTTTTGGAAATGGTTAGATCTATGATGAGTTATGCTACATTGCCTATTTAGTTACGGGGATATGCCTTAGAGGCGGTGGCATACTTGCTAAATCTAGTACCGTCAAGTCGATCGAAAAGACCCTTTCGAGTTGTGGTTTGGTATGAAGCCGGTTTAAGCCACATAAGGATATGGGCGATCCGGCACATGTCTTTGAACAAGAAGGGCGACAAGTTGGAGGCTAGATCCGGCGCAAGGCTGTTTATTGGCTATCTAGAGGAGCGAAGGTGGTTTATTCTATAGTCTAAGGATCGGAAGGTCATTATTAGCACTAATGCTCGATTCTTAGAGGACTACATGAAAAATCATAAGTCCAAAGTTGAAATCATTCTTCAAGAATTAGAAGATGATCGTATTCCACCACCGATTAGGCGAAAGTGCGAGATGTCGAGTCTAGTGGGAGGATGGACACGGATACTTCAAGAAATTGAAGTGGGTGGAGAGTTCCACTTGGAGATACCGACCGTCAAGTGGTACCTACACGACAAGTTGTGCAGTTAGAGAACCACAAGTGTCTGCACCACCGTTGCCATTGTGCTGTAGAACCTCGTCGTAGTGGGAGGTTGTTCGTCGACCCGGCGATTTATGTTAAATGGGTGAATCTTGGTTTAGTCAATGAGACGAACATGCGATAATCGACCCATGGACATACAAGAGGCGATGAGATATTGATGCAAGATCATGGCACACGCTATGGACTTAGAAATGGAGTCCATAACGGCTATGGATGTATATGAAAGACACCTCTACTAGATGGCGAGGAAGCCATAGGTAGTAAGTGGATATCTGAGGAAGAGATTACGATGGAGGTTTCGACTTTTAAAGCCGGGCTTGTGGCGAAGGTACACTTTCAGTTGAGGGCATCGATTTCGATGAGACCTTTTACGCTGTAGCAATGCTCAAGTCCATCGAATTCTTCTAGCCATAGCAGCCACTTGAACCTAGAGGTTTGGCAAATGGATGTTAAAACCGCTTTTCTAAGCGGTTACCTTGAGGAAGGTAGAGACATCTATATCGACAACACTTTGAAGGTTATGTGGTAAAGGGTGAAGAGCATCTAGTATGGAAGCTTAAGAAGTCCATTTATGGACTTAAGCGAACCTCGATCATGGAACTTACGCTTTGGCGGTGGTAAAGTCCTATGGATTTACCCAGTTGCCTAGCGAGTTGTGTGTCGGTTAGATGTCAGCGGTGATGTGGTATTTCTTGCACTTTATGTAGATGACATCCTTCTAGTTGGCAACAACGTGAAGTTGTTATCGGGCGTAAAGAGTTGGCTATCCGATCGGTTTCAAATGAAAGACTTAGGAGATGCGGCGTACATTCTTGGGATCAAGGTTTACGAGATCGCGAGAAGAAAATATTGAGCTTATCTCGGGCGTCTTACATTGATCTTGTGATTACTCGTTTTAGTATGCGGACCGCCAAGAAAGGATTGCTACCTTTCGGACATGGCGTTCCTTTATCTAAAACGCGATCACCTATATTTACAAAGGAGATAGAGGAAATGAGACAAGTTCCTTACGCTTCCGCCGTAGGAAGTCTCATGTCGCAATGCTATGCACGAGGCCGATATACGCTGTCACGGTAGGCATAGTAGCGAGATATCGATCTAACCTGGACAAGCTCATTGGATTGCGATAAAGCATATACTCAAGTACACGAAAGGACTCGAGATTATAGGCTGGTTTACCATGCGAGATAGTCTAATGCCTTTGGGTTATCTGAGACTCGGTTTCCAAGTGACCGTGATGAGAAAAAGTCGACCTCGGTCTATGTGTTTACCTTGGGAGGTGGAGCCGTATCTGGCGGAGTGCAAAGCGGCGATGCATTGCGGACTCTACCATGGAAGCCGAATATGTAGCCGCGGAGGCTTCTAAGGAGGCTGTATGGTTCAAGAACTACCTCGTGGATCTAGGTGTGGTACTGGTTTGCCCAAGAGTATCATAGTTTCTTGTGATAACTTTCGGTGCGATGGCAAACTCGAAGGAACCACGGACCCACAAGGCGACAAAACACATAGAGAGAAAGTACCATGTCATACAGAAATCGTTAGGCGAGTGGCGTCTTGATTGAAAAGATTGATCGACGGAAAATCTAGCGGATCCATTCACGAAGAGCACCCGCAAAAGTCTACGATGAACACGTTAGAGGACTTGGATTGCGCTTGATGGCACCCACTTAGAAAACTTTTGTATAAGTGGGAGAAGCAAAGTGATGGTTGTTTGTAATAGCTAGTAGAAAGACACATTGTATACTAAAGTTTGCTTTAGTATAAGTGGGAGATTGTTGGATTTGTATCTTGAAAGCGGTTTGGTTGAGCTTGTATACAATGTTTCTGTTACCACTATTACAATCTCTATCGGATTTGAATACTTGATTGCATATATTTGTGTCCCTTATCTCATATATAAGTTAGATCATACGGTGTGTAGAAGATCACGAAGTGCGTATGATTGGTCGAGCAATGAGATATAAAAGTTTCATGGTGAGGGCGACTTAAGGGCGAGTTGTCGGTTTAAGGCTGCGGTATAGATAAGTGACTTGACTTAGTTGCTTGTCTATCTTTGATGCGTCTCGGCGTATTGAAGGATCACGATGAGATGAGTTCTTCTTCGACCGTCGTGAAGAACCAAGATCTCGGTGACTTACGATGATCTAAACCTCGATAAGGTATTAGGTGAGTATGAGTTCTTGACCATCACTTTGACTTGTTATGAGTGAGGGTTATATGTTCTAACAAGATTCTCGCATCTTGGGTGGTGGCGATCTTGTATGTCACGCTAGTTATCATGTCAGTCACCGTATCCGTTTAGGATGATGGCGTCCCATAAGGAGCTCAAAGGTTTATTGTACTAAACCTGCGGGTTGAGTTAGCTCAAGTACAATAATAAGGTTGAGTGGTACTACTTAAGAAATGAAGTTATTAATCGTTTTAAGCGGTCAGTTGCTAGAAATGATTAATGGACGTTCGATATCTTAAATCTGAGGGATTCGTAATGTCTAAGTGCAAGCCCGACTCAACCCGGTAATAAAGGGTAAGTCGACATTCTTTCTCTAGTGGCATGATCGAATGTTTATAAATTAATTTATGTTACGGGTGAACATAAGATAATTAATTTATTTGAGGCCCATCTTTATTCCTTGCATTTGATCCACAGGTTTGGTCCATCCAGGCCCAGTAGCGAGGAAAATCGGCCCCTATTGCTCTCAAGGCAAGATTTTATTCTCTTTATCCACAAGGATATAATTATATTTATGGTATATGCATAGATCCTTTCCATATAAGATTATGGTAATAATCTTGAGTATGGAAATAATCAAGAGTATGGAAATAATCTAAGATTATGGAAATATTCCATATAGGATTATGGTAATATTCCATATAGGATTATGGTAATATTCCATATAGGATTAAGGTAGTGCATTATAAATATAAGGTATGAGATAAAGTCTGAGTTAATGCTCACATATTGCAAGCATAATTTTGGCCATCACATATTGAGAGATTCTCGAAAATTGTGAAGAGCTTGGGTGATTTTCGAAGCATTCTCCATAGATCGTCCTCACTCGGCGTTGGAGATTGGGTATCCGGGATACAGTCCGGAAGGTCAAAGCACGAGTCTCGATCGTTCAATCCGTTCATCCGTTCGATCCACCTCGACGGATCAAGGTAAACACGTGAAAACCCCTACGTGTTGCGATTTAATTATATAGGCGCATCTGGGTTTATAATCAATGTATGGTGAATTAAACACCCAAGATGGATCCTCGGGCGAGGTTAACATCGTTTTCCTACACACACCTCGAAAACCCTTGCTTCGTCGAAGATGAAAAGGAAAAGTGGAATTCGAGATGTTAAGGCTAAAGAAAAGAGTGGGAGTAATACTGAGGGCTCTACCGGTGGTTTGAAAAAGCGAAGGAGAAGGGCAAGTACTTCAAGTGCGGTGAGGCCCGGGCATTGGAAGGCTAAGTGCCCAAGCTCGAGGCTCAGTGCGCCGTTGCTTTAATGTGAAACATGTTAAGCAACTTGTTCTACCCATTCTTGGGTAGTGACACAGTCTGTGATCATGTTTGTTACACCTGCGGGGTTCCTGCGGACAAGGGGGCTGCATGATGGCGAGATAGCGATCTCCATGGGCAGCGCGCGAAAGTCGAGGCCGTTGCGGTCGGAGATGTTACTTTATGTTTTGATAGAACAGTTTTAGTATTGAAGGCGTTTTGTATGTGTGGAGTTTCGTGAAACCTTGTTTCAATTCGAAACTATTTAATCATGGATATTCATTATTTTTGATAGTGGTGTTTCTATCATAAGAAATGGCGAAGTTATTTGTGTTGGCACATTATATAATTAACTTTATATTATTTACGCTAAACATAATACCTATAACTATGTTGCATCTACATCAAACCTTAAAGAAAGTTTTCTTCGCAAGATGACACCACATTTCTCGGCATCTTAGATTAGGTCACATCAATCTAAATAGGATCCAAAGACGACTAAGAATGGGCGTTGGGTAATCTAATAGTTACTCGGTTCCCGATCTGCGAATCACATATAGAAGGTAAAATGTCGACTAGACCCTTCAAAGCGAAGGGTTATAGAGCGAAAGAAGTGTTGGAGCTAGTCCATTCGACTGTGTGGATCGATGTCCACACAAGCTCATGGAGAATGCAGTATTTTGTCACTTTCATTGGCGATTACTCGAGTGCGGATACATATACCGCTTCCCACAAGTCAGAATGCTTTGAGAAATTCAAAGAGTTTAAGGCGGAAGTGGAGGCGAAGCTTGGTAAAAGTATCAATCCTTTGATCTTATCGCGGTGGCGAATACCTCGATAACGAGTTTATGGACTATCTAGTGAAGTGTGGGATTACCTCGGTAGCACTACAAGACACACCACTGACAAAATGGTGTGTCGGGCGAAGAAATAGGACTCTTTTGGAAATGGTTAGATCAATGATGAGTTATGCGGCATTGCCTATTTAGATTAAGGTGTATGCCTTAGAAGCGGTATACTTGCTAAATCTAGTACCATCAAGTCGATCGAAAGACTCGCTTTCGAGTTGTGGTTTGGGCGTATGAGCCTGGTTTAAACCACATAAGGATATGGGGCGATCCGGCACATGTCTTTGAACAAGAAGGGCGACAAGTTGGAGGCTAGATCGGCAAAGGTTTTATTGGCTATCCTAGAGGACGAAGGTGGTTTGTTCTATATTCTAAGGATCGAGAAGGTCATTATTAGCACTAATGCCCGATTCTTAGAAGAGGATTATATGAAAATCATAAATCCAAAGTTGAAATCATTCTTCGAGAATTAGAAGATGATCGTATTCCACCACCGATTAAGACGAAAGTGCGAGATGTCGTGTAATAGTGGGGGATCGACACCGATACTTTAAGAAATTGAAGTGGGTCGAGTTCCCTTTGGAGATACCGGCCGTACAGTGGCTCCTACCCAACAAGTTGTGCGAGATAGAGAACCACAAGTTCTGCACCCACCGTTGCCATTGTGCCGATGGCGCCTCGTCATAGTGGGAGGTTGTTCGTCGACCCGGCGATTTATGTTCTTGGGTGAATCTTGGTTTAGTCCCGGAAGCGAGCAGCAATAATCGACCCATGGACGTCTGACGATCTGAAGACATTGATGCAAGATCATGGCACACCGCTATGGACTTAGAAATTGAGTCCATACTGACTATGGATGTATCGAAAAACACCTCTACCGGATGGCAAGGAAGCCATTGGTAGTAAGTGGTATCTGAGAGGAAGAGATTCGGATGGAGGTTTCGGCTTTTAAAGCCGAGCTTGTGGCGAAGGGTACACTCAGTTGAGGGCATCGATTTCGATGAGACCTTTTGCTTGTAGCAATGCTCAAGTCCATCGAATTCTTACGGCCATAGCGACCCACTTGAACCTTGAGGTTTGGCAAATGGATGTGAAAACCGCTTTTCTAAGCGGTTACCTTGAGGAAGGTAGAGACATCTATATCGTGAACCCGAAGGTTATGTGGTCAAGGTGAAGAGCATCTAGTATGGAAGCTTAAGAAGTCCATTTATGGGCTTAAGCAAACCTCACGATCACGGAACTTACGTTTTGACAAGGTGGTAAAGTCCTATGGATTTACCCGGTTGCCTAGCGAGAGTTGTGTGTATCGTTTAGATGTCGGCGGTGATGTGGTATTTCTTGCACTTTATGTATATGACATTCTTCTAGTTGGCAACAATGTGAAGTTGTTATCGGGCGTAAAGAGTTGGTTATCCGATCGGTTTCAAATGAAAGACTTAGGAGATGCGTACATTCTTGGGATCAAGGTTTACGAGATCGCAAAAGAAAATGAGAGCTTATCTCGGGCGTCTTACATTGATCTTGTGATTACTCGTTTTAGTATGCGGACCGCCAAGAAAGTATTGCTACCTTTCGGACATGGCGTTCCTTTATCTAAGGAGCGATCATCTATGATTTGCAAAGGAGATAGAGGAAATGAGACAAGTTCCTACGCTTCCCGTAGGAAGTCTCATGTGCGCAATCTATGTCTGAGGCCCGATATACGCTATCACGGTGGCATAGTAGCTAGATATCGATCTAACCTGGACAAGCTCATTGAATTGCGGTGTAAAGCATATACAAGTACACGAAAGGACTAGAGATTATAGGCTTGGTTTACCATGCGAGATAGTCTAATGCCTTTGGGTTATCTGACTCGGATTTTCAAAGGCGACCGTGATGAGAAAAAGTCTACCTCGGGCTATGTGTTTACCTTGGGAGGTGGAGCCGTATCTGGCGGAGTGCAAAGCAAATGATGCATTGCGGACTCTACCATGGAAGCGAATATGTAGCCGCTCGGAGGCTGCTAAGGAGGCTGTATGGTTCAAGAACTACATCATGGATCTAGGTGTGGTATCGGTTTGCCCAGAGTATCATAGTTTCTTGTGATAACTCGAGTGCGATGGCAAACTCGAAGGAACCACGGACCCACAAGGCGACCAAACACATAGAGAGAAAGTACCGTGTCATACGAGAATCGTGAGGCGAGGGGCGTCTGATTGAAAAGATTGATCGACGGATAACCCGGTGGATCCATTCACAAAAGCTCACCGCAAAAGTCTACAGTACACTTTCGAGGACTTGGATTGCGCTTGATGGCACCCACTTAGAAAGGAAACTTTTGTATAAGTGGGAGAAGCAAAGTGATGGTTTTGTTTGTAATAGCTAGTAGAGACACATTGTATACTAAAAGTTTGCTTTAGTATAAGTGGGAGATTGTTGGATTTGTATCTTGGCAATCGGTTTTGGTTGAGCTTGTATACAATGTTTCTGTTACCACTATTACAATCTCCTATTTGAATTGATTACTTGATTGCATATATCTATGTCCCTTATCTCGTATATAAGTTAGATCATACGATGTGTGAAGATCACGAAGTGCGTATGATTGGTCGCTTTAATGAGATATATAAAGAATCACAAACCGAGACAACTTGAGGACGAGTTGTCGGTATAGGCTGCGGTATAGATAAGAATTGACTTGACTTGGTTGGTTGTCTATCTTTGATGCGTCTCGGCGTATTGATGGATCACGGTGAGATGAGTTCTTCTATCGACCGTCGTGAAGAACCAAGATCTCGGTGACTTCTGGAGATCTAAACCCGATAAGGTATTAGGTGAGTATGAGTTCTTGACCATCACTTTGACTTGTTATGGGTGAGGTTATATGTTCTAACCCAATATTCTCCGCATCTTGGGTGGTGGCGGTGCTTGTATGTCATACTAGTTATTTGTATCGAGTCACCGTATCCGTTTAGGATGATGGCGTCCCTTAAGGAGCTCAAAGGTTTATTGTACTAAACCTGCTGGTTGAGTTAGCTCAAGTACAATAATAAGGTTGAGTGGTACTACTTAAGGAATTAAAGATATTAATTATTTTAAGCGATCGAGAATGCTCTAAATAATTAATGGACGTCTGATATCTTAAATCTGAGATTAGTAATGTCTAAGTGCAAGCCCGACTCACCTTGGTAATAAAGGGTAAGTCGGCATTTATTCTCTAGTGGTATGAATGAATGTTTATAAATTAATTTATGTTAAAATGAACATAAGATAATTAATTTATTTGAGGCCCATCTTTATTCCTTGCATTTGATCCTGGTTTGGCCCATCCAGGCCCGTGGCTTAAGTGAAAATCGGCGCCCCCTCCTATCTCTATGGCAAGGATTTGATCCTCTTTATCCATAAGGATATTATTATATTTATGGGATATGCATGGATCCTTTCCTAATGGGATTATGGTAATGCATTATAAATATAAGGTAAGAGATAAGATCAAGGCTAATCCTTAGTTTTCATCCTCATATTTTCGAGAATCACTATTGTGTTGGTGAGAGTTTTCGAAAATAATAGAAACGAGGGTGATTTTCGAAGCATTCTCCATAGATCGTCCTCACTCGACGTTGGAGATTGGGCAGCGGGATACTGATCCGGAAGATCAAAGCACGAGTCTCGATCCGTTCATCCCAAATGATTGAAAGGTAAACACGAGAAAACCCTACGTGTTGCAATTAATTATATAGACGCATGCTAGGAATATAATCAATGTATGGTGAATTAAACATTCAAGATAGATCCTCGGGAGAGGGTCAAAATCAGATTTCCCTACAGACCTTTGATGGCTTGACGGGGGCAAAAAGATATGTCGTGTTCGCCCAATTCAATTGCCCACTTCGCGATTCTCCCTGAGGCTTCTGGCTTCGTCAATACTTGCCGAAGTGGGTGATCACTGAGAACCCGTATGGGATGTGCATGGAAGTATGGACGTAACCTCCTCGCAGCATTTACTAATGCCAGTGCGAGCTTCTCCAAAGGTTGATACCTTGTTTTGGTCCTTTCAATGCTCGGCTGATGAAATATACGGGAAGCTGACGTCCTTCCTCTCGTACCAAAACTGCACTTATGGTTTCATCCGAAGCGGCGAGGTATAAGGAAAGGACCTCTCCTTCTTTCGGGACGGATAGAGTGGGAAGTTTGGCGAGGTAGTTTTGAGATCTTCAAAGGCGACTTGTGTATGTCCTTCGTGAGAACTTGAGCCTTTTGAGTATTTTGAAGAAGGGAGTGTTTATCCGCGACTTTCGAAAGAAAACGGCCGAGCGCAATGCAATGCACTGTCAACTTGTGTACGTCGTGGATTGTCTTTGGCATCTTCATCTCCACAATGGTTTGAACCTTGGGCGGATTGGCTTTTAAACCTTCGTGAAACGCAACACCCCAGAAATTTTTCGGACGAGCTATGAACGTGCATTTACGGGGTTCGACTTTAGGTTGACCTTTACGAGTAGGGCGAGGGGCGATCACGAGGTCGGCAACACATGCGGCTTCCTCAATGCTCTCGACGACGATGTCATCTCGTACACTTCCATATTCCGTCCCTATGTAGGGTGGAATATTTTGTCTACCATCCTTTGATAGGTGGCCCTACATTCTTGAGTCCGAATGGCATCTTCTTGTAAGACCAAGACTCAGAAGTCGTAATGAAGGCCGTTTTGGCCATGTCTTCGTCATCCATCAAGACCGTGATATCCTCAGAAAGATCTAGGAAGTTAAAGACTTCGTGCCCGACAACGCGTCCAACCTTCTTGTCGATGTTGGGAAGGGGTACGATCTTTAGGCGATGTTTGTTGAGATCGGTATTATCGATGCACATTCGCCACCCTCCTCGCTTTCTTCACCATTACCGGGTTGGCTATCCAGGTCGGATACTTGACTTCGAACGGTATGCGTGCCTTTAATAATTGCTTCACCTCGTCTTGGATGACTTGATTCCGTTCGACTGCAAAAATCCGTTGCTTTTGCCGAACTGGTTTTACACTATTGTCAATGTTGAGACTGTGTGTGATGATAGTTGGTGAGACCCCGGTCATATCAAGGGACGACCAAGCGAACACGTCTCTCGAATTCCCTTAGAGTTGGATGATCCGCTTCCTTAGTTGAGGTACACCTAGAGCCAACTTTTACGACCTTGAATGGTTCGTCTTCATACAATGCGACCTCCTCAACCGAGTTCTCTGGGGCCGGCGACGTCTTCTCCGGTTCCAACTCCTCGGGTTTCTTTGGTTGCTATGCTTGCGGTTCTTTGGACGAAGTCCCCGCACCTCTCGGGCGACTGCATGTATTCCTTAGCATTTACGGTCTCCACGGATCACGGCTATCCCTCCTTTGTGGGGATTTTCATTGTCGGTGGTAGGTTGAGCACACCGCCTCACTGCGTTTAGCTTGATCTCGCCCAAGTATGACGTTGTATGGAGAGTGGGCACTGACCACGAAGAACTGTACCACTTTGGTAGAGCTCGTCGGTGCCCTTCCTACTGTGACGGGCAGGTCGATCACCCCGTCCGGGCGTGTCTCTTCCTATCTGACTTCGAGTGGTAGCGGTGCTGCTGAGGCGTGCTTCCTCTACTCCTAATTTGTCAAAGCATTCTCTGAAGAGGATGCTCACTGACGCGCCACCGTCGATATATAAGCGTCTTACCAATTTGTTGGCGATCACTGCCTGGATCACCAGCGCGTCCTGGTGGGGCACCACCGTAGGTACGGGGTCGTCCTCTGAGAAGGTAATAGCCTCGTCCCTCCTGAACCTCTTGTTGACAAGCTCGCTGGTACGGGGACTTCAGGCCCCGGCCTTCAGGGAGGACTTCGTAACTCCGCGTGGGAGACCGTGATGGTGGAGATGACCCCGTCGTCTGGGGTTCGTCATCTCCTCCTTGTCTTCGCCAACTTGCCTTCTTGTGAGGGCACACCCCTTCTCACTGCTTCCTCTTTTTTCGACCTCGATGAGGGGCCTCGTATTGGCCAGCTCATCGGTCCTGCCTTTGTATTTTTAAGGACCCCGTCTTGTACTAGCATCTCGATGTCTCCCATGAGATCTCGGCACTCCTCAGTGTCATGCCCGTAGTCCTCGTGAAAAGAGCAGTACTTGTCCTTGGTTCGACGTTTTGACCCCCCTGTCATTGGTCGAGGCTTCTCGAACTTGTCCATGTGGAGTTCGTAGATTTACGCCGCTTGGCCCGTCGAAAGGTGTATTGAGGTCGTTCGAAGCCGCACGGCCCGAGCCCGGATTCTATGGGTGGCGATCCTCTCAAGGCACTTCGTCGGCCTTGGCTTCGGTCTCCTCGTCCTTCATCCCTTCTTCCTTTTTCAGAGGGCTCGCCTTTCTCTGCCTCGCGCTTCTTTCTATCAGCCTCGTCCGCCTGGGCGAACCGATCGGACTATCGCCATAGCTTTGTGCAAGATCAGGGGCTCGTGCCAGACGATTTCTTTATGCAGGCCCCGGCGGGATGCCGCTTTGGAAGACCGAGATGATGAGAATGTCATTCACGTCTTGACTTTCGTGCACTCCTTGTTGAACACAGTCGTAAAGTCGCTCACGGACTCGTCTCGGCTTTGCCTCGCGGTGAGGAGGTATGCCGACGACATCTTTGACTCGCATATACGGAAGAACCTTCGATGGAAGGCTTCCATCAGGTCGCGATATGATCCAATGCTCCCGGGAGGTAGGCTGTCGAACCACCGACGGGCGTTGTCGACTAGCAACTCCGGGAAGAGCTTGCACATATGAACTGTGCTGAGGCGTTGGTTGATCATATTGTACTGGAACTGCGAGAGAAAGTTCTGTGGGTCCCTTAGTCCATCGTAGGGGGCGATGCTCGGCACCCGGTATTAGTCAGGGAGCGGGGTGTCAAGTATTTTGTTTGAGAACGGGGTGACTATATTCCCGTACCCGTCGAAGCCACCCTCCGGAGAGTGGGGCGGAGTTCGTCGACCAAACTCGTTTTAATTTTTAGGACTAACCTCACGTCGGTCACTACGTCCTTTCCCGCGTTGTTCGTCCCTCGCGCGGTTGGTTTGGGCCCCGGCTCGTGCCGAGGTATGAGCGCCCATGACCTGGATGCTGGGGGATCCACCTCGGCTGCGCGTGCCTCGTGTTTAGGCGAGGCTTGGCGTTCCTTTCTTCGAGGATCGGCCGACCTTGTGCTTCACGAGGTATTGGAGAAACTCTCCTTATTCTTCTCAAGAAACCCATTGACGTCGTCGAGGTTCAACCGCCGAGGAGATTCTCCTTGGTTACTGTTGCG
Source organism: Salvia rosmarinus (assembly GCA_036937905.1). Taxonomy (NCBI): domain Eukaryota; kingdom Viridiplantae; phylum Streptophyta; class Magnoliopsida; order Lamiales; family Lamiaceae; genus Salvia; species Salvia rosmarinus. The sequence goes on along the minus strand of CM072822.1, from coordinate 50,177,771 downwards.
ATCTCCATCGCTTTGGTATCCTACTTCTTCATTCAAGATGGGATTGCCTCGCTCGTCGAGGCTCGGGCGTGCCGCCGGGTCGATTCTCGACGGGTCTTTCGGCGAGCTCGGCGTGTTCGTCGCCGTTGTTCTTTGTTGTTGCCGACAGCGCCCCGATCTGCAAGACTTCTTGTTCTCATTATCATGATTGATTCCACAGTAAACAATGGTTGATCGAAGACACAAAATTTCGTTTCCCACGCATCGCGCGGTGATCGATCTTAATTTCGTAAGGAAATAAATTCTTAAGAACACCAGGATTTACGTGGTTCGATCTATGAATAAGATCTACGTCCACGGGGAGAGAGAGAGTATTCGTGTATTGATAATATGAGGAGTGATTACAAGAAGTGTAGATGATCCTTTTCCGTTTAATCTAGCCTCTATTTATACACAATTATCATGACCAAGATCTCGAATCCGAGATCTATTCTAAGATAGGACTTGAATCCTATCTTTTCTCTAATTAGGATTCTCTTAGATATGGCCGAATCTTCTGCGTTCCCACTGGTTTAGGAGTCTTCTTGGGCCGGACTCGTTTGGGCCGAGCTTTATGTCAGGCTTATTTATATTGGGCCTGATGCTTGGGCCTAAGAGTTGGGCCGTATCCTATCACTGAGCATTACCATATTCTTCAACTTTTAGGACTCAAGGCTTTTCAAATAGAGGCTGGGCTAAATAAACCAACAAGCACAGAGCCAAACACTGCTCTGATATAACTCTGTCACGACCCGCCTACTTAATTAACTAATTAATCAAGTAATCACTATTAATTACCTAATTAACTAGCCAATTAAACAGACAAGCTGTGACTATGGGGTGATTTGGATCATAATTTCTTAATAGGGATAACTTACATTTTTGGTTGTCAAAATTTTATAAAAAATTCGCCAGAGTTTTGTTTGGAAAAAGGATAGCCTAAAAATCCACAACAACAATAAACCAACAGAAACAATTCCCAGCCTCCAACAAGATCATCAACAACAACCATCACATCTATATACATCGAAGTATACCAAATTCAAGGACATTCCAGTGCGATGGTCTCATATCGTTGTCGACAAAATTCGTAGTATGCACAATGATAGGGTGGCTGAGAATTGTGTATGAAGACACAACTCTCGGGGCGTGACAAAATATCGATATACATAATCAAAACCCTAGCTCAGTGTCCATTCTGCCGCCATCTCCTCGCTTAACCTGCATATAGGGAAAACATATGCAGGGCATGAGCACCAAAAAGTACTCAGTGGGCACTGCCATAAAACATAATTGACTTGCCACTTATATTTCTAACACAGGGGTTTTAGTGAAATAACCTATGTTAGCTTTTCACATATAAAACATTTCATCATGCATGCTTCTTATCATTCTGTCTCATGTTATGCCGGTAATCTTTCCGTGTCGGTCCTGTAGGCTCCCCGCTTACGGATACCATATCTACGCTTCTTTCTAGGTACCGAGAGGTAGGCCTCCCTCTTAATACCGTGATCGGTCCCGAAGGCTCCCCGATCACCCTTATGTACACACGACTCGTACTGGGAGCTCATCCAGCACAAGCCCGACGTCGTCTATGATCTCGTAGATAGGCATAATGTATATGCTAAAATAGGCAAGTCGACTTATTCTCAAAACATGCACTTTCGTTTGAAAAATAAGCAATTCATTGAAGCCATTAAAAGATAGTTAAGAGTTGCCCACCGGATAGTAGTCACATTTTACTCAACTTTTTCAAATTGTGTGTTCTTCAAGTCCTTCCTTGCCCCACTTGGTCTTTGTAACATAAAATTATTATTGAATTTAGCAAACTTTCTTATCCACTTAACCACTTATCAATAATTCACCAATTAGAATTTCAAACGTCTTATTAATAGATAATTTCTAACGAATTTTCGGCAGAGTAACGTTTGTAGTTTAAATAGCCATACCAAACCAAATTCAACCAATTTCATTCCCAAACTCCATCAATCACCACCATATGCTTAAATATATATTTAGGAACTTAAAACAAGTCCAACTCATTCATTTACATCATTATCACAATATGCCCTTCAACCATGTTTGTAGTAAATCTCAAATATTTCATTATCTAAAATTTACTTAGTACCAACAACTCACATTTATACTTATTCATCATCAATGATCATTATTCCATAATCATTTCAAATCTCAACCAAGTTCATCACATAAAATAATAACTTTGCACTAAACTTTAATTTTTCATCTTTTAGTATATATGTTCAATAATTCCCATAAATTTCACTTAAGCATTATTTTTATTATAGATCTCAAAAATCATATCAAATACATCAAATAAAATTAAGAAATCAAAGTTCAAGACTTCCCCTTCATTTTCGAAAATTAGGGAAATAAAGTTTATGCATGAATTAAATTCTTGTAAATTCATATTATGCATTATATATATCCTAAAGCTCAAATATCATGCCAAATCAATCAAATAAAATCAAAACCCTAAGTTCTATTCATCCCTAATTTTTGAAAATTTTAGGGTTTAATAGACATGTTTTAAACTTTTCACTTCTTTAATCATATATTGTTTATTTTCATTCCTAAACATATATTTAAGCTCAATTTAAGTAAATCATAACATATGCTTCACATACAAAAATTAGGGTTCATAATCAAAACTTTAATTCACCAACTTTAGTAATTGAAAGAATTAAATCCATAAATCATGTTATTTATACATAATAAGCATACTTAAATCAATAAACATTACAAAAATTAAACAAATCAACCTTAATTTAAACTTCATAATTTTTGAAAGTTACAAGATATAAGAAGATCATATTTATCAATTTAAATCACAAAAACTTAACTTAAACAAGGTAATTACCTTCCTTGGAGTGAATTACCACTAATTTCCCCACTTAAATATGAATTAATAGTGTAAAGAAAATTTTAGTGTGTGCTTGTGTGTGTGAGGGCCGAAAATTAGGGAAGAAATAAGCTTGAAGATGATCTTATGCCATTTGTAAAATTCTAGAATGTTTATGTGCATTTAAATGTAATTTTGTATTCATTTTATTAAAATTTGACACAAATTTCCATAATTTATAATTATACCTCTAATATTACTAAGGTTATACCTTAATATCCTTTACTATATAAAACCATATTTCTAATAAATAGGAAAATTCAAAGCAATTTATTTCCATGATTGAAATTAAATTCATATAACATAAATTAAATTATTTCATATGTTGAAATTCAAATAATTATACTCATACTTCTTAAATTTCAAAAATCATACAAAATGATTCTTTTATCACTAAATAATAATAAAATAAATTTATTCAAGTCATTTAATAGCTTGAACAATAATTCATCTCATTTTATAAGAAAATTCTCATACAAAAATATTTAATGCATTTCATAGCACAATTTCTATTTAATAACATTTTTCATTCAAACACACATTAATAATCATATTTCTCATATTTGATCATAATAAAACTCATTTCTAGATAATCTCTACGTCTCCTAATCTCTATTCCTTTGATTAAGATTTAATCAAATTTCTATAATTTACTAATCTATTATGCACTTCTTTATAAAAAAAAATTTAGAAATAAATACTTTTTAAGCCTCTAATTATCCTTAATTAGGGTCTAACTAAGACTTAAAGATCTTCGGGTTACTACAAATAAAATAAAATACAGCAGGTAAAACGGGATGCACTTGGACAACAAGAGTAATTGGCAGATACACGAAATTGGAGACGGTGTTCTAGGGTTCAAATCTATCTTCGCTATTAATGAATCAAGGACCGATACACAATGCATAAAACACCCATGTCTCTCACCAAACGTTCAACAATAACTAATCTCTCGACCACGTCAATGTTAGACTCGAACTTAATGGTGAGGAATCTCTCAATCAAACCGCTATCAGCTATGAAGGATATTTAACTACAAATACACACGATAGCAAAAACCCTATCCACATATATTAATTATTCAACAACAAATCAATCTCTCGACCATGTTCGTTGTCAAACTTATATCTAATATAAATCTGCTCTCGCATTACTTCATAATCAACCTACACTACTCTTTCGAACACCATGTATGCAGATCAGGAAATAATATTTTATATGGATAAGAAAATTACAAATCATCAACACAATTCATCATGATTCAAGACAAGAACAATCCAACATTTATTTCTCCACAAAACGATAATTTATCTCATAGTGGAAATTATCCCCATAACAATTACATAAACATAATGAAACGAGAAAAACTTACAAACCATTCATAGATAAATTCGTCTTCCAAAAATCCGAAATTACGCAATCCATTTGTTAATCCAAGTACAAGAATTAAATCGAAAGGAAAAGAGGAAAAGAAAGGAGAAAAGAAAAGAGAATCGCGTGAGTAGAGTGTGTGTCTGAGAATAGCGACTGAATCCAATTTATATAACCTCGAAAAAGCCCACGAAAACAGTCGAATTCGGGCCCAAAATTCACGCCCAGCGCCGGACTCAAGCGCTCTCTGGAAAGGTCGGAGAGAGCATCGCAGCGCCGGACGGAGTGGAGCGCCGGACGCGAGCACCTTCTGGAATGAATAGTGAGAGAAGCCCAGCACCGGACGGAATCGAAGCGTCAGATACGTTGGACGAGATGCCGGACGAGGTTGCAGCATCGGATAGACTCTGCAGCATCGTGCGGTGTGGGAGAGTGCGCTGGACGAGGCACTAGAGAGTGCCGGTTGGAGGTGCAACGCCGAATGGATGGGTGTTGGGGGTGAAGTGTGCGCGGGATTTGGCGCTGGGCAAATCTGCAACGCCGGGTGGAAGTGCAGCACGGACGGGCGTGTCTGTTTGGTATGAATTTGTGCTTATTCTTGGTATTGTTTTACATGTCATTTTCAGTGGTTGGTCCTATTTATGCCGTTGGTTTGATTAATATTTATCGATTCGGACTTACTTCGTTTGTTTTGATATTTTGTAGAACAATGGCATTAAAATAGGATGAATTGGATATGCCAAGGATCAAGTTTATTGAAGATCATTGCGATAGGACTTCATAGGCGAAAACGGTTTGCAATTCGGAGCTTGGACGCGATAGAACGGAGAGAAACATCAAAGTCGCGCCGTCGCCACCTCGCCAGCCGAGTCGGCGCCTCGCCCGTCGTCGTCGCACTCTTGACCGCCAACGCCGAACTTCGCCCATGCCGAGCTCGCCCGCGCGCCGAGCTCATCCATGCCGCTTCGCCCAGCACTTGCGCAGGACAACGCCCGCTCCAGCGTCTGCGCCCAGCGCTGTCCGCGCGCCAGCCCGCTCACCCCACGCGCCGCCTCCGTTCGACGCTGCGAAGCCGGTGCGTTGCCCTTCTCACCCGTGCAACTGGCGCTTGATGTCCAGCGTTCGCCTCACAACAGCAACAGCTCCGCACTCGGTAGCGCATTCACCCCGCAACGCCGCCTAGCGTTTCTCGGCCAAGCGCACCTGCATCCCATCCGAGTCCCAGCGCCCATCGCCCAGCGCTCCCGCACGCCACAGCGCGCGGACTCCACCTGGCGCTACCCCTCCATCCGGCGTTGGGTTTCGCCCAGCAACCAGCGCCCCTCGCTCGCCGTCTCGCCCTCCTTTCACTTTCTCCTTGCGCTCAGCGCCAGCGCTCCCAATGCGGTCTTGAGTCGCCCAGCGCCCGGTCAGCCTTCACTCGGCGCTCGATCGACCTCCAGCATCATCAACTTCGCGTGCGCTCCTCGATAACCAGCGCTGGCTCACTCCGAGCGTGCGTTCACCATTTTCCCTCGTGCGTTCACCTTGGTGGCGCCGCTCGGCGTAATGATTTCCTGCGGCGCTACTTTGAGCGGCGTTCTCTTTCTTTACAGAACGATTTTCTCAACCGGCGCTCCCTCCAAACCGGCGCTCACCTACAGAACAGAAGCCTCCGTTAAACCTGCGCTCACATTCAACCGGCGCTCTCTCTCTTTTAATATATAAACGCGCTGGGTCATTTTTATTGAGGGCTCTCAGTTTTTGATTTCCTTCAGCCGCGGCGCTGTGCCGCTGTTCTTCAACCATTTTCCGGGAGCGACAACAGATCGACACAGACAGATAAATATTAGTTTTAATTCCTGCTTTCAGTTTCATCGAATAATTTAGTTTATCAGTTTATGCTTTTGGATTTATCAGTTTTATCGGAATCAATTTCTTAATGTTATTGTTTGGTGATTTTTATTAGATTCAATTCCATAGTGACAGTGGATTGGATTTTCATGTTCCTTTGATTTATATTGCTTTTGTTTATTGTTTTCAATTACTGCTTTCATAGTTCAACTAGGGATTGACAACCCCTGGTTTAGATTTATTGCTTTATTAGTTTAGCTCGGGATTGACAACCCTAGCATAGGATTGTTGTTTATTTCTCGTATTTCAATTCCTGCATGTCCAAAACCCTTGTTGGTATTAGAATATTTAGGATTTAATTGCTTTACGTATGCGACACCTAACAATAGCCTGTTAAGTTTTCCTTGAGAGACGACTTGGGTTAACTTATCACGCTACAATTGCCTCGTGCGATTGCGACTAAATTTGAGTGTGTTTTTAGCTCGATCGATTAATCGTGGCGTGGAGTGAGCACGCGCTGGGTGGCTGAACGAGCACGGAGGAAGAAAAAAACATGTTGGGCAGCTGAATCTTGCGCTAGCTGTGTCTGTATTTGGGCGCGTCTGTTGGGACGTCGCGTGGCGCGGACGCCTTCAGCGTCTGTGCGTCTGTGACTTCACCGTTGGCTCGTTCTCTCTTGTCCGAACTCCGAATTGCGATCCGTTTGCACCTATGAATTCCTATCGAGATTTTCTTCAATGTAGGATAGATCTTGGAAGCTCTATTTCATCCTATTTAATTTCGTTTTTCTACAAAATATCGAAACAATCCAAATAAGTCCAAATCGATAAATACTAATCAAACCAACGACATAAATAGGACAGACTATTGAAAATGACATACAAAAGAATACCAAGAAACTAAACAAATCCTCCACACTTAAACCTTTGCTTGTCCTCAAGCAAACCTTATCACCACGACACGAGAAAAGAAATCGAGAAAACAAACATTCGAATGGATCATGCCGCGACATCACATCTTTCTAGAATTTCTAAACCAACACACTTCTCAACATGGTAATGAATCAGTAATTGATTGAGTATGTGGCTTACTCCAAGAAAATCACAAATCTGATCTACATGTATTTAATAATCGAATAGCTAACTCATATAGATCCTTGCATAACACATCTCATTTTCAACATAACACATAACTTCCAAGACCAGATGTGACGAATCAAGGAGGATTATAGGACAATATTCATTAAGTCAAACCTTCGAGTTGAAAACCCGAGTATCCTAATGTGGTTTTCCATACTTGTTTAGTCCGAATCTGGTCGTATTTTCCTATGCTTTTGGATTTAAATTGTCGATCTTTAGTTTTACTTTTAGCATAATTTATTATGTTATTATGTTATAAAGATTGAATTCTAATTATTGGTTTGATGTAGGAAATAGCACATTATTTGGGCATTATTCGGACAAGAAACTCTACGGCGTGAAACTTGGTGCAGAGAGCCAACACTTTCAATGATTCTCATAAATAGTGGAGAAGGAATCAAGGATTTTTTTCCTTCATAATAATTGAATATCATCTCGATAGGAGTTCATAGGTGCAAACAGATTGCAATTCGGAGTTCGGACGAGAGAGAACGGAGGGAAACACCGAAGTTGCGCACGCGCATGTGCGTGCGCGTCCGGCGCTGCACACGCCCAAGCGCGTGTTTCACGCGGTGCTGAGCTCTCTCCAGCGTGTGCTCAACATCATCCTCAAGCCCAGCGCCCTCCTCAAGCCCAACGACTTCCTCGGCCTCACTGTTCCCCTTCCCCCAGCGATGCCCCCGCCGCCTCGTCCGTCGTCCGTGCACGCACACGTCTTGGAAATTCCTCCAGAAACTCGTCGCGTCCGGCGCTGCGTCATGTCCGGCGTTGCGCAAGTCGTCCAGAGACTTGGCGCGTCCGATGCTACGTCACGTCCGGCGCTGGGTGCGGAATTTTCTGCGCTATAAATATAGATTACACGCTGAAAACCCTAGCCACCTATTATTCATTTTTCAGTTTTTCTTTCGTTTTTGAGCGCCTCCTCAAAAGACGATTTTCTTCCTTCAAATTTTCTAAGTATTTATTTGGATTGAGATTGAAGATTATTGTAAGATTATTATTATTGGATTTCTATTCCGGAAGATTTCAATTTCAATTCCATCGTTCATTTCTATTCGTAAGATTTTTTTATCGCTTTCTTCCGTGTTCTCGTATTTATTTAATGTTAAATTCTATGCTTTGGTGATGTTTAATATTGGTGTTTGCTTAATTATTCTTATCTTCTATTTAATCTATTCGATTCATGCCTAGGGTTTATCGTGTCGATTCTATGTTCTTCAATCTAGAGTTTAATTCTTGTCTAGGTAATTTATCTGCTTTGTCAATTTCCGCCTAGTTAATTCGTCTTTCTTTTCTTTAATAATTTCTCGCCTAGGTAATCTATTGTTTTAAGGTGACAATCAAACAACCCTTTGTGATTAGAGTGTTTAGGAATTTAATTGTTTTCGTGTGGTAACTTAGTAGCATACATTAAGTTTTCCTTGAGAGACGACTCGGATTAACTTGCTCGCTAGGACGACCTTGTTAGATTGCGAGGGACTTTATTAGTGATCTTTTTAACTCCAACAATACTCATCACTTTTGAGCTTCCATTCGAGAAGCAACATGGAGCGAGAGAAATAAAGTCCCTTATTCCAACCTTAAGCTCACTTATTCAATCCATCAACAACTTATTCCAACTCTTTTATTTTTGTTTTTATTTTTATAACAACTTTTTCATAGTTTGCAAAAAAAAATCGAGATAAGACATGCAAGGGGACCATATAAATAGCAACGGCAATCAACCACACATATCACTTCATCATAATTTACTTTAACGTGCCCCACGGCTAGATCAATCATCAATAATTATCAAGCCAAGTCACGCATCGATAAGAATTACTAGAAATTAGTTTGGACGTGCATACCCAATCAAATCATGCTTACTCAACTCTACTCGTATACTAGACGATAAAGCATACCCAAATCCAAACAACAGGTATAAAATGGAGGACGACACACCCAAACAAACACAAGTCACGTGCAAACACACAAAGACGGCAAGCACGCCTCCACACTTTAGACAAAAGCCAAAAAGGTAAAATGTAGAAGTTAACTTCCCTGAAATTGGGAGAACATGTCAACTAGGTACGACGGTGACGACGTCCAGTGGTTTGAGCGTTCATGATATACAGCTTGCCACAATTCTCATCTCACTTATTTAAAAACCTGAAAAGAAAAAGAAATAAAAATAACAAAACAGATGAAAAAAAAACTCATGGGTTGCCTCCCACGCAGCGCTCGTTTCAATGGCACAAGCTCCACCAATGAAAAACGGACTATCCATAGTCCTTCATCTGCAGGAATACCATCTCAACCAGAGCATCAGTAGTAACAATATAAGCACAAATGACAGTCAATGTAGCAAATAATGAATTAATTAAGCTCAAATCATACATCCTATTTTTCAAAGCAAAATAGATAACCTCAACTCCTGGAGCACAATATTTTGGTGAATTAGGATGTTGAAAAATTACAGATGCTACCTCAACTTTTGTCATCTCCTCATCTTTCAACTAATTTGGGAAGATATCAGGTTGTCTATACTTAGTCTCGACTTGATGAACCCTTGACTCTTCACTTTCATCTTATGTCCTGATTCTCTCCTCAACTTCATCATCTTCAAAGAATATGACAGAAGAAGTCTGCTCTAGTTGACTCGGCATCTCCTCCACACTTTGGTTATAAACCAATTCTTCCACTGTCCTGGTTAACTGACTGACTTGGATCATTACACGTTCGATAGATGCTTCCAATATTTCGAACCTTTGTTAACTCGTCTGTATGAAAGACATCAGTGTGTCTTCCAATGTTGGCTTCACCGACCGACTCGACTGAATAAAAGCCTGCAATATATCCTCCAATGTCGGCTTCACCGGCTGACTCTCCTGAATGAAAACATCTAATGTATCCTCCAATATCGGTTTCACCGGCGGACTCGCCTTAATGAAAGCCTTCAATGTATCCTCCAATGTCGGCTTCACCGGCTGTTGCTGGAACAAGAGGTCCTGACTATATGAAGAACTCTAAGGATGCCTCCAGTAGGGATCATAGGCTTGATGCTCACAGCCTGACGGGTATCCCTCAAAATAGTCGAATTGGGGTCCTTCTTCGTAGGAAGAATTTGCCCAATACGACGAGCTTTCCTCCTCCAGGCCCGTCTGACCATATTCATATCGCCGGTAACCCTGCATTAACAGACACCAACTATAAAAAACAAGATCACACGCATCTGTTGGAGAAAATAGTAACAAAGAAATAAAAAGAAGAAGCACTGGGGAAGAAACAGAAAAATAAAAGGAAACAAGGAAAACAAAGCAACACAAAACCTAAAGCCTTCCCCGGCAACGGCACCAAAAAATTTCCGACCAAATTGTTCTTTTCAGTCGCTCGCAATAGTACGAGGTCCTTATAAAGCGGTAAGGTCGACCCAAGTCGAATCTCTCGAGGAAGGCTTAATAGGGCTACGATTATGTGTCAAATACGAAAACAAAAAAGAAATACTAACGTCCTAAAATAAAGGGGTCTGTCACGGAACGGACGAAAGCACGAAATAAAATAAAGCAGGTAAAACGGGATGCACTTGTGTCACGACCTGACTACCTAATCAGGTAGGCCGTGACTTGGGGTTAAGAAGAAAATTTTTACAACAATGGCTCAAACATATGTCAAGAGAAGAGATGACATTAACATTCGTCATAAACGAGTCGAATATTTATTGTTTAAGAGATGAAATAAAGTTGAACGAATGATGATTTTATGATCCTCAAATAATAATAAAGAATCGAACAAGAAGATTAACGATTGAGGACAATAATCACAATGAAATAACAAATATCAAGAATGTACATAATTGAGCATGCTTCGAAAACTTAAAGAATTTATCCACAATTCAAATCATAACCGAGCATTGAACATGAGCATTTTGTTCTAGCAGAACACATAACAAGTGAAGGCCAAAGTTCGGCAACAAAACGTGGCTGAGAATTATGTGTGAAGACATAACTCTCTGGGCATTAAACATGTGAATATCAAATGAATAACATCAACAGATTCTCAATATCATCATGAATCAAATTACTTAGAGAAGCTCCTTTGCGCAACATTCGATTCTAGCATTCTCTCCAGCTCAACCTGCATATTTTGAAATATATGCAGGGCGTGAGTACAAAAATGCACTCAGTGGGTATACGCCAAAAATATTTAAAACTTTGCCCTTAGGGCTATATTCTTGACTTGCCATAAAAATAAACTTTTGCAGGGTTTTTATTGAAATTACCTGCATAGGATTTCTCAAAAATATGTTCATGCATGCTTATATCATTATATCATCATATCATCATATCATATGCATATGCATATGCATGTTTCGTGTCTGCATGTAGCTTTCTTTTCCTTCCCATATCCACATATTTTTCTTTGTGTTGATCCGAGGAGTAGGCCTCTCCTCAACACACTTTAACTTCACATACCTGAGTTGGTCCCGAAGGATCTCAACTTTGGTCATACCCGACGTTGGTAATTTCTTTCTTCCTTTCTTTTTCGTGGATAGGTAGTGCATTATGCTCATGCTCATGCTCAAAACATTGGCAAGTCAATCAACTTTTCAAATCAATGCATATCATAAAATTTCATATCATCTTTCATGCATAATCATATCATGTCATTTGAAAACATTTAAAAGCATAAGCATATTTTATAGAAAATACTTATACCCACTTGGATGTTCTTTAGAACTAAGGAACTAATTCTCAATTCCATTTCTTTCTTTATCCATATATTATCCTCATAAAATGGCATAATTTCCTATCAAGAACCAAACAAGAACATTACTCATTTTTAGTCGTCAACACGACTATATCTTTTCGATATCAAAACACCATAGTCTATCGACACTTGGGTCATTGCATCCTCTAACATCTTAGACATATAACAACTTTAGTAAGCTTCATAAGGCCAAACAAGCGCATAAGATTCATCTACGCACGTAAACCTTCTAATCTTATTCAAATACATGCGAATTCTAACGAAATTTCGGCAACGTAACGTTTATAAAACAAATCGCCAAATCAACACCAAATCAACCAATATCATCCCAACCTCCATCAAATCAACAACATATGTCTCAATATGCATGATCGAGCTAAAAACACACTCAAATTTACTCGCAATCGTACGAGGTAATTGTAGCGTGATAAGTTAACCCAAGTCGTCTCTCAAGGAAAACTTAACAGGGCTATTGTTCGTGTCGCACACATAAAGCGATTAAATTCCTAAACATTCTAATACCAACAAGGGTTAGAAACATACGGGAATTGAAATACGAGAAATAAACAGCAATCCTAAGCTAGAGGTTGTCAATCCCGAGCTAAACTAATAAAGCATTAAATCTAAACCAGGGGTTGTCAATCCCTAGTTGAACTATTAAAGCATGATAAATCAAAGCAATAAACAAAAGCAGTATAAATTAAAGAAACATGAAAATTCAATCCACTGTCACTATGGAATTGAATCCAATAAAAATCACCAAACAATAACATTAAGAAATAGATTCCGATAAAACTGAAAAATCCAGAAGCATAAACTGATAAACTAAATTATTCGATGAAACCGAAAGCAGGAATTAAAACTAATAATTATCTGTCTGTGCCGATCTGTTGTAGCTCCCGAAAAATGGTTGAAGAACAGCGGCGCGGTAGAACTCGAACCGCACAAGAAGAACTCCCATAAAAAAATGACCTAGTGCATATATATATATATATATATATATATATAAATGAGAGTGAGCGTCGGATCACGCTGAGCGCACGTTGAACGGGCATGCTGGCAAGAAGGTGAGTGCCGGTTCTAGAGGAGCGCCCGTTCTGAAAACATTATGTATTGAGTGCGAGCACTTGCTGGAGGTGAACGCGCGAGGAAGATAGAGAGCGGGCGTTGGGATCCAGCGCCGGATGGAGAGCTGGATGAGCGCGGGGAGATGGTGTTGTGGGAGGAATGTCGGCTGGGCGCTGGCATCGCGAGTGGGCGCTCGGCACTGAGCGCCGGGTGATGTGGCTGGGCGACGCGTCGGGTGATGGGGCGTTAGATTCCCATCGCCGGATGGTGGACCAGCGCCGGTTGTAGGGTGCGAGAGTCGCGGTGAGCGAAGGCCGCGAACGTGCTACCGTATGTGGCGCGAGTGGTGGGCATCGGCTACGCCAGCCAGGCGTTGGGAAGCCGGTGAGTGGATGAACGCGAGGAGGGGCGCCCGGGCGCGTGGTGTTGCGCCGAGGCCAACGTCTTGTGGGAGGTCGCGATCTGTGTGGAGTGGGCGCCAGGCTGAAGCGGGCGCTCGGCACGGAGCGCCGGTTGACGAAGAACGTCTTGCTGGAATTGGCAACGCTACGGGATGGCGTCGGGTGGCCAGCGGAGGGATGCGGCGGGCGATGGGCGCGTCTTTGGGCCGTCTTGACAGTCTTTGGGCGAGGTTGGCGCGGACCTTGGTTACTAGCGCCGAGCAGGGCACGCGACGACAGCCTTGAGACGCGACGGCGTTGGGCGGTCGGCGGGGCGTCTTGCGGTGGCGTGGCGTCTTGGGCGTCTTGTGGTGAGGATGATGCGTCTGGCGGAGTCGTGCGTGACTTGTACATTTCGCTCCGTTCTCTCACGCCCGAACTCCGAATTGTGATCCGTTTGCGCCTATGAACTCCTATCGAAATGCTCTTCAATATAAATGATCTTTGGCACATCTTATTTTAATGTCGTTTTTCTACAAAACATCGAAACAACGAAGTAAGTCCGAATCGATAAATATTAATCTAACCAACGGCATAAATAGGACAAACCACTAAAATTGACATGTAAAATAGTACCAAGAATAAGCACAAATTCATACCAAACAACTCCCCCACACTTATCCATTTGCTTGTCCTCAAGCAAAGTCTATACTAATAAGCTTGTCCTTAACTCTTAATCCAATCAACCAAACCTCTTTTACAATTCCCCCAAACATGATGAATACATAATCAAAGTAAATGTGAAACAAATCTAAGATTGTGAAAATATCAAATAAACAAGTAGATTATTTTTGCTCAGACCCAACTCTCTGCTAGAGATGAATTAACTAAAATGGTTACCTTTAGCAACAAGTTTCTTTTGAGAAAACAAAGAAAGTATTAACAGATTTTGGAACAATGTTCGAAAGGTGAAGTCTCGATGAACTCGAGTCTCCTATTGTGGTTTCCCATGCCTATTTTTTGATTTACGAGAAAGAGGGGCATAATTTCATCCTCCATTTATACAATCTCAACAATTTATTGGAGTTTCCATTCTTCTTCTTTTCTCTTCTTTTTCACATTTTTTTTAATTGAAACGAGTATATAGGTAACCACACTGTTAACACTACCCATAGCATTAGTTGGACAAATCACATCAATAACCCCCGAATTAAGATTAATTCACACAATCTTGTCAATTCACATTGCACTTTAATAACATAACATCAAGATAAACGAGAATACATCAAGGTTTGACCAATACCACAGAGTTCAGTTGCACAAATCAAAATCCTAACTTACTCGCATGGACAAAGCTTACGTCCAAACAATCAAAATAAGCACAAAGGCACATCACCAAGCGTACAAAAATATATATATATCACGCCCACAAAACCAAATACTCTCTCCCCACATTTAATTCGAGTAATCGTCCCGGTGCTCAAAACATTAATAACACAAAATAGCCAATAGAGGAGAGACTTCCCGATAATAGATGGCGATGGCGGGGTTGGAATGTGGCGTGCAGCGGCGTAACCGAATATCACAACTACACCTCACGGTGACGGCGTTCCAATATCGAGCAAAACTAACACAGAGACAACAGATAGATCAAAGAGAATAACGAAACAAAACAAAAACAAAAAAAAAAAATAAAATAACAATCTGTGGGTAAACTCCCACGTAGTACTCAGTTTAACGTCGTGAGCCCGACGTATTCCAGTCAACAATGGACTATCCATAGTCCTTTACCTGCAGGAATACCATCTCAGCCAAAGCATCAGTAGTAACCATATAAGCACAACGGACAGTAAAGGAAACCAATAATAAATCATTTAAGCTCAAATTGAACATCCTATTCTCCAAAGTAAAATAGATAACTTCAACTCCTATAGCACAATACTTTGGTGAATTAGGATGTTGACAAATAATAGAAGCTACCTCAACCTTTGTCATCTCTCCATCCTCCTCCAATAACACGTACTTCAAGTGATGAGGCAGTTCCTTCACTTCCAGAGTGGGCTTTGGCATGCTAACAACTTCACGTGCCCACTCTTCCTCGTCAATCGTCCTTGTAACAACTTCCTCGTGGCTCTGATCCTGCTTCTCATCCTCACGTGCCCATTCTTTCTCATTTTCCACCTTCTCTAGCTGCAGCGACTCGTGAGGTGTCTCTCCCACCCCATTCTCAACAATTGGATCACTTTCAAGAGTAATAACCGTCGGAGCTTGATCGGGTTGGTGTGGGAAAGTTATGACTTCAGTCGCTTTCTCGTTTTCTACCCCATGTGACTGCAGCGGCTCATCTGATGTCTCTTCCACCCAATTCTCAATAATTGGGTCACTTTCTAGAATAGTGACCGCCTGGACCTGATCGGATTGGTTTGGAAGTTCCTCCATTGCTGCAACAACTCATCAAGCAGGCTATTAACATGTCCCGCTTGCGTCTCTAAACGCTGAAGTGAGGCGTCTTGAGCATCAAATCTGTGAATTAACAGATCCATTGGTTAGGCGAACGAATCCTTAAAAGATACCCTCTGAGGTGGTGGAGGGTAATACTCTCTTCTTGGGTCGTACCCTTTATTCTTTGTGGAGGCTGTGGCTGCTGTGGATCACACCATCCATAATCAGGTTGTGGGTTCCAATATTCTGGGTCGGGTTGTGGTTCCCACCATTCCGAATCGGACTGAGGAGGCGGCTGCTGCTGTTGTGGATCCCAACATCCCAAATCGGGTTGTGGATCCCAATAATACATGCTGGGTTGAGTCCAAAACTCTGAGTTGGGTTGGTTATTCCACCCCGAATCATATTCTTACTCATAAACTGGCGGATATCCCTCAACATGGTCGAACTAGGCTCTTTCTTCGTAAGAAGAATTTGCCCAATACGACGATCTTTCCTCCCCCCAGCCTGTTTGACCATATTCGTACTGCTGGTAACCCTGCATTAACAGACACCAACAACAAAAACAAGATCACACGCACCGGGGGAAGAAAATAACCAAACAGAACAAAAAGAAACACAGAAAACAAACAACACAAACAATACGCCTAAAATTTTCCCCGGCAACGGCGCCAAAATTGATCGAGCTAAAAACACACTCAAATTTACTCGTAATCGTACGAGGTAATTGTAGCGTGATAAGTTAATCCAAGTCGTCTCTCAATGAAAACTTAACAGGGCTATTGTTCGTGTCGCACACATAAAGCGATTAAATTCCTAAACATTCTAATACCAACAAGGGTTAGAAACATACAGGAATTGAAATACGAGAAATAAACAACAATCCTAAGCTAGAGGTTGTCAATCCCGAGCTATACTAATAAAACATTAAATCTAAACCAGGGGTTGTCAATCCTAGTTGAACTATTAAAGGTGATAAATCAAAGCAATAAACAAAAGCGATAAATTAAAGAAACATGAAAATTCAATCCATCGTCACTATGGAATTGAATCCATTAAAAATCACCAAACAATAACATTAAGAAATAGATTCCGATAAAACTGAAAAATCCAGAAGCATAAACTGATAAACTAAATTATTCGATGAAACTGAAAGCAGGAATTAAAACTAATAATTATCTGTCTGTGCCGATCTGTTGTAGCTCCCGGAAAATGGTTGAAGAACAGCGGCGCAGTAGAACTCGAACCGCCCAAGAAGAACTCCCATAAAAAATGACCTAGCGCGCATATATATATATATATATATATATATATATATATATATATATATATTAAATGAGAGTGAGCGTTGGATCACGCTGAGCGCACGTTGAACGGGCATTCGGCGAAGGTGGCGCGGTTACGGAGGCGCGCCGTTCAAAACATTCTAGATTGAGTGTGGCGGCCGGCCGAGGTGAACGCGAGGAAGATAGCGAGCGGGCGTTGGGATCCAGCGCCGGCTGGAGAGTTGGATGAGCGCGGGGAGCTGGTGTGGCGGGAGGAACGTCGGATGGGCGCTGGCATCGCGAGTGGGTGCTCGGCACTGAGCGCCGGGTGAGGTGGCTGGGCGACGCGTTGGGTGATGGGGCGCTGGATTCCCAGCGCCGGATGGTGGACCGATGCGGTTGCGAGTGCGAGAGTCGTGGCGTGGCGAGCATCGGCGAACGCCTTGTGTGTGTTTTGCGCGAGGTGGCTGGGCGCTTGGCTACGCCCGGGCGGCGGCTGAAACACCAGTGGCGGACGAAACGAAGCGAGGAGGGCGCCCAGTGGCGCTCAGTGTGCGCCGAGGACCAACGCGCGCGGGAGGTCGCGCATGCACGCTTGAGTGGGCGCTGGGCTGACGCGGGCGCTCGGTTGACGAAGAACGCTACCGGCAATTTGGCAACGCAGCGGGACGAGCGCCAGGTGGCCGTGAGTGAGGGATGCGGCGATGGGCGGGCGCGTCTTTGGGGCCGTCTGACGGGTCTTTGGGCGAGGTTGGCGCGGACGCTGGGTTACCAGCGCCGGACGCGAGGCACGCGGAGACGCGACGAGCGCCGGGCGTCGAGTGGGATGCGTGCGGATGGCGTGGCGTGCGGGCGTGCGCGGTGAGGATGATGCGTGCAATGGGAGTCGTGCGCGTCTTTGACGTTTCGCTCCGTTCTCTCGCGCCCGAACTCCGAATTGTGATCCGTTTGCGCCTATGAACTCCTATCGAAATGCTCTTCAATATACCTGATCCTTGGCACATCCAATTCATCCTATTTTAATGCCGTTTTTCTACAAAACATCGAAACAACGAAGTAAGTCCGAATCGATAAATATTAATCAAACCAACAGCATAAATAGGACAAACCACTAAAATTGACATGTAAAACAGTACCAAGAATAAGCACAAATTCATACCAAACAATGCATAGGAAACTCAATAACAAACTTCAACTATCAAATCTTTATCAATATTTGAAAATCCCCTTAAGATGTCACTTAAGGTCTAACGTCGAAAATTAACGTAAAATGTCATCTAACACCAACGAACCTATATACATGCTCAACTATCATTAAATATCATCATTTTATCAATAAAACATAAAGATCAAAGCTTTGGCTTTGAAAACTCATTTTCGCCGACAAACTAAAATTTTGTAAATTTTGCATACGTCGGCGAAAAAATCCGAATAAATCATTTTAAGCATTATTTATATCATAGAATCCAAATATGAATTCAAATTGATCAAATAAAATCAAAAATCCAATATTATGACACTTAGGGTTTTCGGCCATTTTGGGCTTTTTCATATACTTTCGATTTCAAACGTTTTTCTTGTTCCAAACACGTTTATATCAATCCAATAACATATATATGAAGACAATTCAATCATAACAACATCAATTATTCAAGATCAAGACCTCCCCCTTTTAAAAAATTTCCAGAATTTACAAATAATAAACATATGCTTTACAAATTCAACGTTAAACAATACGTAGACGTCGAATCTATCATAATATTCATAAATAATCAACAAAACATAATCAATCATAAATATTCCCAAATGACCAAAAATCTGATATGTTCATAAGAGCATTTTTTAAAAATTTAAAACCGTAGATGTGTTCTAGGCATGAGATTATACCTTTATTCGAAGACCGATCGAAAATTCAACGGCCGGATCTTCCTATTTTTGGACCATGGTGCACGAAATTTTGTGTGTGTAAAATTGTGTGTGAGTGTGTGAACCGTGAGTTGAGGATGAAAAATGAAGAAGAAAATCATCTTTGAAAAGTCTAAAGTTCTTATCTTATATTATGTAATAATTATATTAAATTTTGATTTTTCTTTATTAGGTGATTAATCACCCTCTCTCTAGAAGCCTTTTCTTTTTCTTTTCTTTTCTCATTTTCTTATATAGATAAAAATTACTTTTGTTATAGAAAATCATTATAAATATTGTAGAATAATGTACAACGTTTTTATAGCGAGAAATCGACACTAATTATCCGATAAAACAACCTCTATTTAAATCTCTACTTTTAAACTCAATAATTTCCATAAACATCAAAATATAAATATTAAAAAATATTTTTGATCTTAAAAACCATTTTAAATATTTTTCCTCTTCATCCGAGCTTAATCGGCAAACGCTGACGTCATAAAAACGTAAATTTTGAAATTCTCAATTTTCTGAAATCAAGACTTCTTTGAGCATGTATCTATCATCTCAAGACTATTGAAATCTAGGTTTTCTTATTCTAAATATGATCTAGGAATCTTATCTCAGATTCTATCTCAAATCTGTCGAAATTCTATCGTCTCAACTCGAAGCTTAACGTAAAAGCTTCTAACTTAACCAATTTTTCCTAAGGATGCAATGCCCTTCTTAATAAGCTCTTAATCATGATCTAATGTTTGCTACATAAATACGGCATATTACAACTTGGAAAACCAGAGGAAGTGGCAGATACATGGAATTGGAGATGGTGTTCTAGGGTTCAAATCTATCTTCGCTATTAATGAATCAAGGACCGGTACACAATGCATAAAACACCCAGGTCTCTCACCAAACGTTCAACAATAACTAATCTCTCGACCACGCCAATGTTAGACTCGAACTTAATGGCGGGGAATCTCTCAATCAAACCGCTATCAACTACGAAGGATATTTAATTACAAATGCACACGATAGCAAAAACCATATCCACATATATTAATTATTCAACAACAAATCAATCTCTTGACCACGTTCGTTGTCAAACTTATATCTAATATAAATATGCTCTCGTATTACTTCATAATCAAATATAAGCACATAATCAACCTACACTACTCTTTCGAACACCATGTATGAAGATCATGAAATAATTAATTTATATGGATAAGAAAATTACAAATCATCAACACAATTAATCATGATTCAAGACAAGAACAATCCAACATTTATTTCTCCATAAATCGATAATTTATCTCATAGTAGAAATTATCCTAATAACAATTACATGACATAATGAAACGAGAAAAACTTACAAATCATTCATAGATAAATTCGTCTTCCAAAAATCCAGAATCGCACAATCCAATTGTTAATCCAAGTACAAGAATTAAATGGAAAGGAAAAGGGGAAAAGAAATAAGAAAAGAAAAGAGAATCGCATGCGTAGAGTGTGTGTCTGAGAATAGCGGCTGAATCCAATTTATATAACCTCGAAAAAGCCCACGAAAATAGTCGAATTCGGGCCCAAGAATCACGCCCAACGCCGGACGGGGCGAAGCGCCGGACGCGAGCACTCTCTGGAAAGGTCAGAGAGAGCATCGCAGCGCCGGACGGAGTGGAGCGCTAGACGCGAGCAACTTCTGGAATGAATAGTGAGAGAGCCCAGCGCCGGATGGAAGCGGAGCGTCGGACACGCTGGACGAGGTACCGGACGAGATTACAGCACCGGATGGACTCGACAGCATTACGCGGTGTGGAAGAGTGTGCTGGACGAGGCGTTAGAGAGCGTCGGTTGGAGGTGCAGCGCTGGATGTATGGGCATTGGGGGCGAAGTGTGCGCGGGATGTGGCGCTGGGCAATGCGCAACACCGGGTGGAAGTGCAGCGCGGACGGGCGTGTCGTGGCGTAGAGTGAGCGCGCGCTGGGTGGCTGAACAAGCACGGAGGAATAAAAAACGTGCGTTGGGCGTCTGAATGAGCGCAGGCGCTGTGTGCACACGCTGGGGCGTGCCAACACCGGACGTCGCGCACGCGCGTGCATGATTTCACTGTTTCGCTCTGTTCTCTCTCGTCCGAACTCCGAATTCTGATCCGTTTACGTCTATGAACTCCTATCGAGATGCTATTCAATATAGGATAGATCTTGGAAGCTCCATTTCATCCTATTTAATGTTGTTTTTCTACAAAATATCGAAACAAACCAAATAAGTCCAAATCGATAAATACTAATCAAACCAACAACATAAATAGGACAAACTATTGAAAATGACATACAAAAGAATACCAAGAATAAGCACAAAATCATACTAAATAGTTTGCAAAACCCTCCCAAAGCTTTCGATGCCTCAGGACGAAGATGACCTAATCTTGTACACGGATGCATGTGATCATTGGTGGGCAGCAGTGCTTACAAAGATCACCCCACTTGGAGAGAAACCATGCAGATATTGTAGCGATCTCTTCTCTGTAGAAAAATTTGTGCGCTGGCACGTCAATAATAAAGAGTTCTTTGTAGTTCGACATGCTTTTAAGAAATGACCTATTTTCTTACTTGCGAAGAAATTTACTTTAAAAGTGGATAACCCTCAAATTAAAGCTTTTTTAGTAAATAAGATTGAATCTAAGCCCGAAAGGCTAGAATATTAAGATGGCAAGTTGAATGCCAATATTATATTTATGATATTATCGTTCTGAAATCTCATGAAAATATTCTTGCAGATTTTCTGACGAGAGATGAAGCTGAAGGAAATTGAATCCATTATCACAGCCCAAAGGCGAAATTGAATCCATTATCACAGCCCAAAGGCATCTCCGGGAGAACCTGGAATTGCTCCTAAGGGACAGGGATGAATTTTTCCTTCATGCCAAACAAGTAGGGAGGATTCAAGATGGAGATGTGACCTGTGTCACAGACCGGATCAAGCATACAGAACGATGGTTGTGTAAGAACCCTAAAAATTTAAAACTTTGATTAGTATAGATTAAACCAAATACTTATGGTGCTAAGACCTTAAATAAGTTTAAGGTGAGCAACTAAACGAATTAGAATCGATTCGGAGATCGAAAACTAGAGAAATAAAAAACTAGTAACTAGTCCAATTGGATTAGGGTTTCCTGAATAGCTTGAACATAGAATGAAAGATCTAGAACGAATCTCAACAAATGTATTACGTTTCTAGAATCGTCTCACGAAAACATGTGAGAAGCCAAAGAGTTAGAATTTTCGGGCATACTTGTCCTGTCAGTTGATAAACGCGCATTTTACACGTTTATAGTTGATATTTGAAGATGAGTTTAGCTCGTTTAATGTGCGTTTATGTATCAATTCTTAATGTTTCATCTATTTCTAGAAGATATTACTCTTGGGTGTGTTTTGGTGTTTTATAGGTTTATGTGTTGAAAATCGAAGCAAGGAACGAAGCACGAACCAAATGAACAACTGCATTGTTTCTAGCGACCACCTAGCGGTCGCTAGGCTGGTCATGAGCAAACCAAATGAGCGCCTGGAGGAGTAGCGACAGCGGCACCGTGCACGCGAGCAAGCCCTAGCGCCTAGAACTCACCGGACGATTTCTCGACGGATCGAATTCCTAGCGACCGCTAGCCATGGCATGAGCCAACCAAGCCAGGCGGCGAGGCGACCATGGCGAGAGGGCAGCATGAGACTTACCTCGCGACCGCACCTAGCGATCGCGAAGGGTGTCGCGAGACGGCGCGCGAAGGAAAGTAGGGTTTGGGGTGTGCCTATATATGGCAACACCCGCGCCCAAAAGATGCACCCAACACGCCCGCACCTAGTTTTCCTCGCTTTTCTCGCTTTTCCATTCTTTGTCTTTAATCTTCCTTTAGTTTAATTCTAGTATTATTTTTACGTTGTTCTAGTTTAGTTTATCGTTGCTTATCGATCGGAACGTTTTGTCCGATCGTTTTCCTTTGTTTTCCGTTCGTTCGCTTGGGATTGGACTCAAGACCAACCATTGTTCACCAACGCTTCCCTACGGGTTTTATATATTTAATTTCCGTTTTATGATTAATTCGTATTTCTTTCCGCTTATTATGTCTCGGCTAGTTTTCCGTTCTAATCCTGGGTTTGCATGATTCAATCCTATATGTTGTGATTCTGCTATTGTTATTTACCTTCCGTGCATCGATTCATGATTCGATTGTGCTTATTTATATGTGTTGATTTACGATCAATCTTGATGCATATCTAGTTGCTCGGTTAATGACGTGCTTCAGTATTAATTGTCAATCGTTATCGAATGCATGATACGAATGAGCCTTGAGTCGTGGCGAGATAGGACATTCGTAGGAAGCATATTCTTAGTGATCCTTTTGAGTTGCTTATTTTCCTCTAGACGTAAGCGTGATAGGGAGAATTAGTAATCAATCGCCGCATTGTCGTAAATCGAAGTTGTTGGTTATATATGTGATCTTCCGTCTTATCTGGATTAAAGCGGTTAATAATAAGCGGGATAAATGTCGTTGTGGATAGGATTGGTGCATCCTAGGGTTAGTCTTTCTTTATAGTTATCTTCCGTGATTTTATTGCTTTATTTCTATTTCTGCTTGGTTACCTTTGCTTTGGATTAAGTTAAAGCCCTAAAACCTCTCACCCTTTATCCGTGTTTCAATAATGATGAATAGTCGTTGAGCTAGCTTCTATGTTTTCGTGATACAATCTCGTGGATACGATGCTTCGCTTATCTATACTTACACCTTTTTGCGTGTGAAAAGGAAATGATCAAATTTTGGCGCCGTTCGGGATTGTTAAGATCACATAGGAATAATTTGACGATTTGGATTTATTAATTCAAGTTATATATATATATTATATTTATTTATTTTTGTCAGTGCTAAATTCTCTCGTTTCTCGGTGGTTTATCGTACAAGATCTCGGGGACCTCCAAGTATTATTAGATCCCGAGATCGAAAGCTCTCAAAGGAGAAGGGGGCGAGAGAGAGACGGGCTGCAATGGCGGCCGATCCATAAACGGGCTTCATCCCGAGCAAGTTACACGATGCTAGGCGACTTTGCAGAAATGCAGCGTCAGATGACGAACATGGGAATCATTGTCCCTGCTCCAGAGGAAAGACCTCTGAACCACATGTACCGACATCCTACCGAACAGTTCCAAGGAGGCGGTTGGGGCCCGCACGTAGATGCAAATAATTTTGAGCTCAAACCGGCCCTGATCAGTATGGTCCAAGGAGAGCAGTTTGGGGGAGGAGTCACGGAAGACCCGAATGCACATCTCGAGACCTTTCTCGATATTTGTGACACCATCAAGCAGAATGGGTGCCACAAGACCACGATCCGGATCGATGTTCGGTTTCTCATTGCAAAGTGAAGATTGGTTCAAGAGTTTGGACCGAGTGGCATCGACACTTGGGGAAACTTTATGAAGTTTCTTTGAATACTTTCCGCCGGTGAGCGAAGATCATCGCGAAATCTCTCATTTTGCCAAAACCACAACGAATCATTATTCGAGGCATGGGAGAGATTCAGAGGTCTATTGAGACGATGTCCACAACATGGGTTCTCCAGGAGCAAAATCACACGCTTCTACGGTGGACCGACATGGCGGGCGAGCATGGTGGATGATCGGCAGGGGTCGCTTATTGAACCGACCAGAGACGAGGCAAGCCGTACAGTAGAGATGGCGCCAACAGCTATCAATAGCCAACGAAGAGAACGCCATCGTTCAAAGCATTCTTTGTTGAGAGTGATTCAAAATATGGCGATCTCATGAAGAAGTTCACTCTTTTGAAGAGTCGATTGAGACGAGAACGTCACCACATCAATCGGAGGAATCATTCGAATTTCCAACAACCTTCAAAGCAGTTTCAATGTTGAAATTCGATTCAAGAGCCGAGGAAGCAAAGTCTCAAGACATGATGCGCAGTTGGTTGTAAGCAACCAACAATTGTAACGAATCGAATTCGTTCATAAGCAATCCGGCAAAAGATAAATCATTTGGAGTCCACCGTGACGCTATGGGAAGCACATAAAGATGTTGGAGAATCAAATTGGTCAAATAGCCGTGCAGTGAATGCACTACGTAAGACAGGCCACTTCCGAGTAACACGGAGGTGAACCCAAAGAGTCGATGCTTCGCCATTCGGGCGAGGAGGGACGAGCCTACCCGAGCCCTACCGGGAAGAAGAGCATGATAACACCGACGCTTCTGCGACCGAGCTCGCGATCATGAGCCCGATCGCGAACCATCCGTAACTTTTCCCACGAGCCGCGATCGAACGAGCACGCGTCACGCACCGACCGCGAGTCATCCGAGTATCCGCGCGCGAGTTGTTCGCGAGCGACCAGCTTCGCAAACCCGACCACGAGCAATTAGTCGAGCACATGGCGAGAAATCACCAGAGCTCAAGCATAGCAAGCTCGCACGCGAGGAAGGAGTCCAACAAGCAGAACTCCTCGCGACCTACCCAACGGTCGCGAGGTCGACCGCGAAACCCACAAGCAAATCCTCGCGTACACTCCTCCGGTCCCGTTCCGAGTCGACTTGTCAAGTCGAAATATGACGAGGAGTTTGCTCGCTTCAAAGAGGTTTTCGAAAAAGTTGAGATAAATTTGCCTCTCTTTGAAGCTGACTGCGAAACATGCCTGCTACATGAAATTCTTGAAAGACGTGCTTGCAAGCGAAGAAACTTGGAAAATTTGAGAAATTTCCTATCCAAGAATCAGATGCCGTCTTGCAAAGGAAGCTCCCTCTGAAGCAGAAGGATCCCGACAGTTTCACGTTAGAGTGCGAGATCGCCGAGCAGACTTTTCCAAATGTTTTGTGCGACTTGGGGGCGAGCATCAATCTGATGCCATTGAACGTCTTCAACCGGCTACACCTAGGAAAGATGAAGCGGCGAAGATTTCATCGATGATGGTGACCGGTCACCACATATCAAAAGGTATCGTCGAAGACGTGTTGGTAAGAATTCGGGATTTTGTTTTTCCTGCCGATTTTGTTATTTTAGATATTCCCGAATTCAAACAACAACCGCTAATCCTTGGTAGACCTTTTCTAGCAACTGGTCGTGCGTTGATTGATGTGCAGGAAGGCAATCTCACGTTTCGTGTTAACGATGAGGAGCTCAAGATTTCCATATCGACGCCATCAAGCAACACGGCGTTGAAAAACGGAAGACTGCCGCCGATCACGATCATGTTGCGCTGCTGCACGCCTCGCGTTTAGGGGGTACTCGACCACTCGAGGAAGCTGCGAGAAGGAAGAAGTGGACTCGGCATGGAACTCCGAGTGTATCATTCAAGTTTGGGGGGGGCCACTTCCATAGTCAGTGGTGGTCATCCGTGAATGCGAAGTTTAGGAGGTCCCACAAGTTGAGAAAGATGTCTATTGCTACCAAAACGCCAGATTGACGAGGTTAGTGATGGTCTAGCTAAAGACGTTAAATAAGCACTTGTTGGGAGGTAACCCAATGTTTTCTTTGTTTTTGTTTTCGTGTTTTGTCGTGTTTTCGTTTGCGTTGTTTTTGTCGTGTTTACATTTTTCTTTTTGTTTTCGTATACGTGATCAACGAGTTAAGTGAAGTGTGTTAATCCATGTGGCCAATGACGATAGAAAATTTGTGTGAAATTTAATGATAGTGCACATGATATGTTAGAAAGCCACGCATGAATGACGTGAGATGGCTTAGAACATGTTGTTTTTCACCATTTGCTTAACCCGTGAGACTTGAGCTTCACCGTATACATATCTTGATCTGCTTTACATTAATGTGTGATATCGTGCATGTGATTATCTTCTAGAACTTGCCGTGTTTCTGTGTCGAGACTGCAATATGTGTTTCGAATTGGGAAAGGATAAAAGGCCATCTTTGTTAACTACATATTTACCCAAACACTAACCCGATGTTATATACCATTTGTCGCCTTCTTTGAGCCTTTATGAGACTTTTTCTTTCGATTAACCGGATGATAGGAGGTGAGGATGGATATGGGAATCAAAAGGGGTGAAATTTTGATGTAGTGATGATGAGAAAAGTTTCGTTTAGAAAAACACATCTGTGGTGAAGAATAGTACCGTTGTTGTGAAAAGTTAAACCCTATAAGCTCTAGAAAAGAAAAGAAAAAGAAAAATGTTAAGTTCACTATGAGCATTGAGCATAAAGGGTCTTTAATCGAAGTATAGGTACCTTATGAGGCAGAAAATGTCAATTTAGCACGTTGGGAAAGAAGAGGAAAATGGACAAAGTCCATATGTGTCGAAATATATAAATGGTGGTGCTTGGGGTTTACTTGAGTCACTTAGCCATATATTATCCTACCTTAACCAATGTGCCTACATTATAACCTATCAAAGACCTCTTTGATCCTTATTTGAACACATTTGACGCGTGGAGATGTTAGAGAAACGGCAAGCCTATGGTAAGATGTTGCATTGCATTGATCTTTGAGTGTATACACGTCCTTTATTTCTTTATGAGTTTGAGTGTATCCTATATATTTTACACATGCCTTTGTGAGGTTGAAATAAATGAGTTTTACCCTCGATAGTTGTTTGTGTTGAGTTGGCTAACGTCGTCATGTGCGCTAATGTTTTGAGCGTTAATATGTTTCGAGGCCTAGAATGGTTATCCTCTTTGCTATGCTCGTTGATCTTTCGTTTGTCTTTCTGCTCGCTTTTGTTTGAGGACAAACAATGCTTTAAGTTTGGGGGTTTGATAAGCGCGCATTTTACACGTTTATAGTTGATATTTGAAGATGAGTTTAGCTTTCTTTAATGTGCGTTTATGTATCAATTCTTAATGTTTCATCTATTTCTAGAAGATATTACTCTTGGGTGTGTTTTGGTGTTTTATAGGTTTATGTGTTGAAAATCGAAGCAAGGAACGAAGCACGAACCAAATGAACAACTGCATTGTTTCTAGCGACCAGCCTAGCGGTCGCTAGGCTGATCATGAGCAAACCAAATGAGCGCCCGAGAGGAGTAGCGACCGCAGCGCCGCACGCGAAAGCAAGCCCTAGCGCCTAGAACTCATCTGACGATTTCGCGACCGGATCGAATTCCTAGCGACCGCTAGCCATGGTCATGAGCCAACCAAGCGGGCGCAAGAGGCGACCACGGGCGAGGGAGGGCGGCGCGCGAGACTTACCTCGCGACCGCACCTAGCGATCGCGAAGGGTGGTCGCGAGACGGCGCGGCAGAAGGGAAAATTAGGGTTTGGGGTGTGCCTATATATATGGCAACACCCCCTCGCGCCCAAAAGACAGACCCAACACGCCCCAGACCTAGTTTTCTTCAGTTTTTCCTCAGTTTTTCCATTCTTTGTCTTTAATCTTCCTTTAGTTTAATTCTAGTATTGTTTTTACGTTGTTCTAGTTTAGTTTATCGTTTCGTTATCGATCGGAACGTTTTGTCCGATCATTTTCCTTTGTTTTCCGTTCGTTCGCTTGGGATTGGACTCAAGACCAACCATTGTTCATCCAACGCTTCCCTACGGGTTTTATATATTTAATTTCCGTTTTTATGATTAATTCGTATTTCTTTCTGTTTATTATGTCTGGCTAGTTTTCCGTTCTAATCCCAGGGTTTGCATGATTCAATCCTATATGTTGTGATTCCTGCTATTGTTATTTACCTTCCGTGCATTGATTCATGATTCGATTGTGCTTATTTATATGTGTTGATTTACGATCAATCTTGATGCATATCTAGTTGTCGGTTAATGACGTAATCGTATTAATTGTCGATCGTTATCGAATAATGATGAATAGTCTCAAAATGTACTATTCATACGAGCCATTCCTATCAAATTCAAGTCTATTCACGGCTCAAATTCAAGTCCGGCTAAGTGAAATTAATGAGAACAATCAAAATCATGAAGGAATATATTATTATGAATTTAGATTTCATAAGAATCAAATTACGAATGAAATTCCTGAAGAACTTAACCGGACGTAGGTTATATATACCGGAAAAACCCTAAACTGGTCTGAACGAACCGAAACTCAAACCAAGAGTCTAAATCAATAAGAAATTATTTATAAGACTCAAATTAATTATGAAAGCTTAAGAATCCGATAGAAATTCGAAGGAATTTAATTTAATCGTCGGACGCTGTTTTTCCGCGATAATTCAGAATTGACTTACCGGATGCAATCCAAACTTCATGAAATTATTATAAATATGAAATAACTCTTTTTAAGGCTATTTAATGAAATGAAACCTTAAGGTTCCGAGAAATCAATTGAAAGCGTGATAAAAACTTAAAGAACTAATATTAACATACCAAATCGGGAAACTTTGACTAGTTCACACCCAACTACCACTAAGGACAGCCATAAGGGCTACCCTAGCTCATTTATTCAGTCTTAGAACCGAGCCCTCTCTCTCTCTCTCTCTTGGAACCTTTTTCTCTCTTTTGTTTTTTATTTTCCTAAGCTTTAATCCTTCATTCCCAACCATTCCAACCCTCCAAATAATTTTATAAGACCATACAAAGGTATATCTCATCATTCTCTTCATTTATAATGTATTAGAATTTTTTTTAGATTTGTTTTGAAATTCTTTCATGAAAAACCCTAATTTTCATTCTTCATTTTTTTTTCATGGCTTTTGAGCAATCAAATTCTCTCAATCCATGAATAAAATATGCTTAGAAATGTGTGTTAAGATTGTGTTTAAATTTTGGAAATTTTTGGAGCATGTTTAGTATTTTTCGATTTTTGTTAGAATTGTTTTTATAAAAGATAAAGTATAATTTTGTGAATGTTAGTTCATATTGTTGTTTGTTGATGTGTTAGGAGCATATGGAACAAAGATAATAATTTTTGAAATTTTTCTTTTATTTTTTTTGAAAAGGCCGAAGCCTTTATGGAAAGTTTGAAATTTAATTTTATTTTATTTGTTGAAAAATAGTTGAGATATAGTGTTTAATATATGATATGAACACATATATTAATCTTGAAATTATTGAAACACTTCTCATATTTTTCTTGAAAGGGCCAAAGTATATATATAATTTTTAGATTTATTTTGATTTTATTTGTTGAAAAATAGTTGAGATATAGTGTTTAATATATGATATGAATATCATATATTAATCTTGAAATTATTGAAAATCTTCTCCTATTTTTCTTGAAAGGGCCGAATCATATATATATTTTTGAGATTTGTTTTGATTTTATTTGTTGAAAAATAGTTGAGATATAGTGTTTAATATATGATATGAACATCATATATTAAATTTTGAAATTATTGAAACACTTCTTTTATTTTTCTTGAGAAGACCGAAAGCTATATATATATATTTTAATATTTATCTTTATTTTTATTTGTTGAAAACGATATGATATATGATGTTTAGAAATATTATGAATCTAATATGCATTGTTGAGAATTTATTGAACACGTATAGAATATATGTGTGAGGTGAAAAGAATTCCAAACATTTAGTTCATATTATAAATATTTAGTTGATGTTTAAAGTTAATATTCCATGTTTATTACATAATATAAACATGTTGTGAAGTTGATAGAATTTATTGAGCCTAAATACATATAAAGTGTAATTACCGAAAATATTACTAAGTATTTAAGCATGTGTTTTAATTTTAATGTATGATATGAAATAATATTTCATGTTTAGTATATGATATAAGCATGATATGATTTTTGTGGAATTTATTGAACACCAATGTTCAATAAATCAAAATTACCGAAACTTTAATGCTTTTTAACTCTTGGTTTTAATTTTATTTGATGATATTTAGTTGGTAATTAAATTCTATAGTATGATAGGATCATAACATGATTTTATTGGAATTTATTGGATACTTATGCTAATTATTGCTAATTACCGAAAATATAGCAAAATGGTTAAGTATGAGTTTGATTTTAATTGTAACTGATGCTATGATGGTTAATCTATAAGTTTAGAATTAATTGTATGTGATTATGATGAATGAATGGAACACTCATGCACACATATACAATGGTTGTGTATTATGTTAGAAATTAGGGTTTTCTAATGCTTTATTATGGTATATGTTGTGTATGGTGTTGTATAATGTTGTATGGTTATATTTATGTTATGCCGACAAACAAAACCTCAAACGTAAACAACATAGTACTTGATGTACGAGAATCCAAAAGAAATCGATAAATTTCGATAACTTAAGAAAGAATTAATGAGAATCGAAGTTAGACACAAATTAGGGTTTTCTATTAATAATAGAGTACTCAAACATGAGTTCCTAAGTTAAAGAAACCAAAAGCCAACTTACAAACGTTAATACTCAACAACGACAACCTAATACGATATTAGATTGAGCATTAAGACAAAATCGATACGAATAGCGATTATATAACTTACAAAATCTCCGACGAGTTAAGAGTAACAAACAATGTCGAAAAGTGTAAGCTAAGATTCAAACATAAAATGTCGATCCTTAAATCCCAATGGTCGAGTTAGTATTCACAAAGAACTTCTTTAATCTCTAAGTATTTACTGATAGTATGTGATAACTTGAATCATAAGTCAAGACTCCCCTTTATTCGTCGTGTTAATACGACAAGCCGTCAAGCATAACCTACTAGGACGTAACTATAATTGTTAAGTCTAGCTAGTGGCTTGAGAATATCATAACTTACCAATCATAACTTGAGTACCAACAATCTATAACGTAATAACGTTTAGAAGAACACTAAGGTTAGAGTCGAGGTTAGACTCGGAGTATAGGATCATAAGTTGAGGTTCATCTATGAATGATGAAGGAATATAGTTTGAGAATTGAAAATATAAGATAATAGAAGTTATCTTAAAACCGTCATATGGAATCACAAAGAAACCCTAATTGTGAACTTTAAGTTGTAATTTTTAAAGACCCCCGATCAATAGAAGGAATCTAAGAGAAGTTATTTTCTTATGAAGGACCTGTTCGTACGTAGTTGCTAAGAAAGAACAACCACACCCTGCTTACTTAGAACTTATAGCTTCGGACTAGCAGGTGGGCTCTCTTGAAACAAAATGATATGCATACCTCAAAGCATGATTTACAAAAGCTTTATGAAATATTATCGTATGAACTGTTATTGACTGTCAAATATTTATGTTTTGTTGTAATCCTATCTGAGGTTGGTATATCCAACGTGGTATGAGAATGTGTTGGTCCACCAACGTTAAAAAAGGTAAAGATCAGATCCGACTTATTTAAGGACTAACTCGGATTGTGTACACATGTGACTGTATGTTAAGGTTAGCTACCTCGACCGGTCACGACAACTATGTGTAGGTGGCCACCTCCATAGTTCGCATATGAATGATTGAATGATCAGATATGGAACAATGCGGATGAAATAGTCTGGCCGGACACTTTGAAAAATGATAAAATATTTTGATAGGCATGAGTCTTTTCAACTAAAATCCTCATGAGCTATTGTGGGCAGTTCAATGACTTTACAAAGAAAATATTTTCGGTAATGTGTCCACTGAGTACTTTTGTACTCAGCCCTGCATTTCGTTTTTGATGTGCAAGTTGAGCAGGGAATGACGATGAGTGCGAGGTGGTACAGAGTGGTAAGTGTTTTGTTGCTATAATAGAAAGGTTTCTAGAACCTTGGGCATGCATCGTCATATGTATGTCCACACATTAATTGCTGCCAAACTCTGATATTTCTTTGGGACTTGGGTTTGTAGTGAAACAGCCTATTCCTTTCAGTTCATTCCTTCAGAAGTCGGGTCGTCACAGGTTCGCTGATGCAGCCCGTGCAACCCAAGGTTCGTTGATTCCAGACCCGGTGCGTGTTCCTGTTGGGCCGGTTACAAGAGCACGAGCTAAGAAGTTCAAGGAGAGTTTGATGGGCTTAATCCAAGAAGTGTGGGAGCAAGAGCTATCCAAGAAGCCCATTGGAGAGATTGGACCGAGCAGCCCAAGAGTAATCAATTTAATTATGATGAATGTGCTTGATTTTTGAAGACTTTTAGTATCTTAGTTTGTGGCATATATTGGCCACGTTTTTTTTATGTATTTTTGTAGCCTATTTAGATGTTAGATTATCTAGTTTCCTAGTTTATTTATGTCTATTCTTTTAATTAGTTTCCTACTTTGATAAGGAGTCATTCTTTGATAAGGATTAGAGTTTAATTTTCAGCCTATATATAGGCTGTAAGGGGGACGGAATATTCAACTTTTGATTTCCAATATATATGTGAGTTTTATTCTCTCTTCAATAGCTCTTCGAATTTCTTGAGATTTGCCAAGTAATTCAATTATCGACGTATCAACGAGACATTCATCCTTCGTCGTGTGTCATTCATCATCCCCGAGTTGCTAAATCAATACCACGTTGGGGTATAGGGAGTCACTCTATCCTATATCATTCATTGGATTAGATTTAGAGGTTTTGGGATTTTCAGCGGTTTACGTTCAAAATCTTCCGTCCGCGTGTAATTAGATCCTTCATACCAGCGAGGATCATATCATTCGCTCCAATCCGTAATGCACCAGCTACTGTTCCGGGCTGCCAGTATAAGACTGGGCAAGAAGTCCTTTCCCATACAAGGCGGTATACCTGTAGCAAGGGCTTCAAGTACCATTAGGCCATTGATCGGCAAATATAAGGTTGTTACTAATATTATTTATATTTCTCCTATATGGCAGGCATACCAGTCCAGTTGGGAAAAGTTATAGACAAGGAAGGCTATTAATCCTGAACACATCAGGGTTGATATCTCGGGGAAATATCCTCGAATGTGGATGTCCACCGAAGCCAATCCATAGGATGTCAAGCTATGGTATGATTTTGGGGCACTCGCCTCAGTTTATACTATCGCGCCAGGCTTCACCGAAATCAAGGGTCTACCAAGATGGATCCAAGAAGCGGTGCATGATTCTTGGGAAAATAACCCAGGTCTCAGTAAGAGGAGACGTTTTGGAGTTATATTTCATCAGTGCAGCTTTAGAACCCGTAGACAAAGGAAGTCACGAAGCCTTCCATTACATTAGGCTTCGACGACCCGATATAAGGGCCCTGAATAATATTAAGGCCTCGGTATCATATTTCTCATTGGTCACCACTTTTTCAGAAAATCAGATCACTACACGGCGAGCATGGGGGCTATGGGTCTGTCTCACGGAGAAGGACAAAGTCAATTTTCCATTTAAGTTCTTCCAGAACTCGACAAATGGAACTTTTCTGTTAAACACCATGGCAGGAAAAACAACAGGCTTCGTAGAGAGTTTCTTCGAAAAGAAGAGGACACTTCTCTAGGAAAACAAGGTTGCAGCAAGCAAGGAGACTCATCATAAGTTTTGCAACATGGCTCACTTTGGTCACTGGATGTCAAGGATCTGTTCAGAGTGTCCGATCTAGAAGGAGCCAGAGTTCATAAAAGGCTTCTTGCCAAAACAAGACAAGAAGAAATTTCGAGCCGACGAGTATGAGGAGCGTAGGGTTCCTCAGAAAAGGACACCTTAGGCATCTCCAAAAAAATAAGGTGACCGATAGAGAAAAAAGAGTCATGTGACTCTGAGACTGAAGACCACCCACCAAAAAGAAAACGACATGGGTGGGTAAAGCAACATGAAGATTCCCACTAAGAAAAGATAGTGGGAAAATCAAAAGTAAACTCCACTCATCAGCAAATGACAAAGCGTTGGTAGAAGAAGGTGGAGTGTACGGCATGCCATTATCAAAAGAAGGTGGTCCAGAAACATGTGAAGACGCAATAATCTTTTCTCAACTACAAAAAGAGTGTCGACAGGAGACAAGGAACCCAAAGTCCACATACGAGCACGTTGTCATGGAAAGAGCATCCGATACAATAATTCAAAGCAATAATAGAGGGGATCAAACTTCTATATTAACCCAAGCAGAAGAAAGCTGAGATCGTCGAGCATTTTCATAGTTTCCTTCAAACCTCAAGCAAATAATTCTCTCTCTATAATAGTGCTATAGTTTTTCCAGTTTCAAGTTTTTTCCTCTTTATTTTTAAGTTTTTAGAGTTGTATGTGCGGAGAGCACCAACTACTATAGGTAGCTAAAAGAGTTTGTCTCTTCCCAAAAGGAGATACACATATGTATTAAATATTTCATAATTCCTCAATAAAAGACAAAGGCTTTTCCGACTATTCCGGCGTTTTGTTTAAATAATCTTCCATAAATATCGCCCTATACCATACACCCCAAATCGAAAGAAACGAGGGTTGTGCTGAGTGTTGCTGAAGGAGGTCCGACGGTAGAAGTCCATCGGTTGAGATTGTGTGGTTGGTAGAAGCTTGGGAGGTGCTCAGAAGCCCGTAAAAATCCAACGATCCGAAGGAGTCCCAACAGCACTGTGGTCAGCAGGTATAATGGTGAAAACTCGGTTGATTATTTTAATTTGATGTACGGAAGCATGTTGGACCTAATAGTTGAGCATGGTTAATCTCCATTAATTCTGTATATATTGTTTAAATGTGATTTAGTGTATAAAGAAATTGTTGGTTTATTGAAATAGTGGAATAGTGTGATGAATAGTGATATGGAATAGTAAATGAGTATATCCTATAGATGTTTTTGAAAAATGGATGTATAAAGTAGATATTATGAGGATTTTGGATATTTAGATATTTACCCTTTAGGGCTCGTTTGGTAGCCCTTATAAGACATAGATAGCAAACATATCATGTTTTAACTACTCGTTTGGTATCCTACATTCGTACACTCCTAGGCCCATTTTTAAAACCCAGCCCGTCTTTATTACATTATTCTTCTTTGGTAAGCTAATTGAACACATCCGTCGGATACCACTGTCTTGACTCGCCACAGTACATGAACTTGAGACAAATCTACCCTCGCCCAAATCTGATTCGACGAATGTACATCTTGGTTCTACACATCTCTATAAGCATCAAACTTGAGTCATAGATCCAATATACCTGTACAAGGTGTGGCAGAAAAGATGAGGAAGCAGGCAGCTGGTGGTACTGGTTCGATGACGACGGTGGTGGTTGAACAGGTGAAAGTTGAGAGCGGCGGAAGCTATGTGATGGCATGCAGGAACCATAGCTGCAGCGGCGGCAGAAGGATCCCCGACGTCTGTTGTGTTTTTATCGACGACGACAGAGACATCATGATCCTGATCTACGAAGGGATGAAGACCGAGAAGGACGGCGGCAATGCTGCAGGCGGAGGAGCCGCGATGACATTGTAACAACCCGCCAACCCAAAGTACAGATTAGCAGGGACTGTTACTAATAACGAATTAATTACTAAATAATGACATGGAACACTGATGGTGTGACATATATTGAGAATATTTCTAGAGCTTCAAGTGTTTGAGGTTCGACAAAATATAACATACATGAGACTTCATAATCTAGCAGCGGAAAACATGTGAAGTACACATGTGACGATGTGTATTCAAGGTTCTACTATCAGCAACAAATGACCTGACTGCTCAACACTGCTCCATCCCATCTTCAGCTCAACCTGCACATTTAAAAACAAACATGCAGGGTTGAGTACAAATAATGCACTCAGTGGGCTCACTGCCAAAAATATTTTATCAACTTTAAATTACACTGCCCCTTTACAGTAAGACACAAGGGTTTTGTTGTGGTTTTGTTGAAAAGGCCTTGCGCTTACTAAAACATTTATCATTTTCTAAAAAACGTCGCTTGGCCAAGCATTTTCTCTTTGTGTGTATGATCCATATCATTTCTCATAAACTTATCTCATATAACTTTCTCTTTAAACGCCGTAGAAGGAGGCCTCCTTCTACGTCGCTGGGACCGGCCGAGAATTGTCCTTTCGGCACACAGTCCACCTTAGTGCACATCAGTCCAGGCTAGGAATAGACCAGGAATTCATCCCTCTAGCACAGGACCCGAATTCAACCTCCAGGCTAGGAATAGACCAGGAAATTCATCCCTCTAGCACAAGATTTGAATTCATTCTATAACATTGGGAGCGACCCAGTTGGGAGCGACCCAACAACTGATTACTTTCATAGTTGGCTTGCTCAACAACTGATTCACTTTCATAGTTGGCTTGCCCAACAACATGATAGGATTCATACACAAAAACATAAACACTTTGGGCAGGTAACTTCATCATCATTTCTCAACAGAGTACTGTAAATAAATACTTTTCACTTTGCAGAAAGCATCGTAAATAAAAGAGTTTTGAAGAAAAGCCCACCTGGCAGATGTAGGTCTTTCTATAGTCCCTTTCTATGTCTCTATTCAGAATCACGTCCCACCTTAACGTAAGAACTATTTTAGTATGTTGGTCACGTTTCGATAGAGACGAACATCGTCTATAACTCCCTATGAATCGAATAAGCCTAACGTCGAACTTATTTTGACGCTTCCTAATTAAAATGATGTCGATTATGAAATCACTCATCATATAAGAGATATTCTATCTCTTTAGCACATAATGTACGTTTTAATGTACTTACTTACCGTAAGTTACATGTTTACTAAACGTACCACGTCACATTGATCACGTATTATTGTATTTCGTACATTTTGACCTTGGTCAACGTTTTTGGTCAACAATTTTGACTATAGTCAACATTTTGACTTTGGTCAACAATTTTGACTTCAAAGTCAACATTTTGACTTTTTACAATTATATATATATATATATATATATATATTTCGAAATTATACATATTTCTAGTTCTAAAAATTCTCATAAAATCATAATATGCTTAAAACATTATTTTAGAACATATTATGCAATTATACTTGATAAAATAAATTTATAACATTTATATTCTTTAACTTATGGTTTTCGGTCATTATGAATTAATGACCTTAGACTTGTGCAAAAATTCTTATAAATTCACATATCACTCTATTTTATTAGGGGATTAATAATATGTAATTACTTTGGTTAAAGAAAAATTATACACCTTAGTATTATACTACATAGTTTTCGAAAACTTCAAATTAACTAAGTAAACATTTTTCAAAAATTTCAATTAATTCACATAATATATAATCATCCATAAGTATCCTTGCTATAACATAATTTTTATCAATTGTGAACTCTTTATTAAAATTTACTAAAGTCATGTTTCGAAAATTTTGACTTAGGTCAAAATAATTTTTAACAATTCCAATAAATTCATACAACACTATATTATGAATCTACACTATCAATATACTATAATAACACTTAAACATGAATTATATCACAACATATTATCATGCTCTAATTTTTTCGAAAATCACGAACATATATACTATAGTTTTCCAAAAATTCTACATAAAATCATACAAGCATATTTAATACCATAGATCATTATTTCATGCTCAAATCAACAATTAAAAATCATAATCATCAACATATCATGCTCACATATTTTTGGTCCACATATAAGTTTTTATAACATGCTTAATTTTGTGATATAATCACAATACATGCTTAATAACATCATATAAACACAATATCTAAACATCTTAACACATATCCTATAATTTTCGAAAATCACATAATTGAACTGAGCTTATAACATGAATTCTAACGGATGAAATTCGAAAATTCTAGCATGTATACGAAGCTCGGAAGAAATCTAACCTTTTAATCGGTGTCGATTTTAATCGGCAAGGTTTATTTGCTATAGGTTTGGGATTGAAATTGAAGAACTCTCTCTAATTTTTCTCAATATTTTTTTTCGGTTGTCAAGGGTGCAAAATGAGAGAGTGTAGTGCTCTCCTTATATTTATAGAGTTAATCAAGTTGTATAATAATTATTACATGAAATGATGAATTATACACTTGCTTAATTAAGTCAAAATTTTCGGCCACCTCCATAAGCAATGAGACAAAATTTTATCCTTATCATATACACTTCATCATGTATTCTTATCCTTTAATAAACAACTTGTGCTACAATTATCAAGAATTAAAAGAATTATCACATTGTAGAGGTGTTGTGTGTGTGTCGCCTATGTTTAGTACCTTAGGTTTAATTTTTATTTTTTCCTATACCATATACTATATTATTATTATATAATAAAGTCATGTTTGAAAAGTCAACAATTTCAACTATTACAAGTGTCTCTATTATAAGGTTTGAAATAAATTTTTCCAACCTTATTTCTACCTCATTTTCGGCCCCCACTATAGTCCAACCTTAAATTACTTGTTCAACTTGGTAACTACTACTACTTTACACCTAATAATATGATAAGGTCCTCATCATCACCCCTCATTAATTATAGCATGATATTTATCAAAAATATCACATAAAATGTCCATATTTTCGGCCATTACAAGGATCATAGCATAGGTTACTTGTTTAAATTGCTAACTATGTCCACTTTACACCTAATAATATGATAAGATCCTACTCATAACCTCTCATTAATTATAGCATGTAAATTAATCAAATTTTGTCACATATGCACAACATTTTCGCCACTTATCATGTAGTTGTCATCCACTTGTGCAACTTGTAATACAACTCATATTATCCATAAAAATATCAAATTAATATAATAATTATCATATAAGCTCAATTGGGTAGTAATTAAAATTAATTAATACCACAAGCCCTAATTTTCGAGAATTAGGGTTTCAATATACTAAATATTTTATTTTCTTGTAACAAATAGCTAACACATAGTTATGTGACATATTATATGTTCTAGATGATGAATTTAATCATAGAAAAATATTTAGAATAATTTTAGATCACAAAACCCTAGTTTTGAAAATTAGGGTTTTCGAAATTATTAGAATTTGGTACATTTTATTACCTTAATTCTATAGCATTATTTTGATGATAAATAATTCTCTTATATCATAAAATAATCATAGGAATTTGAATTTTATAATTCCATGATCATTTGGCCAAGTTATCGAATTATCTCTAAACGTAGACGTTTGAAACGTCTCTAAATTCTCATAATTAAATCATCTCTAAAATGTCCAGAATAAAGTTGTAACAACTTTATTTATTCATAATAATAAGGAATTTCGAATTCTAAGCTTAAATGCTTAAAAATACTGTAAGACCTAACTGTCAAATTTAACCGACGTTAGCACAATACGTTCGAAGGAATATCAGAAACTATATTCCTTAATTCACTAAGCGTCAGTGAATGTCACACAGAAACTATCAAATTATGCTTAGTCAAAATCGAGCGTTGATTTATTAAGAGTTTAATTATCGAGGTTAAACTCTAAATTACGATTTAAATTATCATAATTAAGCATTAAAACTGCGGGATATTACAGACATCGACGTCGAGACGATGAAGAACGATGACCTTCATCAGGAATTGATGGGAAGGCATCGGCTGAGCTTCGTGGACAGAGTGATGGTGATGAGTGAATGCCACAGCCAGGAGGCGCGTTGCTGCGCGTGGTGGTAATGGTGTGTAGATCTCGACTTGATCTTGGGGTTCTTGGTCCGGTGCGATGTCAGTGGAGTTGGTGTGACCTGCTGTGGCACGGTGGGAAGATTATTGACGATGAAGGCTGATTGAGCGCGACAGAGGTGGCACGGTGGAGGAGCGGTGCACAGTGTGCGGCTTGGTGTCGCGGAGGACAAGCTGTTCTTGCGCCATTGCATGACAATTGCTGCTGCTTCAATCAGACTCAGCGCGCTGTGGATCTTCCCATTCGAGGCATTCTAGTTTTTTTTTGGTGGACCAGGTATCGATAGTGAGATCGGTCTTTGCGATGAGGCCCACTTCGAGAATGACGACGGCGGATGGAGATTTCAGCTCCGATGAGAACAAAAGCGTATTCAATTTTCCAGAACGGACTAGAAGAGGCTGCCTTGCTGTCGTGGTTGGCCGAAGAAAGAAGGCGACCAACAGTGGCTGTTTGGTTTCCGTTTCGTCGGCCAGAAACAAAAGGTGGCCTTGATGGTAGGGAGGGGCGTGTTGGTGACGCAGGCACCGGCGCACGGCTGAGCGGGAGTCTTTTTTTTTGTCATAAGGCTACTTTGGTCATTTTGTTTCTTAATCTATGTTTTTAATTAATGTACAAAACAAATAAGGTTTGTTATCTATATTTTATATCTTATCTACCAAACAACAACATACAATACCAATCTCACATTATCTACGATACACATCTATATTTTATCTATCTTGATATATATAAATATATCTATCAAACGAGTCCTTAAGATATTAACTTACTTTAAAATGGATGGTGTATATATAATAAAGTCTCCTGTATAAAATAGTAGATGAGATGTGATGTGAATATATATTTTTTTAAACTCACAGAGAGAAGAGCTGACTAAAAGGCAGGAGGGCAAGAGTATCCAGTTTGAATAGTTGGACTTCGGACCTTTGCTTTGGACACAAGAGTCAAGACCCCCAACCCCATACACCTAAAAAAACAAACGACAAAAGTAAAAAACATTAAAATATTCCTTTTTCCTTTAAATTATTAAAAAATGGAGATAAATATAGAGACAAAGGCTACTTCACGTTGACCTCATGGTCCTGATTTGTCCTTTCCCCTAATCCTCATGTCTAATTTGGTCTTGGTAAGAGAAAAATGAACCAACACCTGTCTCTTTTTTCTTACGTGGGCCCCATCCCTCCAAATTTTTGAAAGGTCAGCCACCCCAACCAAAATATTTTCAAATGCCTCTCCCTCTCTTTCTCTCACCTCACTTGCTCCAATCACCTACTTCTCACTATCCTACACTCGCTCTACCGATTTACCTCCTTCACTAAACCATTTGGTCACATTGACATATTTATATCAATATGATTGAATGTCTCAATTGATGATGGATAAACAACTCAACTTAATTTACTAATTACGGTCAAAATTGTTTAGATAAATTATTAAATATTAGCCAATAAATTATTCTATTTGGTTAAAATGTTGTTTTCCAATCACAAAAAGATTTTACTTATATATTATCATTCTTTTAATTACAATTTATCTCAAGATTAATGCTGAAATGGTGGTATAAATTTGAGGTGGTCAAAATGCATGTAGTAATGTCAAGGATTTTAATTGAAAAATCATCAATTAAAATTATAATAATTGACATGTATAATTTTTTTTGTAATGTGCATTAACATTTTCAATAAATTATACACTATTATTCCTAAGAGCTAGTCTTGGGTGCGGGCGGTTGCACAGTGCGGCCAACCCCAACTCTTTTATTTATTTATTTATTTGTTTTTTAATTAATTTTAATTATATCCTAATTATGATTAATAAATTCTAACGAGGGATTAATAAATTCTAATGGGTGAATAACAAATCCAAATTTGAGATTAATAAAACATAATTCAGATCAATGAATCCTAATTGGGAATTAATAAATCCTGAATGTAGTTTAATAAACACTAAAAAATATATATGTACATTTGAATATACATAATTTTTCCTATCCTCAAATTTATTAACACTTTGTGGACAAACTTACTCATTTACTTATATTAATAAACACTAATTAAAATATATATGCCGTACATTTGAATATACATAAATTTTTTCCTATCCCTCAAATTTATTAACGACATTTGTGGACAAACTTACTCATTTACTTATAGCAATTCATTATTTGGAAAAGTTGAAGTACGGAGAGACACAGGCGATTATTACCCAGTTTCTCTCTCTCTCCCTGTAGTCTCAGCTCTCTGACTCTCTCTCCCTCTCGAAAAACGAAAGGAGAAACACCTACTACTACCAACACTACTACTTCCGCCTTCTCCACCTTCCCATTTCCCCCTTTTCATTTATCTAACACTTTGTGAGCATTACTTCAACCAATCGATACGCAACGAGGATGAAATTTGGAATTTCTTCCCATTAGGTAACCTCTCTGGGAAATATTATTTATATCTTTCGGAAAATTTCCCTTTTCGCTTTGGGGCTGGGGATAGGATGAATCGTGGGATGTGATGGGGGCGGGGTTCTCGCAGGTGTTCCCCTGTTTCAATCCGGCGGCCGCCGCTACGAACCGGTCGGAGCCGGATGCCATTTTCGTCGGCAACGACGAAACCCTCGGCCACTCCTTCTGCTACGTCCGCTCGTCGGCGCGGTTCATCTCCCCCACTCACTCCGATCGCTTCGTCTCTCCCTCTCAGTCCCTCCGCTTCGACGATCCGCGCCCATCCAAACCGCCAGGTTATCCGGAGACCGGGTTTCGGGCCATCTCCGGCGCCTCCGTCAGCGCCAACACTGCCACTCCCATAACCGTCCTCCAACTCGACGACATCTGCACTGATGCCGCCGACGTTGCCGCCAGTCACCTCCACTATCAGAATATTTGTGGCAGCAGCAAGGGTTTTGTAGCTGGAGCTGGGCCGCCCAATGTTCTGCTGGATGGGTTCGAGAGTACGTCGTCGTTTAGTGCCTTGCCCCTTCAGCGGGTGCCTCGGGGTGGGGAGCAGCAGCCCTCAGGCCCGCTGGAGAGGGCTTTCTTCATGTCTGGCCCGATCGAGCGCGGTGCCCTCTCCGGCCCGCTGGATGGGGCTACTGCCGCCGACAGCAATGGGGGCGTCACATTTTCCGCACCACTTGGGGGCATGTATGTTAAGAAGAGGAAAAAGACGAGCATTTCAGGAATTCGTAAGGCTTTGTACCGGAACTTATCTGTGGTGCCTGTAAGGAATTTCATTAGTGGAGGGGGGCAGCGGAAGGATGCTTCACCGGGAAGCGATGGCTGCAGAGAGGCAACGCAAATTGGCTGTGAGGGCAATGTGCAGTGGGCATTGGGTAAGGCAGGTGAGGACCGGGTCCATGTGGTTGTATCGGAGGAGTTAGGTTGGCTGTTTGTTGGAATTTATGATGGATTTAACGGACCTGATGCCCCAGAATTCCTCATGAGCCATTTGTACAAAGCCATGTATAACGAATTAGAGGGTTTGTTTTGGGATGAAGAGGATGCAGTTGCAACTTCAGAAAATGCAGATGTCATGGGGAATTCTCACCCTTCTGATGTTAATACCGATGATCGACAAGACATAGAAAGCAAAGAAGGCGAAGTAGAACCAAAATTAGTTAAAAAAGTGATGTTTGGAGGGGAGCAAATAGAAGTTAGGAGGAAGAGGTTATGGGAATTTCTGGTGGAGGATGA
The DNA here is from genome assembly GCA_036937905.1 of Salvia rosmarinus. NCBI lineage: Eukaryota > Viridiplantae > Streptophyta > Magnoliopsida > Lamiales > Lamiaceae > Salvia > Salvia rosmarinus. Next base: position 50,133,588 of record CM072822.1, on the reverse strand, counting down.
TCCTGAAGATGGGCTTGATTTATCGGGTTCTGAAAGGTTTGCCTTTTCAGTCGATGATGCATTGAGTGTGAACGATGCAGGTTCAGCAGTGAGTAGGAGGTCTTTGTTGCTGTCAAAACTAAAACATGGGTTGTTGAATAGGCATAAGGAGAAGGAGGGCAATAGATTATTTCCTGTGAAATTTTGGCTGGAGGGGAAACAGAAAACAATTGAGGAAATGAGGGAGAGCAATGTAGCAGGTGATGGGGAGGTTGAGAGGGAGAGAACTCATAGAACTGGTAGGAAAAGAAAGGTAGGATTAGTTGATCATGAGCTAGTACTAAGTGCAATGACTAGAGCACTTGAAGTGACAGAGCAGGCATACTTAGATATGACTGACAGGGTTCTTGATCGTTACCCAGAGCTTGCATTGATGGGTTCTTGCTTGTTGGTTGCATTGATGAGGGATGACGATGTGTATGTGATGAATGTTGGGGATAGTCGAGCCATTGTGGCTCAGTTCGAGCCAGAAGAGGTAAACACCTGTGATGCAGAATTGCAAGGTTCCGGTGCTTGTGGGTTTAATGGTGAGGGCATAGTTGAAGAGTTCTCTGCTGTTAGTCAGAGGGAGCGTAAAGCTGTAGATGAAGCTCATGCTCATCAACCCATAGGTTTGACTGCACTGCAATTATCGACTGACCACAGCACAAGCATAGAAGAGGTAACATCTCCTCCTTGATGCTTGAGATACTTTCTGGTATAATATCTGCCACTCGGTTTATTATAGTCTTTTTGACTGGAACAGTTTTGCCTTTTCATGGTTAACTAGTCATGTAGGTATATAGCATTCTTTTATATGGGGCTTTACCTAAACATGCCATACATACCTAGAGTAGACCTAGACAAACATAGGCGAATGTCTCCCCATATACCTCATCAATTAGTTTTTTGTTTAGATGCCTTAGTCATGGGTGAAACTACCTTTTTAAAATAATATATCTTATTGAACGGACTTCCTATGGTTAATGCAAGATGACGGTTGTCTATTTTCTAAGCACTTTTCTGACTCATTTTTACTTTTTGTTCTTTTAGTATATACATTCTTCAGCATTTGCTCATTTGAGTTGGGATTTTGTTTCCATTCAAAAGCCATTAATAATGAAATTCTAACATGACTTATACCAAATCCACTATTCCTTTTTAGTTAGATTTAGCTCTTTAACCTCGTCTGATAATTTGGTGTTGTAGTGGTTGATTTGTCCTTAGTATGTAAATTGACATTAATTATTAGTATGTAAGGCATTGTCGGGAAATACTCATGAAGAGAGATCGCTATAGACTTAAGGCATCTGATGTTACTTCAATTATTATTGTTAGGGAAAGACCAAGGAGAATGAAGTTTATGGATGTAATTCTGTCAACTGAACTTTTGGATGCAATTATAGTAAAGACGGATACAAAATCTGAGGTAATCTAGGTATGATATTTGTTGCAACTATAGATGTATCTAGATGCTAGTGAGCATTAGGAAATTTATAAAAACCTAGGATGTTCAAAAAAGCAATTGCATAGACAAGTTTTATTCTCGCATGTTATTGAGTAACTAGGATGTTGTCACTTGTCGTATTTTTATTCAGGATTCCCCATTCGTTGTATTTATGATATTATAAGTACTAATAAAATTTCATTATTACCTATTAAAAAAAAGATACTGAGACAATTAGATTGTTGAATTACAACACAAGTTACAAGCCACTTTTTGTACACATCATAACCCATTTAATTATTTAAAAGAGTTCTCACCGACAAAAGGTGATACATATTTGTAAACCTAAAGTGGTCATAATAGGGTCAAATGACTAATTATCATTGTGAATTTTGAACTTTAGAGATCTAATGAAGCAACTAGGGCTTGCGATCTTGAATTGAATTATCTTATGCTTTAAGTAGTGGAAACTTGAAAAGCATATGTGGAACTCTAGATAATAGGAGAGGCTTATTTTTGCCAATGTTGTAAAAAACTTAAGGCGTAAATGAGGCGTTTTGTCTTGGCAAGGTGAGGCGTAAGCCTCGAGATTGCGCCTCGGACTAAACAAAAGATTTATAAAAATATTAAATAGCAAGACAAACATCAAATTTAATAATTTATAACTCTGAAGAATATCAAATTAAAGGCATAAAATGTTCATAAACATCAAATCGTAATAAATTCAATTATTCAAGCAATAAAGTGATCCTCATCAACGTTCTCATCTTCCAATCTTGATTGTGGTGCGAATAAGAGGCTGACGAGATGAGAGAATGCTTATATTTTTGAAGAGCCGTTGCAGGATTCTCTATTTTCTCTTTTAAATATAAATACTGTTAGAGTTGAATGTTTAATTGAGTATTGGGCTTTAAATTTTAGGCTTAACAAGTATGGAATTTTTATTTAATTTTATTTGGTTCTAAAAATAGCCTAAAACACTTGAAATTCTGTTAAAAGACTAAAACTTGCGGGAGCAGCCTCGAGGCACTTAGATGCATGCGCCTTGGCCCTCTGAGGCTCAAGCCTTTGGGACAGCGGAAAAGGCTTAAGCCTTAATACTTTTTGACAGCGCCCTCACTCCAGTCGAACCTCGAGGCATAAGCCTCGAACGTTTTTCACAACAGTGTTTTTTGCCGGTCCAACAAAGAAATATTTTCAAAAACCCTAATCCTTGTTGATATACAAACCGATCAGGCCAACTTGATCAGTCTTCGTTCCAGCCTATCGGTCCAAACCTTGGCCTCACAATTCACAAACCCTCTGGAGAGAGAGAGAGAGATTGGGGAAGGCAGCTATAGAGAGAATGTGAGACAAAGAGAAAGAAAGGTAGGGGGAGGCGGTGGGTAGTGTTTTGTTAGTTTAGGATTGAGGGGTATCTAGATATTATATTATATGTGTGTCAGTGTGTGTGTCTAAAAAAGGTTGGGGAAGGCGAGTGTAATTTATATATAATACTACCATGGGTAACATATTCAAAATAAATGTAAAAATTTGTTATTTTAGTGCAAGATATAACCAATAAAAGAGAGATGCAATTATAAGTGTAGACTTAATAAATAGTTACTATATACATAATAAGAAAATTATATTGTAGATTTTTATAGTAGCTTTGGTGATATATATCGAATACTTAATGAAAAATAAAAAATAATTCATTATTAAATATTTATGATGAACTTACCAAGTATTATATAATGGCATTGCATTTCATTTTTCTTATTTTAATAGATTGGATTAAGTACTAGACATTCAATAAATATTAGTTTGAATGATACTCAATTTGCTAATAGGTGCTTGTGACCAATGAACTATTTCTTTTTTCTTTATACTATTATTTTTAAAAATTAAAACCATCAAGTACACTATGATTTTAATTTCGATATACCATTAATATCCCTTTAATTGAATATATGAACATTTAACATAAACTGTATGTAACTCGTATAGTTCATTATTATTTGTTAAATAATTATAAAGCATTATCTGTTTTGAGATGACTAAGCATAAATAACTAAGAGAATTATTTGGCAAAATTCATTATTTAATTAGTTGGATAAAATTCCCTTGTTTCGCAACTATACAACTTCTAAATAGTTTTATTTTTATCAATTGTTAAGTTATGGATACATCATGTGAAACAACAAGCATGTGTATTTTTTATTTTTCGAACAAGTTTCTTAATACTTTATTTTTTTTCATAAATTCTTTGGCCCGATGGGTAAGCCCGAAACCGAGTGGGTTAGGTTAGGGCCGAAATTTTTTACCTAATAACTGATAGCCCTTAACCTGAACCGAATATTCGATAGCCCGAGTGGGTTGACTTGATTGACATACATAGTTGGGATTGCGAGGCAAAATTGAGATGCATATGGTTAAGAGTATAAATTTATGTGCTAGCCATAAAGTGAATGAAATTTACCCTTATAAATATGTAATTTATTGGCATAATTGAAGAATTTGGTAAGAAGAACTGTAGTCAGTTAGGAGTTCATCGTGACATGGCAGGAACAATGTGGAAGCTCACAGAGTGCATAGAAATTTGCTAAGAGGTTCGCCGTTGTGGTGTATGTCTAATTATGAAAAGATGCCTGGTGTTGCAATCATTTAGGACTACATGGCAAAGACTTGATCTCCATACTCTTGTCATTTGATAAAATGCAACATATGAAGAAATTTATGTTATTTGACAATGCTCAAGAAACAAGTAATTTGAGTGACCACTATATGCACATTTAGGATAAGTAATTTTGTGGTTGCTTGTTGGGTCTATCTCTCTTGTTCATGACATGCTCTTAGGCCATGACGAACTATCTATGAAAGGGCATTTATCTCCCACTGATAGATCTGTCTTGTTCATGGCATGCTGCCATGACGAACTATCTATGAAGAGGGATTATCTCCCACTGGTAGATGATAATGTTACAAAATCAATGTCACATGAACAGTTCTGAACACTTTTAATTGATTTCCACTTCCTTATACTAGTTCTTGTTATTGAATGTGTTTGATCTTGATAAGTTAGCTTAAAATTCCCTTAGTCAAAGGGCCAGGAATGCTATAGCAGCCGTAGTGTACCAAACAATTCACCAGATCATGATAGCCAAAGTTAAACATGTCCTGACACCTAGCAATATATCCCATAGCAAAAGAAAGTAGTATACATTGCATGTACAAGTTGCATTTTGAAATGCTTAAGGCATGCAATTATGTTCACCTGTTTCCTATTGGAAAAACTTTATCACCTCATGAAAGAGTTTGCAAGCCTTGACGATGGAGTGTATTTAGAATTAAAGGGAAGTACTTTATCTCTTCAGTCTTAGCAGCTGATAATGAGTGACAGCTGAAATTTAAAATTTAAGGTAAATTTATTTATTTAAATTTTACATCTCTCTTACTAAACTCTATTGTGCTTGTAAACATCCAGAGTTCTGTTTGTTTGAGTTACTTCTTGCCTTCAAACTTTTGTTTGCTATTTATTCTTTATATTTTGCAGGCGCGTTTTTTTTTTGGGGGGGGCGGGCGGGTGGGGGCATAATTCCCACATTAGACATAGATTGAAAGTTTAAAGTAAGCAATGCTACAGAGGAAGGGGCAGGATGGGGACGTCACTTCTCCAAACAGAGGGTGGATGTAATATCATGTAAAACTAAAATTGAATGTCGGTATAAAATGGTACAAGGCGATTCTGTAACAAAATGGGTTAACTATTTTACAAAGTGAGGATGAATGCCTACTAATTGCAAGCAGCTACTTGTGCTATTGTATTCCAATGCTACTGGTCGGGCGGTACAGTTGGGTGTGGTTCGTTTGGATGATTTTCTGCATTGATATTAAACTGCTTTCAAACTCAACTTCATTTGCTGCTTCAGTCATTTTATTATATGGTCTATTTCAGCAAGTTATTAGAATCTAGACCACCCTTCTGACAAGGGGTTGGATGAATTTTCAGCATTATGTCAAATTTCTTTCAAACCTCTACAGTTGCTTTATCAGTCATTTGTTTTCATATGGTCAATTTCAGGAAATTATTAGAATCAAGAATGAGCACCCAGATGACAGCAATTGTATAGTAAATGACAGAGTTAAAGGTCGTCTCAAAGTTACCCGAGCATTTGGGGCTGGATTCCTCAAACAGGTTTGTCCTCCCCCCCAGGGGTAGTTATTTATTATAAAAAGCAACATAGGTTTTTTTTTTTTTATAATTCTTTGTCAGAGTTCACCTCTCATTCAGCCTTCAGCATGTTGACATTGTGTGTCTTTTACAATTTGTCGCGTCTTTTACAATTTGTGCGTGTTGCTCTTGAACTTCTTGATTAAGTTATGCTCTTATTTGGTTGACACATGTGTAGAGGTTAGCCACCTTCAGTTTATTTGACCCATATTATATGGTCTTTGAATTTGGGTGCAACAAAGACAACCTTACTTCTAATGTTAGTTTATAAGTGCTCTCTTTTTATGATACATCCCGATTAATATTTATATTAATATTCTGGGGGAAAATCATTTTTTTGAAATATATTTCTGCCCTGGTTTGAATGTGAGTTGGAGGATCAGGGTTGAGAAATTATTATTCTCAGGAATCACTAGTTGAATACAACTGATAAGTTTTAGCTGCACACTACCTATTTCAATGTCTGTTCACCATCGTTTCCATGTAATACCTATTTTTTGTGTGCCCAGTACCTTCTCCATGGGTGCTACCTCTTGGCTCTTACTTTGTAGTTTCTATTAATAAGCTTTTTTTCTTAACCAAATGAACATATTTCCTTTTTTTTGAGGCGCTTGTAGTGTTTTAATATCTGTAATGTACTTTATGGAGTTCTCCTTAATATTTTGATTTGTAGTTTGCCATCTCACTAATATTATGTAATGCATATTGATGCAGCATAAATGGAATGATGCCTTACTAGAAATGTTTCGGAACGATTATATTGGTACTGCGCCTTACATCTCGTGTTCACCTTCTCTTCGTCACCACCATCTGTGCCCCAGAGATCAATTTTTGGTGCTTTCATCTGATGGCTTGTATCAGTACTTTAGCAATCAAGAAGTGGTTTCCCATGTGCAGAATTTCATGGAGAGGTTCCCTGATGGAGACCCTGCCCAGCACTTGATAGAGGAACTTCTTTTTCGTGCTGCCAGAAAAGCTGGTATATTTTTACCTTAAACTATTGAAGACGTATGACATTTTATTATTAAATCTACTAAAGGTGGATTTAATTTCAATGTCGAGCCACAAATTACACTGGGTCTGGCATATCACCGCACTTGCTTACACCTATTTGCCGTTTGAATATTCTCATCCCTCACATTCTCACTCCATAACTTGCTATTTTTCTCATAACTGGGGTTCAAGGATGTAGCTGATCAAGTGTCTAGATTACTAATTTTGATGGAGAGAGAATATTTTCCAGGAGTTATTGTGTCCAACTGTCCAAATGCCCCTATAGAAACTAAGGAGGTGCTTGCTATGATGGAATGGAATGAGGGGGGAATGGAATGAAGGTAGGAATGGAATTGCTAATACTATGGGTTGAGGAAGGAATGACTATGCCTAATCTAGTAGGAATAGTGATTCCTAAGAAAACATTATGCCAAGCAAAGGAATGGAATGGTGGTAGGAATCACCATTCCATTCCCTCCATTCCATCCATCATACTCAGCACCTCCTATAAACTTGCTAACAGGAATAACACCTGTTCCTCTTTTCATATGAGAAATTATTGGTCTAAGAACTTTACTGTTGCCTCTTGGCTACGAATGAGAGTAATTTCCTTTAAATACATGTAACACAAAAAAAATTGTCCAAAGTAGAGATGTATGCTTGAGTTATATCACCTAGTTCAACTAAATTATGGAGCTCAACTAATGCTGGTAGCATAGAAAAGTTGATCTTCTTGGTTACTCATTTCATTTGGGTGCAATCTAGACAAACAGAGAGGGGCTTGCGTGCTTCTTGTGTGACATGACTTTTAAGTGTATAAGGAGCCTCCTTGTGATGTATATTCTGTTTCATTCGAAGGGAATCTGCGTGTTATATTTTTATTTTTTAACTTTTGAGTTATTGAATTCGCTCCTCTTCTGAGCCATACAGGAATGGATTTTCACGAGCTTCTAGACATTCCTCAAGGAGACCGTCGAAAGTACCATGATGATGTCACTGTTATGGTGGTATCCCTTGAGGGAAGAATTTGGAAATCCTCGGGGAAGTACCTTTGAGCATGCATCTGCAGCACTAAAGCGATAGGTAAACTCCAATGGAAGCTGGCATATGATCGTCACCTGATGTTTTGCAAGGCTGTTGGAGAGCTGTTTTGTATTTGTAGGTCTGGTTGATCTTCCATCTTATGCCATATGCCAAGGCGAAACCAACGTGGTGATGGCAACAAGATGTTGGAAGCTCTTAAAGAAGGAATATTTTCATGGATAGGAAATTTTTGTAGTTGCTGCCGTAAACTTGTTTTAGGCAGGAAAAATACCTATTTTATTTTGTTCATTTTTTTTCCCCGAGTCTTCTCATTCGTTTGTTCTTCATTGGGGTGGTGGGGGTTTATTGGGTTTGAGCTTTGATATCACATCTGCCTTCTTCCTTGAAGGCCGAATTTGTAATTCTGGGAAGTAATATTCCAAAATGCCGATCGTAAATTATTCAAATCCAAAAGCATGTGTAAAGAAAAGAAAGCTTAGAGAAATTGAACAATGCGTACATAACAATGCCTTTTACAGTTTGGAAGGAGAAAATTCTGTAAAACCAAGTTAACTAATTCCAGATGGCGATCAGTCAATAAACGGGATAAGTGTACGGTACTTATCCTTCTTTTTCTTACGTTCTTACGCAGTTACATCATATATAAATAAATAAAGTAGTCTTTTGTGCGAATGTTCGTAGATAATGATATTTTTTTCAGAAAATAATATATTTGTTTTACTATAAATAATATTTTCTAATTACAGTATAAAAAATAAATGATTTTTTTCTTTAATGTAAATAATACTTTTATTAAGAAAAATAATACTTTTATCTGTTCATACCGTGCGAATAGATGTATATGAGTTTTTGTGTATATAAATACTTAATACACATTCACTTTTGTATATATACATGTGCTCTGTACTATGTGTGTTATGCTATGGCTTGATTTGTGTGAGAGAGCAGCCGTAGGTCTCAAAAGAAAACGGCCTTGCATGCATGTTTATATTTAGGGGTGAGCAAGGATCGGTTAACCGATTGTAAGCCATGTAAAATATTGATTATATGATTTTTAATCGATTCGGTCAATCGTTAAAAAATATAAAATCAATATCATAAATTGTTATAACAGTTAATCTAAAAATCCCAATCATTTGCCAAGTAAAAAATTGATTATATGATTTTTAGTCAATTCAGTTAATTGTTAAAAAAATAAAAATATTATTATAACGGTTAATCTAAAAATTAGATCGGTTGACCAATTTCCAACAATTAACTATAACAAAAGAAATTTACAATTTTCTATAATTTGTAACATGAAAAAAATTAATATCTTAAAATGTAGATTCAAAATTAATGTAGTTTCTTTGGTACAATAGTTAAGCAACTATTCTATTTTTCTAGAGACCTGTGTTTCAACTCTAGCAATAATTTTTCTTAACAAAGTTTAGGGTCCCAAAAATTCTGAAAAAAATGATCCATTATTACATATATAAAATTATATATTATTGTTCACCAACAATTCAGAGGTTTTCAGTAAAGACCTTTTTTCACGAATTTTGGGTGTCCAAAATTCTTAAAAAAAATGTTTAGGCATTTTTTTATACTCATTATATCATATAGTTTAGTAATGGTGAGGTGCAAGATTAAAAATGGTTAACATATAGTAAATATGTGGATAAAATGTATTGCTTTTGTTATAAATTATTTAAAAATAAAAAAATATAAGTTTTTTTAGCAAATAATAGATATAGAGATTGAAAACATCTTAGTGAACGACCTCAAGAACATGAAATTGTATAGAGCATATTACTAATATGGGCTCTTGGTATGAATTGAAAATGAGATTGAATAAAAATCAAATAATTGACAAAGACTTACAATGACAATTCTTTATAGGAAAAAGATCACTGAAGACAAGTTTTAACTAGAATAATAACAAGTATAATTTTTTTTTTTTTTTTTTTACTTTTTGGGATCTAATGAGAAACTTTATCAAGATAAAAAGGGTAATATTGGACTTGCTTCTTTAAAATGTAGATTTTAACAAATGAAATCATTTCAAAGTGTATTTAGTTTTTTGTTTGATTCGAAAAATCTAAATTCATTGGCTTATGATGAATTAAGAACATGTTGTGTTAATCTAATGTTCACCCTTACGGATGATAATTTTTCTGATGTTTACTTAGATGATTCATTTATGGAATAACATTTTTACAAATGACTTCGTCAAAATAAAATAATGTCAGCTATTGAAATTCTTGAATTTGTGAAACGTGTGCGCTTGTTACTATGGCATCGGCTGAGAGGAATTTCTTAAAGTTAAACTTGTCGAAAATATATTTGAGATTGTCAATGTCACAAGAAGATTGAATGGTTTGACAATTTTGTATATTGAAAAAGATATCTTACAAAATTTTGAAATAAATGATATTATGAATGACTTTGCAAGTAAAAAATTAGAAGAGTTTTTTATGATTAATAATTTTTTATGAATATTATATTATATTTTTTAATTATCAAAGAAGGACCCACTTTTATTATTTCTCCTCGGACCTTGTTTTCGTCAAGACCAACCCTGGACCGACTAACCCTTTAGGTTATGGAAAGAGCCACTTCCGACTCCTTACAAGATGAAGCTTTTGTATAGAAGACAACAGTAAAATAAGGACAATATACTTTAATGAACCCCTGACCTTATAAAGTGATACTTCATGTACAAATTGGTGCATCAAACTCTTTTTCACTCAATTGGATTATTTCCCTCTGATTATGCATCATGGAAATCACACATCTATAATGAAATCCAAAATCTCAAATAACCTTCAAAAGAAAATTAACAAGGATGTATACTTTCACCTAAATGTGGAACCTTGAAATAACACAATACTTCCTCCACTCAATTCTTAATTCCTATTAGAATTAAATCCACAGTGGAAACATATGATGGTGGACCTTCCCAATACATGCAACTGGAAGGGAAGTTAGGCTCGCATCATTGATGGATCAATTATTTTTGAATAATTGTAAATAAAGTGAGTCAATCAAAGTATTTTAGTAAGCATAGCCTATCATGGATTTTTATTAAGAGTTAATAATTTGTTACACTTATGCATAAAAAGGAGTATTTTGATTTTGAATTAATTATAGTTTATGGTCTAACATTTGATCGAGTTGCAAAATAACCTACCTTTGGGCCCAAATTGAAAATATAGCCCAAGAGGATATTTTTGGGTTGAAAATTCTAACATAGAAGCTCGAACCCAACGTGGATATTTTTTATTTATTTTGTAAATTAGGCATAAATATATTTTTCACTTAAACATCAAAACGATATCATTTTGATGCTTAAGTTAAAAAATATTTTTGGGCATCAAACAACATCGTTTTGATACTCAAGTTAAAAATATATGTCCACGTAATTTGTGAAACAAATCAAATTATTCGCGTCTTTCATATCGGATATTCCAAAACAAAATATAGATTCAGACCAAATTTGCAAATCATAGCCAAAGATCGAATTATTTTTGCAATATTCCAAAGATCAATCTATTTTTCAACTCGAATCAAAATTAGATGATAAATTAATCAACCTTTTGAATTTTCACATTCAATTATCACGTTATGAACATAGTCTAGGAATAACAGTGCCCTTTGAAGGCCTACGTCAAGTGCCAGCTAGGATTAGGGTAAAAAGAAGAAGAAAACATCATGTAGCAATTAGTCAAAAAGACTGCCTATGGTCTCATTCCCACCGACCACACCTCACCTTTTTAGCCTTCAATAGTGTGACATTTGTCACATACCTATCTTATGTATATTGGTTGATTCCATGTATATTATGTATTCTTTTTTTTAAATGCTTTCTTCTTAAATTCTCTATAAATAGACACCATATTGTCATAGTTACACATAATACAATTATCTCCTCTTCTCTATATATAATATCAATTTCTACTTCCAAAAACTCAAATTTTCTATTTTTTTTATATTCCAATCATAATTTTTCTTAAAGTCCCAAAATTTCAAAAAATCCCAAGATTATCATCCTAACCTTGAAAATATCCAAAACTTTGAAGAATTTATATAGTTTGGAACTACTATGAATTCCAATTTTCACTAGTCATACTCGATCTCCGATCCTTGAATATCGTCATACCTTTGAAAATATCCCTCGAAGCTCATTTCAAAATATTTATCCGCAAGGTTGGACAATAACAAGATATAAACACTAATGTCTTCTTGGTGAGTGAGCATCCAATTGTTGGTACTAACCAAAAAGGTGATGCATTATGGAAACACATTTTAGATATGTATCAAATGGTTTGGGAAATCAATCCACAACTGGGCGAAGAAAGATTTGCAGAGTCATTGAGAAATCTTTATAAACGATTTAATGCAAGTGCGACTAAGTGGATGGTGCTTACAAAGAAGCATAAGCTCAAAAAAAAATCCGGAATGTCCAATAAAGAAGGTGTAACACAAATTTTCATATTTAATTCGATAAACATGAAATTGTATACAAAATCGATATTTTTGGATCAAAGTACAATTGTGCGAAATCGATCTCTATTGTTTCACAATTCTACTATTCAAATTTGAACTCTTGAATGATCTTTGAATGTTCTTCGGAGTATATGTATTTCATGACAATGATCTGAAGGACCTTAGTCTTATTTTCAGATTGATTGTTGGATTTGATTTGATATTTTGAAGAACGCCTTGAAGATCTTCAATTTTGAACATCGATAGGAGGGTTGTCACCTTATTTTCGGATTGAACGCCGTCTCTAGGATAATTTGGAGGTAGAATGCTTTGAATATTGAAAAACGTCTTAAATGTTGGAGAGACTTTGTAGATAATTCCTCCAAGCTCTTCAATTAATTTGTTGTGTCTTTATGAGCCTCCTAAACCCCATATTTATAGTTGTAGGAAAACTTAATTTAGGAAGTTTAGGAATGAGCTTTTAGGCTTAAGCCTATAGATCTTGGGCTCAGGGCATAATCTTCTTGATTTATTTCCTTTTATGTAGATTTTGACATATGGTAACTTTTGATTATACCATAAATCCACATAATTAAATATCAATTATATATATTTAATTTTGGAATCATACTTAATGTAATTCCAAATAATTAACTTTTTAATGCCTACAAATTGCCCCATCGAGGCTCGTTCATGGACGAGTTGTCTTAGAAATGGACGAATCTCGAGATTCATTTAGATAGTTTAAACTATTATCGAGGAACTCTTAGATTTTAAATTTGATTTTAAACATGAATTTATAAAAAAGTTTATACTCGTATTTAGGAGTTCTTGGATTTGAATTTGATTTTGAACTTGAATTTGTAAACAATTTATATTCATATTTATGAGTTCTTAGATTTGAATTTGATTTTGAATTTGAATTTATAAATTGTTTAAACTCACATTTTAGGAGTTCTTGGATTTGAATTTGATTTTGAAATTGAACTTATACTCCGTAATTGAAATATAAGAATAAACCCATAGTGATCCAATTCGGACGGCCCAAATATGTCATATCTCATTGTATGAGATTAGTCCAAAATGCCTATAAACATTTGGACTTTTAATGGAGACAAACGATGGCCCATTAATTTGTCGAGCAAAAGTATTGGTGTTACGGACATTTCTCCAATATTAGTTATAGGTGTTTTTCTTTTTCTTTTTCTTTTTTTTTGGGAACCCATGTTGCTTAACAACACTTTGGCCCAAGTAACCAACATTTTTTATACTTTGTCCGTATTCTTCAATAATTGGTTGGGCTACATCTAGGGGTGACTATTAGGGTATCGGTGCCGATACCGACCAAAAAATATCGGGTATAAGGTGCCGATTACCAAAATCGGGTTTGGGGTCGGGTCGGTATTCAATATGGCTATATTTTGGTATCGGGTATACCTGTTCGGATGTCGGGTATACCGAATACCGACACTTAACATAAATTCACTTTATATATTTTATATATATATAATATATTAATAGTGCCTACATCGCTACACACAAGCTACACACACACACCCTCGACCCTATCTAAGCTAACTCTCTTACTCTTCTCTCTCTCTCAAGTCTCGACGCTATCGCCTCCCTTTCCAACCTCTCTCTCTCTCTCTCTCTCTCTCGTCGTCGTCAGGCTTAGCCTCGCTGGCTCAAGTCGCGTCAGCCTGGCGATCCCAGCGACTCGCGACGCTCAAGATTCACTCATCGGCGGTCCGTCTGTGGGAGCCTTCGATTAAGAAATAAGATTCAAATTTGCTTAAAAATTTCAATTAATCTTTTGGTCAGATTGTATTCTTTGTTCGTAATTTGTGAGGCGAGACCATGTTGATTTAATTTGTTTTCATGTTGACTACCAACAGGAAGAAAACTTCTCGTAGTTCCATTTCCATTGTATATTCTTAGCCTAAAGTCAGAAGGCACATGGGATGCCCCACGCCCACGAATGTTTCACGGTTTCATGATGTAGATGGTGACAAAAGTAAAAAAAATAAAATCGAAATCAACATCCGTAAGTTTCGAACACGGACCTGCAACAACTTTAGAGGGTGAGTCTAACGCCATATCCATGAGATCGCGGATACATTGAATATTCAAAGGTGAATTTTATAAATATTGGTAATTAGGGTGCCGAATACGACTCGGATACCCGAGTCGGGTATTCGGTACCGATTAAAAATTCGGTCGGGTCGGATATCATATTCTCTTCAAAATCGGGTCGGTGCAGAGTTTTTCGGTAGGTGCCCGACCCGTCCGAATAGTCACCCCTAACTACATCTTGTTTTGGGCCCATGTGTTGATAGCCTTCAATTTCCTTTTGCAGAGTTAAGGATATATCGTTGCTTCTTAAGGTAAATCTGTATATTTCAAAAAAAATTTAAACATAATCTTGCTACTCAACTTGTTTCCATAACAAACGAATTCCCAGAATTTAAACAACCCACAAATTGAAATTGCCATACTCATGCCTCAAGCATAAACCAACGTCTTCACGGTTTATATGGCAAATAATTTTCTTGATCTTTCGTAACATATTTATGATTTATTGCCATTCTTCTCTCCTCTCTTCCTTTTCAAGCAATTGACGAAATCTGCACGAATTTTGGTGATACTTGGTCGAAATCTTGGTGAGTTTCATCCTCCATGGCTACAAAAAATCAGTTCTTAAGTGCTACCACCATGTGTTCGACAAATTGCTTGAGAGAATATTTTTTCAACCTTCAACTCATTTTCTTTGATTTGCTGTTACGTTTTTCTTTAGTTTCTGACCATGCTTCGATTTTTGACTTGTAGAATTCACTTGGTTGAGTAGTAGCTTGATTTGAAAGGAATCCCTTGAAGTTGTCGTTGCCTCAATCATATTGCTTCCAAGTAACCACTCTTTTCAATAGGTATTTTGTCAAGCTTTCTTTAGTTCATCAACTAAAGCTTTATTTTTTAAATATGCATATGTGAATGTCGTCCTTTTTATTTCTTCCCTTTTTTATCTTCATCATACTTTCAAGTCTTGATTTGTCGCATTCAAATGAGGACCTTCCATTGAAAACCACTTGTGGGTCTACCTCAACCACTACTCGAGGATCTTTCTCGACTAGTACTTGAGGATCTACCTCAATCACTTCTCGAGGATCTTTCTAGATTACTACTTGAGAGTCTACCTCAATCACTTCTCGAGGATCTTTCTCGATTACTATTTGAGGGTCGACCTCAATCACTTCTTGAGGACATACCTCAATTATTCCATCAAATACTCATCTTTGAGAACCCAATTGGACTTGGCAACTCAAACTCTATAGTTGAGAGGCATGCATTTTATGCCTCGTGACATATTTAACGACATCGTAGCCATAAACCACATTGACTCCCATGCTTATTATTTTTTGATTTTCTTTTGCAGTCATAACATGGTTTACTTCAAAGATGTTACTGTCTCTCGACAAAATTATTTGGTGATCTTGGACAACAAAGAACAACCTACCGACAAAGGAACACGTCTCAAAATATACAATCTACTAATTGGCCACTTCACCGACAACTGACTTAGGTTCAGAAGTTCTCTTCATAAACTTGTGTGGACTAGAGAGACTAATGTGACCAAAACATCTGTGGCCTGGACATTGGAATCAGCTCATCATCGACCAACTAAATAGATTAACCCATTGTTGAGTTTAGGTCATCGAATTGCTGAAGAAAATGCCAATTGGGGAGAAAATATGGAGTTTCTTTGAAAATTTCATTATTTTAAAGAATATTGGGAATGTTGGATTTGTATACTGAAAGCAGTTTGGTTGAGCTTGTATACAATGTTTCCTGTTACCACTATTACAATCTCCTATCTGAATTGTATACTTGATTGCATATATCCGTGTCCCTTATCTCATATATAAGTTAGATCATACGGTGTGTAGAAGATCACGAAAGTCCGTATGATTGGTCGAAGCAATGAGATATAAAAGTTTCACAATGAGACAACTTGAGGACGAGTTGTCGGTATAGAGCTGCGTATAGATAAGTGACTTGACTTGGTTACTTATCTATCTTTGATGCGTCTCGGCGTATTGAAGGATCACAGATGAGATGAGTTCTTCTATCGACCGTCGTGAAGAACCAAGATCTCGGTGACTTACGGAGATCTAAACCCGATAAGGTATTAGGTGAGTATGAGTTCTTGACCATCACTTTGACTTGTTATGGGTGAGGTTATATATTCTAACCCAATATTCTCCGCATCTTGGGTGGTGGCAGTGCTTGTATGTCATGCTAGTTATCTGTATCGAGTCACCGTATCCGTTTAGGATGATGACGTCCCCTTAAGGAGCTCAAAAGGTTTATTGTACTAAACCCTGCAGGTTGAGTTAGCTCAAGTACAATAATAAGGTTGAGTGGTACTACTTAAGAAATGAAGTTATTAATTATTTTAAGCAGTCAGAATGCTATAAATAATTAATGGACGTTCGATATCTTAAATACGAGGATTCGTAATGTCTAAGTGCAAGCCCGACTCAACTTCGGTAATAAAGGGTAAGTCGATTTATTCTCTAGTGGCATGAATAAATGTTTATAAATTAATTTATGTTCGGGTGAACATAAGATAATTAATTTATTTGAGGCCCATCTTTATTCCTTGCATTTGATCCTCAGGCTGGCCCATCCAGGGCCGTAAGAGGAAAATCGGTGCCCATGATGCTCCATTGGCAAGATTTTATTCTCTTTATCCCACAAGGATATAATTATATTTATGGTATATGCATAGATCCTTTCCATATAAGATTATGGTAATAATCACGAGTATGGTAATAATCCTAGGAGTATGGTAATTTCCATATAGGATTATGGTAATTTCCATATGTGATTAAGGTAGTGCATTATAAATATAAGGTATGAGATAAAGTCTAGGTTAATGCTCACATAATTAACGAAATTTTCGTCCTCTCTAGTGCAAGAGAGTTTCAAAATTGTGCAAAGAGAGCAAAGGGTGATTTTCGAAGCATTCTCCATAGATCGTCCTCACTCGGCGTTGGAGATTGGGCAACCGGGATCTGATCCGGAAGGTCAAAGCACGAGTCCGATCCGTTCGATCCATTCATCTCGTTCCATCGACCTCTTCAGATCCAAAGGTAAACACGAAAACCCCTACGTGTTGCAATTAATTATATAGACGCATGCTAGGAATATAATCAATGTATGGTGAATTAAATATCCAAGATAGATCCTCGGGGCGAGGGTTAACATAAGTTTTCCCTACAATTGGTATCAGAGCCTGGGATCAGAATCTTAGCTCTGTTGGATTAATTCACGTTTGATTATTACGTGCGTTTAATTAATTGTGGATCATCTGCTTCATCGTGGCTCGTTTTGTTTTGTCGGATTTTGTTTTACACCACGAGAAAATCCGTGGTTAGATTAGATTTTATTACGTAAATCTTATCGTAAAGAAGAACGAAGACAAAAGAACGAAGAACAAACGACGGGAAAAACAGTCTCTGGCGGTCCTGCGGGCGGTTTCATGGCGAGCCTCGCGGTCGCGAGGGCGATCACGAGGGCAGCGGCGACGGGCGCGCGTTCGCGCGAGATCCTGGCGCCTAGCGGCGAGCTCTCGGTCGTGAGGATGACCAGCGAGGCAACGCGGCCGTGCGAGCTAGGGGCGGCAGGCGCGCGTTCGCGCGAAACCCGGTGCTTGGCGAGACTTCATGGTCGCGAAGTTTCGGCACTGGGCGGCGACATCTCTCGGCAGATGTTCGGCGCTGTAGGCGGGTGGCACGCACGCAGCGTGCTCGGCGGGTCGCGGTCGCATTAGCGACCGCGAGGTAGCCCGCGAGGACACGTGGGCGGCGCGCGCTGGGTCGGCGCGGTCGGGCTTTGCCCTAGCGCGGCCCAAGCCAGATTGGGCCGACCCGGCCCAGACCCGTTTTTCCAGCCCAACCCAGATTTTCCGGTCCGAGCCCATGCACACGAGGCCCATTTGTTGAATCCGGTCCGTGCCCGTGCACGCGAGGCCCGTTTTCAAGTTTAATTGCATTTTTAAATCTATGTAATAGATTAGGCGAGAATGTCACGAGTTTCACGATTGGGCGCGATGAGCGTTTTATTTTATTTTATCGTTCATATGCATGTCGTGGATGTTTAAATTATGCGTTAGCATGCTATGTATGTTTATATTACGTTGACAAACCTTTAAGTGTTTTACGTAATTGGATGCGCATAGTAATCATGCTAGGTTTATCTCGTTTATCAAGCATATTTTAGAATTCTGCGAGCATGTTTTACATGTTGAGTTCTATAGAAAAGCATGCTAGGATTACGTGATCTGCATGGACAAACCTTTTGAATAAAAAGACTAAGCAAGTAACCCGACATATTAATTTTTAAATTAAAATGTCAAGACCTCCACTTTTGATCTCTAAACAAAGTGAGGCGATCGTGTGAAACGCGTCCACCCGCGTGGCTTGCTTGCACTGCTTATCATAAGTTTGTTAGATGAGATTTCTAAATAAAACTTTTAAATCTATTGAGAAGTGGGAGTTTCATGTAAACGTCCACACGCGTGGCTTGCATGTGCGATTTTCATAAGTTCTCTAGAGATAGATATAAAATGAGATAACAAAAGAATTTGAATTGGAAGCGGTATGGTCCGAGTGAGTATGCCAATTCTAAGAATTCATTTTATTGTTAAAATTGTGGTCAATGCTTAGACATCACCTCAAGTACAACTTCCCGAAGTCCTTCTTGCGATAGTGATGTGGTCAGTAAGGTCCAATCGTTAATTTCATTTGTCATAAGGATAAGTTGATATGGATTGAAATTAAGCGACTAAAAGGTATATTTTAGTCCAGTCGGGGTTTCATGTAAACGCGTCACACGCGCGGCTTGCATGTGGATTCCTTGGCGATTGGAGGTTTCAATTAATATTGTTTTATCAAAAGGTTACAATATTATTGTTACGAATTATATCGATCGTATGCTTATGTGTTTACATTATCGTTTCGATATGTCTCTTCGCCGATAATCAATATGCTCGCACAAAATCCGTTATCCGGTCCAAATTTTATCGAGTGGAAGCGAAACATGGAATATGTTCTTATCATTGAAGAACACATGTTTGTTCTCACTACTCCTAAACCCGATGCCCTTCTTCGCGATCGACTAATGAGCAATAGAGTCAAGGCGGACTTTGGAATAAGTCGAACAATATGGCTAAATGCTATATGATGACTACTATGTCCAAAGGCTTGCAACAACATCGATCGATGGTGACGCGACGATATTTGGTCAAGTCTCGAGAGTAAGTTTGGGCAGTCGGATCGGACAGTCCGCTTCCACACAATGAGAGAAATCTTGGCGTGTAAGATGGAAGAAGGAAGTTCGGTCCATGAATATGTCTCCCACATGACTCATCTCATGGATAGTCTTGATCAGTTGGGAGGAGGTATTGACGGCGAAGCCAAGGTCGATATCATCCTCAATACACTGCCCAAGTCTTTTGAGAACTTTCGCGTGAATGCGATCATGAGCAAGACCGAGTTTACACTTAGTCAGTTGCTTAATGATCTCGTTGCTGCGGAAGGAGTTATGGGAAAAGGAGCACATGCTCTTGCTAGCGCATCTAAGGGCCCAAATTTTCCGTTGCAAAATGGGAAAAGAAAAAGGGGCACCAAAGGTGGTAGAGGCAAGGGAAATAGTGGGAGTAATGGGAGCAAGAACATGGCTGCCACGGAGGCTTGAAGAAGCGAAGGAGAAGGCAAGTGCTTCAGTGCGGTGGGCCGGGCATTGGAAGGCTAAGTGCCCTATGCTCAAGGCTCAAGGTACGCCGTTTGCTTTAATAACGGAAACATGTTTAGCGACTTGTTCTACCCATTCTTGGGTAGTAGATCTGGTAACCGATCATGTTTGTTACACCTTGCGGGGTTCCTGCGGACAAGGAGTTGTTTGATGGCGAGATAACGATCTCCATGGGCAACGCGCGAAAGTCGAGGTCATTGCGAGTTGGAGATGTTACCTTATGTTTTGAGAAAACAGTTTAGTTTTGAAAGGCGTTTATATGTGCGGATTTTCGGTGGAACCTTGTTTGTTTGAAATTATTTACTCATGGATATTCTGTTATTTTTGATATTGGTGCTTCTATCATAAGAAATGACGAAGTTATCGTGTTGGCACGTTATATAATTCGCTTTATACTATTTACGCAAAACATAATACCTATAACTATGTTGCATCTTCATCAAACCCTAAAAGAAAGTTTTCAAGAAGATGACACCACTTTTCTCTGGCATCTTAGATTAGGTCACATCAATCTAAATAGGATCCAAAGACGGCTAAGAATGGGCGTTGGGTAATCTACAGTTACTCCATTCCCAGTCTGCGAATCCTGTATAGAAGGTAAGATGTCGACCAGACCCTTCAAGCGAAGGGTTATAGAGCCAAAGAAATGTTGGAGTTAGTCCATTCTGACCTGTGTGGACCGATGTCCACACAAGCTCGTGGAGGGTACAGTATTTTGTCACTTTCATTGACGATTACTCAAGGTGCGGATCGTATACCGCTTCACCGCAAGTCTGAATGCTTTGAGAAATTCAAAGAGTTTAAGGCGGAAGTGGAGATGAAGCTAGGTAAAAGTATCAAGTCACTGCGTTCTGATCGCGGTGGCGAATACCTCAGTAACGAGTTTATGGACTATCTAGTGAAGTGTGGGATTACCTCCGGTAGCACTTCACCGGGCACACCACAAAGAAAATGGTGTGTCGGGCGAAGAAATAAGACTCTTTTAGAAATGGTTAGATCAATGATGAGCTATGCAACATTGCTATTTCGTTACGGGGTATGCCTTAGAGGCGGCGCATACTTGCTAAATCTAGTACCGTCTAAGTCGACCGAAAAGACCCCTTCGAGTTGTGGTTTGGGCGCAAGCCTGGTTTAAGCCACATAAGGATATGGGCGATCCAACACATGTCTTTGAACAAGAAGGCGACAAGTTGGAGGCTAGATCGGCGCAAAGGTCGTTTATTGGCTATCCTAGAGGAGCGAAATGTGGTTTATTCTATAGTCTAAGGATCGAAGGTCATTATTAGCACTAATGCCCGATTCTTAGAAGAGGATTATATGAAAATCATAAGTCCAAAGTTGAAATCATTCTTCAAGAATTAGAAGATGATCGTATTCCACCACCGATTAGGCGAAAGTGCGAGATGTCGAGTCTAGTGGGAGGATCGACACGGATACTTCAAGAAATTGAAGTGGGTCGAGTTCCACTAGAGACACCGACCGTCATAAGTGGCACCTACCCAACAAGTTGTGCAAAATAGAGAACCACAAGTTTACGCACCCACCGTTGCCATTGTGCTGTAGAACCTCGTCGTAGTGGGAGGGTTGTTCGTCAAACCGAGCGATTTATGTTCGTGGGTGAATCTTGGTTTAGTCCCGTGGAGGCGAGCAGACAATAATCGACCCATGGACATACAAGGAGGCGATACAAGATATTGATGCAAGATCATGGCACACCGCTATGGACTTAGAAATGGAGTCCATAACTTGCTATGGATGTATGTGAAAGACACTCTACCGGATGGCGAGGAAGCCATAGGTAGTAAGTGGATATCTGAGGAAGAGATTCCGATGGAGAGGTTTCGCTTTTAAAGCCGGGCTTGTGGCGAAAGGGTACACTCAGTTGAGGGCATCGATTTCGATGAGACCTTTTACACAGTAGCAATGCTCAAGTCCATCGAATTCTTCCGCCATAGCACCCATGAACCTAGAGGTTTGGCAAATGGATGTTAAAACCGCTTTTCTAAGCGGTTACCTTGAGGAAGGTAGAGACATCTATATGCAAGAACACAAGGTCATGTGGTAAAGGGTGAAGAGCATCTAGTATGGAAGCTTAAGAAGTCCATTTATGGACTTAAGCGAACCTCCCGATCATGGAACTTACGCTTTGACGAGGTAGTAAAGTCCTATGGATTTACCCAGTTGCCTAGCGAGAGTTGTGTGTATCGGTTAGATGTCAACGGTGATGTGGTATTTCTTGCACTTTACGTAGATGACATCCTTCTAGTTGGCAACAACGTGAAGGCATTATCGAGGCGTAAAGAGTTGGCTATCCGATCGGTTTCAAATGAAAGACTTAGGAGATGCGGCGTACATTCTTGGGATCAAGGTTTACCGAGATCGCAAGAAGAAAATGTTGAGCTTATCTCAGGCGTCTTACATTGATACTGTGATTACTCGTTTTAGTATGCAGACCGCCAAGAAAGGATTGCTACCTTTCAGACATGGCGTTCCTTTATCTAAGACGCAGTCACCTATGACTGCAAAGGAGATAGAGGAAATGAGACAAGTTCATACGCTTCACCGTAGGAAGTCTCATGTCGCAATGCTATGCACGAGGCCGATATCCGCTATGCGGTAGGCATAGTAGCGAGATATCAGTCTAACCCTGGACAAGCTCATTGGACTACAGTAAAGCATATACTCAAGTACCGGAAAAGGACTCGAGATTATAGGCTGGTTTACCATGCGATAGTCTAATGCCTTTGGGTTATACAAACTCGGTTTCCAAGTGACCGTGATGAGAAAAAGTCAACCTTGGGCTATATGTTTACCTTGGGAGGTGGAGCAGTATCTGGCGGAGTGCAAAGCGGCGATGCATTGCGGACTCTACCATGGAAGCCGAATATGTAGCCGCGGAGGCTTCTAAGGAGGCATGGTTCAAGAACTACCTCATGGATCTAGGTGTGGTACTGGTTTGCCCAAGAGTATCATAGTTTCTCGTGATAACTCGGTCTTGTGGCAAACTCGAAGGAACCACGGACCCACAAGGCGACCAAACACATAGAGAGAAAGTACCATGTCATACGAAAATCGTTAGACGAGGTGGCGTCTGATTGAAAAGATTGATCTGACGGAAAATCTAGCGGATCCATTCACGAAGAGCACGCGCAAAAGTCTACGATGGACACGTTAGAGGACTTGGATTGCGCTTGATGGCACCCACTTAGAAAGGAAACTTTTGTATAAGTGGGAGAAGCAAAGTGATGGTTGTTTGTAATAGCTAGTAGAGACACATTGTATACTAAAAGTTTGCTTTAGTATAAGTGGGAGATTGTTGGATTTGTCTCCGAAAGCGGTTTGGTTGAGCTTGTATACAATGTTTCTGTTACCACTATTACAATCTCTATCTGAATTGTATACTTGATTGCATATATCGTGTCCCTTATCTCATATATAAGTTAGATCATACGATTGTGTAGAAGATCACGAAGTCCGTATGATTGGTCAAGCTAATGAGATATAAAAGTTTCACGATTGAGACAACTTGAGGACGAGTTGTCGGTATAGGCTCATGTATAGATAAAGTGACTTGACTTGGTTACTTATCTATCTTTGATGCGTCTCGGCGTATTGAAGGATCACGATGAGATGAGTTCTTCTATCGGCGGTCGTGAAGAACCAAGATCTCGGTGACTTACGTTGATCTAAACCTCGATAAGGTATTAGATGAGTATGAGTTCTTGACCATCACTTTGACTTGTTATGGGTGAGGTTATATGTTCTAACCAAGATTCTCCGCATCTTGGGTGGTGGCGATCTTGTATGTCATGCTAGTTATCTATATCGAGTCACCGTATCCGTTTAGGATGATGGCGTCCTTAAGGAGCTCAAAGGTTTATTGTACTAAACCACGCGAGTTGAGTTAGCTCAAGTACAATAATAAGGTTGAGTGGTACTACTTAAGAAATGAAGTTATTAATTATTTTAGCGATGAATGCTATAAATAATTAATGGACGTTCGATATCTTAAATCTGGGATTCAGTAATGTCTAAGTGCAAGCCCGACTCAACTTCGGTAATAAAGGGGTAAGTCGGCATTTATTCTCTAGTGGCATGAATAAATGTTTATAAATTAATTTATGTTACGGGTGAAAATAAGATAATTAATTTATTTGAGGCCCATCTTTATTCCTTGCATTTGATCCTGGGGTGGCCCATCCAGGCCCGTGTGAAGAGGAAAATCGGCCCCCATGATGCTCCATTGGCAAGATTTTATTCTCTTTAACCCACAAGGATATAATTATATTTATGGTATATGCATAGATCATTTCCATATAAGATTATGGTAATAATCCTGAGAGTATGGTAATAATCCTAGGAGTATGGTAATTTCCATATAGGATTATGGTAATTTCCATATGGGATTAAGGTAGTGCATTATAAATATAAGGTATGAGATAAAGTCTAGGTTAATGCTCACATAATTAACCAAGAAATTTTCGTCCCCTCTAGTGCAAGAGAGTTTCGAAAATTGTGCAAAGAGAGCAAAGGGTGATTTTCCGAAGCATTCTCCATAGATCGTCCTCACTCGACGTTGGAGATTGGGCAACCGGGATACAGTCCAGAAGGTCAAAGCACGAGTCCGATCCGTTCGATCCATTCATCTCGTTCCATCGACCTCTTCAGATCCAAAGGTAAACACGAGAAAACCCCTACGTGTTGCAATTAATTATATAGACGCATGCTAGGAATATAATCAATGTATGGTGAATTAAATATCCAAGATAGATCCTCGGGGCGAGGGTTAACATAAGTTTTCCCTACAGGGAATGGAGCGAGGACATCCTTAGTCGGTTTGGAAGTGAGCCTCGCAATGCTGGAATTTATGATATGCTTCCCTCTTCACCTACGATCGAAACACTGAAGTGATCAAAGCGTTTTATGAAGCCTGGTGTCCGTTAACAAATACCTTGCTAACTTCAACAAGTGAGCTATCCATTTCATTGTGGGATTTGTAATTTGTGTTTGGACTTCCAACAATGGGGAAATTTTACGATGAGGTAATACCTTGCACGAGAGAGCTTGTTGGTGTGGATCGAGAAGAAAAACAATATATTCATACAAGCTACTGATATTTATTCCATGCGTATCATCTTCTTGGGAATAATGACGGTAAGAGTCCGAGATGCTCGGTTAAGATTGAAGAATGGATCAAGTTTTGGTCAAGAAAGAACTCGAGGTACCAACAGCCCCCTCCACGTAAAGACAAGAAATCAGCTTGCTACAAACTTACTCAGAATCCTACAGGCGAATTCAAAGCTTATGAGCCATGGACTTCTGCCAAGAAGGGTTTATTTATAAAGCTTGGCATCAAGAAGAGGTATAGGGATGAGACACACTTAGCTACCGATATTGCTTGTTGGCTGTGTGCTTTTGTTCTTCCCGATGGTGATGCTATATTGATTAGGCCCAACACATTCAAAATGGCAAGCATGACGGAAAATCAACAGAGGGTGGTTCTTACGGTTCCAGTTCTGACTAGCATATTTAGAAGCCTAAACAAAATTGCAAATTCTGTAGAGCCTTCTCGAGTTCAAAATATTCGAGAAGTTACTTTGGACGATGGCCTTAAGTATTAGCGTGCATGCGTGCTACGCAAATCTGCATCAAAGGCTTTCTTTCTATATTTGACTTCAAACGCGAAGAAATTCTAAAGCTTTGATTACAAAAACTTGTGGGATCAAGTGTATAGAAGCTCATTTGAGGAAAGCATCTTAACTTTAGCTCAACCAAAGGCAAATGACATTTCCAAAGATCATGACAGAGTTGAAGATATTGTTGAAAAAGTTGTTGAAGAAACGGGCTCTTCTAAGGAAAAACGTAAAACAACTTCGATTCCTTTAGATGATTCTATGAGAAGCAGGGTTGAACGCCATTGGAAGAAGAAGAAATATACTAAGTCTCTAGTACCTATTGAGGACCATGACCAAAGCTGTAATACCCCGTCTTATTAAGCTTCTGTTTTGCATGGCACGTTTTTCGAGAAAAGGTCAAAAGGTTGACTTTTGTTTCGGTGATGCGACCGTCACGAAACCTCGAGCGTTGTGAAGAGTGTCTTATGGCGAATTCATAGACACTAAGTATGCGAGTTTCGACCACCCATGAAGGTTTGGCACTCAGGGAAGTTATCGAAAAATCGGACTTTTCATTGGTCTTTTAAAAGCATATCTTGTTTATAGTCATTGTGTCCGTATTTTATTTCGTGTCCATGGGTACTAAGTTTGCTAAATTTGAGTCCGTTTGCAAAAGTTGCGTCGCTTTTGCGTTTTCAAAAAGGGCGCTTGCATGCAGCTGCTGCGACCCTGCTTTCCTATAAATAGGAGGATAGGGCCTTCATTTTCAATGTTCATTTCCTTCGTCTCTCGTGTTTACGGAAGAGTCGAGCAGCTCAGTGCAGCTGCGAAGCTGGAGGAGTGGGGATCGGCGGGAGGCTCGTGGCGCGCCATTCTTGGCTGCTTGCCGAGCCACCACCGCCGATCAACCACCCCGGGCAGCCCGTTTTCTATTTTGTCATTTTCTTGTTTTGATTCCGCCTTTTAGTAGATCGTATAGCATAGAACTCGGGATTCTAAAGGGACGAGGCGAGAAAAGCAGTGGGACCGCCATTTAAAAAACCGCCGCCGCCAATTCCGCCACCGCCGCCCTCTTGGCTGCCGTTTGGTGGTCAGCAGACCTGCACAGCTAAGGGTCCTTTAGGTTTTGAGTTCCGGGCTATGCATCTACTAAAGTACCGATTCCGTTTTACTATTTTTAGCGTTTACGCATGTCGGGATGTTTTCCGTTGCTTGAGTTTTCTAAAGGAAGTACATGCCGGGTTATCCATTTTCAACGTCGTTTGTCATTCCATGTTCGTGGTTATGCATATTGCTTATGTTTCCATTTTCATGCATCGATTTTGGATGGTTTATCCTAAATCGAGGATAGCATCGATTTTGAAGCTTCTTGTTGCTAAGATTTGAGTCGACTTGCATGCATGCATATTTTGAAAAGTACCCTATTATAAGTCTTGATGCTCGAATATATTTCCTTACGCATCGAGTTGATTTGAAAACCGGAGAGTGCGAATGTGGGTTCGAGAAAGTGAAAACCCTAATTTTGCTACGATCGTCGTTTAGATCACGTTGTTGCTTTGCTTTGTGGAAGTGACCCCAAAAGTTGTTCCGTCTTGTTACGGTACCTACCGGTCGATCGGTGAAGTCATCGGATCCGTAGATATCTCTCGGTTGGCGTTTTAAATGCATTCGAGTTGGGTTATATATGCTTATTTTGAGTTATTTACTACGATATTTCAAAATAAAACATATCGCCGTAAAATGTTTTGTGAAATTATTCTTGTTCTCTAATCGAAGATATGGTTCTATCATGGTTGTGCGGGATCTCTATTCGTGGGTTGATCACCATCTTGAGTATTGATCATAAGGGATAGACCCCGAACACGTGGTTATGGTTACGAGGGGATAGACCCGGAAGTCCACGAAATGGTAATGAGGTGGTTATGGTTACGATGGGGATTTGACCCACAAGTCCACACGAGTTAGCCGGTGGATACGTTCGGGCGTGGGCCGGCTGGATATGTTCGGGCGAATGAATGACATGTGATGGGTGGCGGGATACGTTCGAGCCGTGGTTCATGGTTCTATGATGGGAGTATGATAATAACGGATCGGTATCGAAAAATGAAAAATCTATTTTGCTTACTTAGAAGTGGATTCGTTTAAAACCTTCTAAGGTAAGTGCTCGAACACGACCTCATGATTCTTTTGATTTATGATAAAACCCCAGTGAGTGCGCTAGTACTCACCCAAACTCTTTTCAAATCTTTTCACGGATGGAGGAGAATTTTGGGCGAGGCGAGGGGTGGGCTGCGGGTTCTTCATGCTATGCTTCCGTGATGTTATGATATATCGTACTTTGATATTGATGTATTCTTGTCCCTTATTTGCTTTACGATTGGGAACAAGATTTATTACGTTATTCTGCGTGAGTCTCGATATGAGCATGCTATGTGGTTGACGGTCTAGTTGACGAGGATGTAATGCTATTTTGCCTTCTTGCATTACTTATAATAAACCAAGATCATGTTTTTACGAGGTTATGATATCGATATTATTACATTGGTGGATTGTTTGTGCACCCTCCCTTGAGGATATGTCCTAGTTATAGAGGAGATCTTGCCCGATTTCATGGTCACATCTTCTTATCGTGCATATTATATGTATCCCTTCTTCCCGCTTCTTAACCCCACCCTAATCACACCCGACATCCGTGCCTTCCCTCGGGGTTGGGGCGTGACGACAGTATCGAGGCGGTGTTCTTGGCCGACATCTATCTTTGTTATCGATACCGGCATGGTATCGAGCAATGTTCTTGGCATCTAGTTTTCATAATTATTTGATATCAAAGCGGTTTGTTTGCTTTATATCTTATACGTTCTTGAAATTGAGTGTTTAGAACTTGTTCTTCTAAAGCTATTCATCGAATCTGACTACCCTTAGCTCACCGTCGATCCACCTCCTTTAAAAGGGGATGAGGTATGTGTTTATTCTTGATGCTTTATGTGGCTATGTGATGCTTGATATGATCTTGGTTTCATGTGTTTTGGCACAGGTAAGAGTTTACGTGATGTAAACGTGATGTGGATGAGGTATGGTTGGATGGTGATGTGGATGTGGAAGTGATTGTTGATGGAACAAAAAGGGCCTGTGTGGCTGTGATATGAAAATCGTTTATATGATATGATGTGATTAATGTGATCACGTATGGTTGATGTAAGTCTATGTGTTTACATAGCAATGTATTGTTGATTGAAAATCTTGTTTATTTTGATAAACGAGTGCTTGTAAGTGAATCCTGTATTTGCTTACGTGATTATTATGATGAATATCGATATTGATATTGATATTGATATGTGTTGAGATGAACATGTGTTTGAAACATGATTACCCGGATATTTGGGCGGAAAAAGGAAAAGTGAATATTTGTTGTTGTTTTATGGTGAACTAACATGTAGGTTTATGGATATTGATGGCCCGAACAACGTTGGTTGAAATCTCACGAATGGATGAGCATATCCGTAAATTCGGGAATGTGCCGGAATATTCATGAGCCATTGGGAGTATTTACGGAAGATTTGTTGGGTTATGGAGAAAGGTTCGAGACGGTGGGAAAGTGTCGAGAATCGAGGCCTACTATCGGATGACCGAAAGGCTACCGGCGGGATGGCGGCCGTGGGCGAGAAAGCGAGACATGTGTTGTTGAGCGAGATCTATCACGAGGCACCTTACCTTGGACTTTCTTGAGTTCGCTGCTCGAGTATGGAGGCGGTGGGCGGACCACCGAGTATACCATCGAGGAGGATGTGGTTGCGAGACACCCTCGAGGACCGATCGAGATCGATGATAGGGATGATGTTCCCGAAGAGCCGTTGGGAGAACAACCATCAATCGAGCGATCACGGTGCATCGAGATACACGGTCACTATACCTCCATCTGATCCTTACCTTCCGAAGGACCGTAACGATTTTGGCGGGAACCTCCGGCGAGAGATTGTCCATCCGGCGGTGGCGGGGAAGAAGCCGAAATCATAATCTTCATGCCACCAAAGCGTATCGGTGGCATCCGAGGCGACTACGAGGAAGAAGAGGAGGACCCGAGATGAGCGAGGAGGATAGTGAGGACTCGGAGGACCCGGTGATCGAGATAGCCGATGACTACGATGAGGTCGGGCATGTTGAGGAAGGGCAAGCGCGAGGCGAGGACTCGAGCACAACTTTCACGATACTCGAGCAATCGAGGCCTGGCTTGGATGGGATCATACCCACGAGGCTTGCTTCCATGCGGGATCGCTTTTAAGGCGGCGGCCAATTGAAGCCACGATAGGAAGGAAAGAGAGATGAGGAAAGGCGAGAATGGAACCGGCTGGGACGGCGGGGAATAGTGGATGGATATGGAGGATAGAGATCTAGGTAGTCGGTGTGTATGAGTGGCGATCATGATCTGCTAGAAGCATGGACGAGCGGCATCTTTTGTGATGACGGAGTCGATTCTTTTGCTCATATCTGACCTTTTTTGACTGACATACCTTGATCTTGTATTTTGACAGTCCTTTATGGACACTGAATATTACTGATACTAACGCTGTCTATGACAGGATGTTTATGTTTTGATGCTTATATGTGATATGAGCTATGCCATGATGATATATGATCTATGTGATGTGTGATGATAATGTTATGTGAAATGCATAACGATGATATGTTGACATGATTGCATGATTATATGTGATCGTGCGTGATATGTGGTATATGTGATGATATGTGATATGGGTGATGATATATGTTATGCGATGATACCGGTTATCTATGCGGCGTTTCTAATGTTTCAAGCGTCGATGCAGAATGCGAGAACAAGGAATCGGAGGAACAATAACGTGGAAGAAGCCGGGAACCACCTTTGGTTCGGCATGCGATCGAGAGTTTTCGCGGCGAATCCCCGTTCGACGGTCTCGGCGAACCGATCGGCCGAGAGCGGATCGATCCACGAAGGATCTTGAATACATCGGTGCGAAGAAGCGGAAAAGCTGAATGCGCGATCTTTCGACTAACCGATGAGGTGATTTACGGTGGGAATCCGTGAGAAGGACCACAACACCGGGACGGTGGGCAAGGTATCGTGGGAAGATTTCAGGAAGAACTCATGGAAAATGCGTGCTGGCGTTCTGACGGAGAGAAGCAAACGAGTTACGGAATCTTCGTCGAGGAAGAAGGGCGGTCACCGAGTATGATCGCTCGTTCAATAAATACATCACGTTATGCTACGTACACGGTTGTTGCGAGGTGCCAGGCGAGCGAGTTCGAGAGAGGACTCAGACCGAGATCGAATTTCGCTCGTTAGTCGGGAGATCGACATATCGCGATCTTTGAACCGGGCTTTAAACATTGAGTCAATGTTGCCCGAGGAAAAACGATGCCACCGGACAGCCATCGGCGGAGGAAGAGTAGAGAAAATGGGATGATCGGGAAAGGCAATCAAGTGTTCGAGGAACGAGGCGGTCGATGATTCGAGGAATCAAGGCATTCAAGTGAGAGAAAGCGACACAGGGAAGAAATTTCCAACCCATGCGGCGGTGGAAAAACCTTGGTGCGAAATGCCAAGGAATCATTTCGTGAGTGCGAGCAGGTAGCACCGAGTGCTATCGTTGTAACAAATCTGGACATTACGCTCGAGATTGTCCGTTAGGAGGGCGACAATGCGGCCGCCAAGATGGCGGCATCCGACTCATGAGGCGAGAATCAGTGCTCATGAGGACAAACAACGGAGGCGGGGAGGTCACCCTAGGCCGACAAACCAAAGGCCACCGCGACAAGCAAGGTGTCGCCTTGAATCGGCGGGCAGCTCAAGCTCCGGAAATCTTGCAGGTATAATCCATATGAGTGATATACCGTTTTAGCTTTGTTTGATCTGAGAGCCTCACATTCTTTCGTTTCGAGAATCTCGTGTGAGAGGTTGGGTTTGGTACCCAAAAATCATAGAGTACCACAAATTAGCATCCCGTCGAGAAGTGCTAAAAAGCGAAAGAGATTTGCGAAACCGGGAAGTAGAAATCGTGAGCGAAAGGTCCTTGTCAATTTGCATGTCATCGGAATGGAAGATTTCGATGTCATCTTTAACATGGATTGGCTGGAAAAGCACATGGCAACTATCGTTGTCTCGAGAGAGTTGCTTTTCGAATAGCCGAAGGAGTGGAAGTTTGTTTCCACGGCATAAGGATGGGTGTTTGCGTGCGATGATCTCGACCGAAGGCGGTGAGGATGATCGGGAAGGAAGCTGTCAAGCTTTCTTGGTAAGTTTGACGAGGCGGTGGGTTTGTGGTCTACGATGCATCAAACTTGGTTTGGGTTGCGTTCTCATGCGAGCAGGAAGGTTATAGCTTACAGCGTCTCGTCGAGTTGAAACCGCACAGAGTTGAGCTACCCAACTCACGATCTGGAGTTAGCGGCGATCGTTCATGCGTTGAAGATTTGGAGGCACTATCTCTATGGAGTTAAGTGTGAGATCTTCACGGATCACAAGAGCCTCAAGTATTTCTTTGAACAAAAGAGTGAACATGAGGCAAAGAAGATGGCTAGAGTTGGTAAAGGATTATGATTGCTCTATCGGTTATCACAGGGAAAGCCATGTTGTAGCGGATGCCCTTAGTCGCAAGTCGAGGCGAAGTTGGGATATCTTCTTACGAAGAGAAAGAGCTTATTCGAGATTTCGAGAAGCTCGGCTGGAAGTGATTCACCGCGGAATCGGTGCAAGGATTAGTCGCAGCTTTGACGGTGAACCGGATCGAGAGAAGCCATCGTGAGTGCAGTGAGAGATGAATTCTGGAGAAGATGCGTTTGAAAGCAAAGCTAGAAGATAGCAAGGGTTTCACGGGCGAAGGACAACGCTACTATTCGAGGAAGGTTATGTGTGCCACTCAATAGGGAATTGAGAGATAAAATCATGAGTGAAGCTCATGAGGCCTTTATATCTGACTCGTCCGGAAGCACCAAAATGTCAGAGACCTTAAGAGGAACTTTTGGTGGGAAGGGATGAAAAAAGGATGTAGCAGCGTTTGTGGAGCGATGTTTGGCTTGTCGGCAAGTGAAAGCTGTACAACAATGTCCGTCGGGATTGTTGCAACAAATACCAATCCCGAGTGGAAATGGGATCATATCGGTATGGATTTTGTGGTGAGTTTTCCAAGGTCGTGAGAGGAAACACCGCTATATGGGTTGTCGTCGATGGTAGGCGAAGTCACTCATTTCTTACCGATTCGGATGGCGTCTGGGTTAGATAAGCTTGCTCGACTTTCGTCGGAGAAATAAATGCGGTTACATGGTGTGCGGTATCGATTACGTCGGATCGTGACCCGAGGTTCACGTCGAGATTTTGGAGGAGTCTGCGAGGAAGCCGTGGGGACCAAGCTGAATCTTAGTCAGCATTCCATCCTCAAGCGGACGGTCGATCGGAAAGAACGATTCGGGTTTTGGAAGACATCTGCGGCGATCGTGGCCGACGGAGGAGGAAATGGGAAGAGATACTACCTTTGGTAGAGTTTGCCTATAACAACGATTATCGAGGCCACCATAGGAATGGATCCTATGAGCGTTATGCGGAAGGAAGTGTCGATAGCCACTTTATTGGGACGAAGTGGGCGAGAGAAAGATGTTAGGACCGAGATGGTTCAGCAGACGGTCGAGGTTATCGATCGAGATCAGCGAAGGATCAAGGAAGCTCGGGGCGAGCGAAGTCCTATGCGGACAAGCGTCGTCGGATCTTGATTCATGATCGGAGATCGCGTTTTCATAAGGTTTCCCGACGAGAGGAGTCGTTCGTTTTGGGAAGCGAGGTAAGTTCGATCGAGGTTCGTTGGACCTTCGAAGTTCTTGAGAGAATAGGCCCGTTGCCTATAGGTTAGCTTTGTCGCCTAGCATCGGAGATGTTCATGGCGTGTTTCACGTTTCTCGGTGAGAAAATGCGTGTTCGACCCAAAACACGTGATCAAGCATGACCAAGTGGTTCTTGGTCGGGATCCGAGTTACGAGGAGAGACCGGTG
Source organism: Salvia rosmarinus (assembly GCA_036937905.1). NCBI lineage: Eukaryota > Viridiplantae > Streptophyta > Magnoliopsida > Lamiales > Lamiaceae > Salvia > Salvia rosmarinus. The sequence continues at coordinate 50,099,963 of CM072822.1, read as the reverse complement.
GCTATCTTGGAGCGAGAAGTCGAGGAATTGAGGAACAAGCGATTAGTTGGTAAAAGTGTTGTGGAATCACCACGGAGAAGAGGAAGCTACGTGGGAGTTGGAAGACAAGTTCGGGCTCGGTGCCACAGTTGTTTTCTCCATGTGTTTGAAATTTCGAGGGCGAAATTTTTCTAAGGAGGAGGATGTAATACCCGTCTTTTAAGCTTCTATTTTGCATGGCACGTTTTTTCGAGAAAGGTCGAAAGGTTGACTTTTTGTTTGGTGATCGACCATCACGAAACCTCGAGGCGTTGTGAAGAGTGTCTTATGATGAATTCATAGACACTAAGTATGCAAGTTTTCGACCACCCATGAAGGTTTGGCACTCAGGGAAGTTATCGAAAATCGGACTTTTCATTGGTCTTTTAAAGCATATCTTGTTTATAGTCATTGTGTCCGGTATTTTATTTCGTGTCCATGGGTACTAAGTTTGCTAAATTTGGAGTCCGTTTGCAAAAGTTGCGTCGCTTTTGCGTTTTCAAAAAGGGCAGCTTAGCATGCAAGAAATGACCCTTTTCCTATAAATAGGAGGCTAGGGCCTTCATTTTCAACGTTCATTTCCTTCGTCTCTACGTGTTTACGGAAGAGCCGAGCAGCTCAGTGCTGCTGCGGCCGCTGGAGGAGTGGGGATCGAGCCGGGGAGGCTCAGCGGCGGCGCCATTGCGCTGCTGCCGAGCCACCACCGCCGATCAACCACCCCCCGGGCAGCCCGTTTTTCTGTTTTTGTCATTTTCTTGTTTTGATTCCGCCTTTTAGTAGATCGTATAGCATAGAACTCGGGATTCTAAAGGGACGAGGCGAGAAAACGGCCGGAGGCCGGCCATTTCGGCCAAACCGCCGCCGCCGCCCAAGGCCGCCACCGCCGCCCCTCTTGGCCGCCGTTTGGTGGTCAACGGGCCACCTTTTGGCTACGGGTCCTTTAGGTTTTGAGTTCCGGGCTATGCATTCTACTAAAGTACCGATTCCGTTTTTCTGTTTTTCGCGTTTCTGCATGTCGCGATGTTTTCCGTTGCTTCGAGTTTTCTAAAGGAAGTACATGCGGGTTATCCATTTTAAACGTCGTTTGTCATTCCATGTTCGTCGTTATGCATATTGCTTATGTTTCCATTTTCATGCATCGATTTTGGATGGTTTATCCTAGATCGAGGATAGCATCGATTTTTGAAGCTTCTTGTTGCTAAGATTTGAGTCGACTTGCATGCATGCATATTTTGAAAGTACCTATTATAGGTCTTGATGCCTGAATATATTTCCTTACGCATCGAGTTGATTTGAAAACCGGAGGTGCCAAATGTGGGTTGAAAAGTGAAAACCCTAATTTTGCTACGATCGTTGTTTGGATCACGTTGTTGCTTTGCTTTGTGGAAGTGACCCCAAAAGTTGTTCCGTCTTGTTACGGTACCTACCAAAGTCGATCGGTGAAGTCATCGGATCCGTAGATATCTCTCGGTTGGCGTTTTAAATACATTCGAGTTGGGTTATCTATGCTTATTTTGAGTTATTTACTACGATATTTCAAAATAAAACATATACGTAGTAAAATGTTTTGTGAAATTATTAATGTTCTCGATCGAAGATATGGTTCTATCATGGTTGTGCACGGATCTCTATTCGGTGGGTTGATCACCATCTTGAGTATTGATCATAAGGGGATAGACCCGAACACGTGGTTATGGTTACGAAGGGATAGACCCGGAAGTCCCCACGGAAATGGTAATGAGGTGGTTATGGTTACGATGGGGTTTGACCCAAAGTCCACACCGAGTTAGCCCGTTGGATATGTTCGGGCGTGGGCGATTGGATATGTTCGGGCGAATGAATGACATGTGATGGGTGGCGGGATACGTTCGAGCCGTGGTTTATGGTTCTATGATGGGAATAACATAATAACGGATCGGTATCGAAAAATGAAAATCTATTTTGCTTACTTAGAAGTGGTTTACGTTTAAAACCTTCTAAGGTAAGTGCTCTGAACACGACCTCATGATTCTTTTGATTTATGATAAAACCCGGTGAGTGCGCTAGTACTCACCCCAAACTCTTTTCAAATCTTTTCACGGATGGAGGAGAATTTGGGCGGGCGAGAGGGGTGGAGCTGCGGGTTCTTCATGCTATGCTTCCGCGATGTTATGATATATCGTGCTTTGATATTGATGTATTCTTGTCCCTTATTTGCTTTCTGATTGGGAACAAGATTTATTACGTTATTCTGCTGTGAGTCTCGATATGAGCATGCTATGTGGTTGACCGGTCTAGTTGACAGGATGTAATGCTATTTTGCCTTCTTGCATTACTTATAATAAATCAAGATCATGTTTTTACGAGGTTATGATATCGATATTATTACATTGGTGGATTGTTTGTGCACCCTCCCCCGGGATATGTCCTAGTTATAGAGGAGATCTTGCCCGATTTCATGGTCACATCTTCTTATCGTGCATGTTATATGTATCCCCCTTCTTCCCGCTTAACCCCACCCCTAATCACACCCCGGCATCCGTGCCTTCCCTCGGGAATTGGGGTGTGACAAAAGCGACCACCAAAGCTCGAATGTCTTTACAGATGAGGTATTCTTCAAATCTTACCTTGTTCATTTGCCGGTACTTTTTTTTTTCATCTCTAAATTGACCTTCCTTCTTGTTAGGTACAATAAGAGGTTCTTGGAACTAATGACGAAGAAAGTTCGCAAACCAGCCATGAGTCTGACCACTTAAACGAGACGTCCAACCTTGGTGTGAAAGCAAGTGCTAAGCCAGTACCAAGAGCAGTGGCTATATCTGAATTCAATAGTAAGAACATCTTTGATACAAAGTTTATGATATGTCTCAAAAACATTTGGGGTGTTCTTTGTAGCAAGATAACAAGGACACCGTTGTAATTCTTGTCATCAATTGAGGATGAGATACGAGATGGCATGTATGTATGTATCTTGTTTTTTTTTTCTTTTGTTTTTTTGGGTATACATACATACATACATGCCCCATTACTACTTTTTAGGGATAGTAGTGCTTCAGAAACTTTCCATTGATCGGCCCAATCCTCGTATTATCTTTCGAAATCAACTTATATGCCCCATGGACCATCCCATCTTGATATGAACTAGTTCCCCACACGATGGGTGGTAATAATCGGCCTTCTCACAGCAAGCACTAAGTCTCCAACTTGGAAAGAATGTATTCGTACCTTTTTGTTGTAAGCTTTTGAAAAATGGGCTTGATAGCATTCTAGTCTTTATTGGGCTTCTAGCCTCTTCTCGTCTAAAGCTTCCAGTTCTTCAAGGTGCAGACAAGCGTTCTCTTCTTCAGTTAAGCCTTCTTGAATAGCAATTCTTAGTGATGGAATTTGCTGCTCAGAGGAAAATCATAGCTTTCACTCCACATACCAAAGAATATGGGATTGCTTGTGCAGGAGTCCTATGAGTGGTCTGGTATGCCCACAATGCTTCTCCAATTCGCTCATGCCAATCACACTTTGATTTGTCCACGACCTTTTTAACAAGTTGCACAGAGTCATATTGAAGGCTTCAACTAATCCAATAACGGGCGCATTGTACATGGATGATTTTCTTTGCTTTAATCCAAACTTTTCACAAAGTTTATTCATCAAAGTATTGCTGAATGGTGTTCTATTATCAGTGACGATATATCGTAGAATCCCATAATGATAGATGATGTGGGTTTTGATGAAATCAACAACAATTTCTTTCTTTACTTCTCTTAAGGGAAGAGCTTCCGCCCATTTAGAGAAGTAGTCAGTTGCTGCAAGATATACAGATACCCCCCTCCCCTGGTGATTTCATCAAAGGCCATATGACATCCATGCCCCAAGCATCGAAGGGCCAAGAAGCAATTGTGGGATGAAGTGGTTAGGGCGGCTGGTGAATGAGATTTGCGTGAAATTGGCAAGCTTGATACCTCTGTGCATAATCCATACAATCCTTCACCATCGTTGGTGTCATGCCCCAATTCCCGAGGAAAGGTAGGGATGTCGGGTTATGGCTAGGGGTAGGGGATAAGAAGCGGGAAAGAAAGAGGATAACAACATATATCATCTAATAAACATCATCTGAATAGATACTCGTAATACATAGAAACAAGATAACATTACGTCCTAATCAGTCTAGACCGATTAACCACATAACATGCTCCTATAGAGACTCACAACATAACAATGTCATAGAAAATCTTGTTGCCAAATCAAAGAGCAAAAAAAAAGGGACAAACGTATAATAACAACAAAACGTATACATAGCACAACATCACAGAAGTAGAGGATATGAAAGGACCCGCAGCTCAAACCCTCAGCGTCGCCTGTCCAGCCTTCCTCCATCTGTGAAAAATATTTGAAAAGATTTTGGGGTGAGTACTAGCGCACCCAGTTGGTTTTTTTTTGTAACATAAAAAAAAAATCAATGATAATCGTGTTCGGAACACTTACCTTAGAAGGTTTTAAAACATAAACCCACTTCTAAGTAAGCAAAATAGATTTTCCTTTTGTTACCTGACACGTTATTACTGTTACTCCCATCACAATCCGTGTCTTTACCACTGTCGGATTCAATCTCAATACCTCGGCCAGAAGCGTATCCAGCCAGCCCATGCCCGAAACGTATCCAGCCGCTCGCCCAAAATGTATCCAGCCGGCTAATTCGTGTGGCCTTCCGGGTTCTATCTTCTTCCAACCATAACCACTTATTTCTGGATCTATCCCCTTTCGAAGAATTCCAAGCATTTAGTTCATATTATAAATATTTAGTTGATATTTAAAGTTCATATTCCATGTTTATTGCATATTATAAACATATTGTGAAGTGGGTAGAATTTATTGAATATATATATATATATATATATATATATATAATGATATTACCGAAAATATATTAGGTAAATAAGCATGTGTTTTGATTTTAATGACATTTCATGTTTAGTTTATGATATAAGCATGATATGATTTTTGTGGAATTTATTGAACACCAATGTTCAATAAATAAAAATTACCGAAAATATAATGCTTATTAACTCATGGTTTAAAATTTTATTTAATGATATTGAGTTGGTAATTAAATTTTATAGTATGATAGGAGCATAACATGATTTTATTAGAATTTATTGGATACTTATGCTAATTATTGCTAATTATCGAAAATGTATCAAATTGGTTAAGTATGAGTTTGATTTTAATTGTAAATGATGTTATAATAGTAATATATCTACAAGTTTAGAGTGAATGATATGTGATTATGATGAATAAATAGAACACTCATGCACACATACACAATGGTTGTGTATTATGTTAGAAATTAGGATTTTCTAATGCTTTAATATGGTATATGTTTTCTATGGTGTTGTATGGTTATATTTATGTTATGCCGACAAACAAAACCTCAAACGTAAACAACATAGTACTTTATGTACAAGAATCCAAAAGAAATCGACAAATTTCGATAACTTAAGAAGGAATTAATGAGAATCGAAGTTAGACATAAATTAGGGTTTTCTATTAATAATAGGATACTCAAACGTGAGTTCCTAAGTTAAAGAAACTAAAAGCCGACTTACAAACATTAATGTTCAACAACGACAACCTAATACGATATTACATTGAGCGTTAAGATAACTCGACAACGAATAGCGATTATATAACTTACACAATCTCCGAAGAGCTAAGAGAAACAAACAATGTCGAAAAGTGTAAGCTAAGATTCAAACATAAGATGTCGATCCTTATGTCTCAAGGGTCGAGTTAATATTCACAAAAAACTTAATTTATTTCTAAGTATTTACTTACGTGATAGTATGGGATAACTTGAATCATAAGTCAAGACTCCCATTTATTCGTCATGTTAATACGACAAGCCGTCAAGCATAACCTACTAGGACGTAACTATAATTGTTAAGTCTAGTTAGAGGCTTGAGAATATCCTAATATACAAATCATAACTTGAGTACTAACAATCTATAACGTAATAACGTTTAGAAGAACACTAAGGTTAGAGTCGAGATTAGACTCGGAGTGTAGGGAAAACTGTGTTTAGCCCTCTCTCGAGGATCTATCTTGGATGTTTAATTCACCATACATAGATTATATACCTAGCATGCACCTATATAATTAATTGCAACACGTAGGTGTTTTCTCGTGTTTACCTTTGAATCTGTCGAGGTGGATCGGGATGAACGGATCGAGACTCGTGCTTTGATCTTCTGGACTGTATCCCGGTTGCCCAATCTCCAACGTCGAGTGAGGACGATCTATGGAGAATGCTACAAAAAATCACCCTAATACTCTCCCTAATTTTCGAGAACCACTCCCAAGCTCTATGGGAATATCGAAAATTATGAGGATGTTAATTGATGATTAACCTAGATTTTATCTTTTACCTTATATTTATAATGCATTACCATAATCCCTTAAGGAAAGGATCCATGCATATCCCATAAATATAATTATATCCTTAGGTAGTGTTTACTTTGCATGATTAGGTTGGATAGATAAAATTAATCCAACCTAATCAAGTGTTTACTTTTAAGGATTAATAATTGAGGATATCCCAAAGCCCGGGATTATTTTAATCTTTTGAATTGTTCTTCATTAATTTTAATCCAACCAATATAGGTAGGATTGAAATAATCATCCAAATAAAAGGAGAATTATTTATCCCATGTTTAATCCTTCACTAATCCTTTGTAGTAAACAAAGGATTGATAGATAAAAATTATCTTATCACACACTTAATCCATCAAATAATCAATCCTTCAAAATACTAATCATGAAAAGTAAACACTACCTAATAGGATAAAGAGAATAAAATCCTCATCCTTAGAGAGACATATGGGGCGTCGATTTTCTTCAAGAAGAATGGGCACGGATGGGCCAAATTAGGATCAAATCAAGGAATAAAGATGGGCCTCAAATAAATTAATTATCTTATGTTCACCCGTAACATAAATTAATTTATAAACATTCATTCATGCCACTAGAGAATAAATCTTGACTTACCCTTTATTACCGAAGGTGAGTCAGACTTGCACTTAGACATTACGAATCCTCGTATTTAAGATATCGCGCGTCCATTAATTATTTAGAGCATTACGACCGCTTCAAATAATTAATATCTTTAATTCCTTAAGTAGTACCACTCAACCTTATTATTGTACTTGAGCTAACTCAACTCGCAGAGTTTAGTACAATAAACCTTTTGAGCTCCTTAAGGGACGCCATCATCCTAAACGGATACGGTGACTCGTCTGATAACTAGCATGACATACAAGCATTGCCACCACCCAAGATGCGGAGAATATTGGTTAGAACATATAACCCTCACCCATAACAAGTCAAAGTGATGGTCAGCAACTCATACTCACCTAATACCTTATCGAGGTTTAGATCATCGTAAGTCACCGAGATCTAGGTTCTTCACGACGGTCAGATAGAAGAACTCATCTCACTATGATCCATGAATACGTCAGAGACGTACCAGCATAGACAAGCAACCAAGTCAAGTCACTTCTTATCTATACCGCAGCCTATACCGATAACTCGTCCTCAAGTTGTCTCAGCTGTGATTCTTTTTATATCTCATTAAGCTTGACCAATCATACAGACTTCTGTGATCTTCTACACACTGTATGATCTAACTTATATATGAGATAAGGGGACACAGATATATGCAATCAAGTAATCAATTCAGATAGGAGATTGTAATAGTGGTAACAGGAAACATTGTATACAAGCTCAACCAAAACTACTTTCAGTATACAAATCCAACAATCTCCCACTTATACTAAAGCAAACTTTTAGTATACAATGTGTCTCTCTACTAGCTATTACAAACAAAACCATCACTTTGCTTCTCCCACTTATACAAAAGTTTCCTTTCTAAGTGGGTGCCATCAAGCGCAATCCAAGTCCTCGAACGTGCACTTCGTAGACTTTTTGCGGCAGGCTCTTTGTGAATGGATCCGCTAGGTTATCCGTCATATCAATCTTTTCAATCAAGACGTCCCTCGCCTCACGATTTCTCATATGACATGATACTTTCTCTCTATGTGTTTGGTCGCCTTGTGGGTCCGTGGTTCCTTCGAGTTTGCCACATCGCACCGAGTTATCACAAGAAACTATGATACTCTTGGGCAAACTAGGCACCACACCTAGATCCATGAGGTAGTTCTCAACCATACAGCCTTCTTAGCACCTCAAGGCGGCACGTGTTCGCTTCCATGGTAGAGTCCGCAATGCATCGCCGCTTGCTCTCCGCCAGATACGGCTCCACCTCCCAAGGTAAACACATAGCCCGAGGTAGACTTTTTCTCATCACGGTCGGCTTGGAAATCCAGTGCAGATAACCCAAAGGCATTAGACTATCTCGCATAGTAACCAGCCTATAATCTCGAGTCCTTTTCGGTACTTGAGTATATGCTTTACCGCATGATCCAATGAGCTTGTCCAGGTTAGATCGATATCTTGCTACTATGCCTACCGCATAGCGTATATCGGCCTCGTACATAGCATTGCGTACATGAGACTTCCTATGGCGGAAGCGTAAGGAACTTGTCTCATTTGCTCTATCTTCTTTGCAGTCATAGGTGACTGCTCCTTAGATAAAGGAACGCCATGTCCGAAAGGTAGCAATCCTTTCTTGGTGGTCTCGCATACTAAAGCGAGTAATCACAAGATCAATGTAAGACGCTGAGATAAGCTCAATATTTTCCTCTTGCGATCTCGGTAAACCTTGATCCCAAGAATGTACCGTGTATCTCCTAAGTCTTTCATCTCAAATCGATCGGATAACCAACTCTTTACGTCCGATAACAACTTTACATTGTTGCCAACTAGAAGAATGTCATCTACATAAAGTGCAAGAAAACCACATCACCGCTGACATCTAAACGATACACACAACTCTCGCTAGGCAACTGGTAAATCCATAGACTTTACCACCTCGTCAAAGCGTAAGTTCCAGGATCGTGAGGCTTGCGTAAGCCCATAAATGGACTTCTTAAGCTTCCATACTAGATGCTCTTCACCTTCACCACATAACCTTCGGGTTGTCAGACATAGATGTCTCTACCTTCCTCAAGGTAACCGCTTAGAAAAGCGGTTTTCACATCCATTTGCCAAACCTCAAGGTTCAAGTGGGCATGCTATGGCGTAAGAATTCGATGGACTTGAGCATTGCTACAGCGAAAAGGCCTCATCGAAATCGATGCCCTCAACTGAGTGTACCCTTTCACACAAGCCCGGCTTTAAAAGCCGAAACCTCTCCATCCGAATCTCTTCCTCTTGATACCCACTTACTACCTATGGCTTCCTCGCCATCCGGTAGAGGTGTCTTTCGAGACATCCATAGCTGTTATGGACTCAATTTCTAAGTCCATAGCGGTGTGCCATGATCTTGCATCAATGTCTTGTATCGCCAGTATGTCCATGGGTCGATTATTACCGCCGCTTCGACTAAACCAAGATTCACCCACGAACATAAATCGCTCGGGTTGACGAACAACCCTCCCACTACGACGAGGCGCCATCGCACAATGGCAACAAAGTGGATGCAAGAACTTGTGGTTCTCTATCTCGCCCAACTTGTCGGATAGGAGCCACTGTACGGCCGGTATTCCAAAGGAACTCAACCCACTTCATTTCTTGAAGTATCCGTGTCGATGCCTCCCACTAGACACGACATCTCGCATCGCTGGCTTAATCGGTGGTGGAATACGATCATCTTCTAATTCTCAAGAATGATTTCAACTTTGGATTTATGGTTTGTCATATAATCCTCTTATAAGAATCGGCATTAGTGCTAATAATGACCTTCCGATCCTTAGACTATAGAATAAACCACCTTTCGTCCCTCTAGGATAGCCAATAACAACCTTGCGCCGGATCTAGCCTCCAACTTGTCGCCTTCTTGTTCAAAGACATGTCGTGCCGGATCGCCCATATCCTTATGTGGTTTAAACTAGGCTAGCGCCTAAACCACAACTCGAAAGAGGTCTTTTCGATCGACTGATGGTACTAGATTTAGCAAGTATGCACGCTTTCTAAGGCATACCCCATAATCTAAATAGGCAATGCCGCATAACTCATCATTGATCTAACCATTTCCAAAAGAGTCCTATTTCTAGCTCGACACACCATTTTGTCGTGGTGTGTCCGGTTTAGTGTCTTTGGAGGTAATCCCACACTTCACTAGATAGTCCATAAACTCGCATCGAGGTATTCGCCACCGTGATCGCATCACAGTGACTTGATACTTTTACCAAGCTTCGCTCCACTTCCACCTTAAACTCTTTGAATTTCTCAAAGCATTCGCACTTCGCGCAAGAGGTATACGATCCGCACCTCGAGTAATCGCCAATGAAAGTGACAAAATAGTCGCATCTCCACGAGCTTGTGGACATCGGTCCACACAGTCGAATGGACTAGCTCCAACACTTCTTCGCTCTATAACCCTTTGCTTTGAAGGGTCTAATCGACATCTTACCTTCTATACAGGATTCGCAGATCGAACCGAGTAACCGTTAGATTACCCAACGCTCATTCTTAGCCGCCTTTGATCCTATTTAGATTGATGTGACCTAATCTAAGATGCCGGAGAAATGTGGTGTCATCTTGCTAAGAAAACTTTCTTTTTAAGGTTTGTAGACGATGCAACTTAGTTATAGGTATTATGTTTAGCGTAAATAGTATAAAGCTTAATTATATAATGTGCCAACACGTATAACTTCGCTATTTCTTATGATAGAAACACCACTATCAAAAATAATGTAATATCCATGAATAAACAATTTCAAACAAAACAAGGTTCCACCGAAAATCCGCACATATAAAACATCTTTCAATACTAAACTGTTCTATCAAAACATAAAGTAACATCTCCGACTGCAACGGCCTCGACTTTCACCGCGTTGCCCATGGAGATCGTTTTCTCACCATCATGCAGCTCCCTTGTCCGCAGGAACCCTTGCAAGGTGTAACAAACATGATCAGTCGCACCCGTATCTACTACCCAAGAATGGGTAGAACAAGTTGCTAAACATGTTTTCGTTATTAAAGCAAATGGCGTACCTTGAGCCTTGAGCATAGGGCACTTGGCCTTCCAATGCCCATCCTTGCCGCATTGAAGCACTTGCCCTTCTCCTTTGGCTTTTTTAAGCCTCCCGTGGCGCCTTTGTTCTTGCTCCCATTACTCCCACTATTTCCTCGCTCGCCACCTTTGGTGCCCTTTTCTTTTCCATTTTGCAATGGAAAATTTGGGCCCCTAGTGTTGGATTTGTATAATCGAAAGCGCTTTTGGTTGAGCTTGTATACAATGTTTCTGTTACCACTATTACAATCTCCTATCCTGAATCAATACTTGATTGCATATATCCGTGTCCCCTTATCTCATATATAAGTTAGATCATACATTGTGTAGAAGATCACGTAAGTCCGTATGATTGGTCAAGCTTAATGAGATATAAAAGTTTCACACCGAGACAACTTGAGGACGAGTTGTCGGTGTAGGCCGCAGATAGATAAGAAGTGACTTGACTTAGTTGCTTGTCTATGCCGGCACGCTCGACGTATTGAAGGATCACGGTGAGATGAGTTCTTCTATCCGACCGTGAGTGAAGAACCCAGATCTCGGTGACTTACGATGATCTAAATCTCGATAAGGTATTAGATGAGTATGAGTTCTTGACCATCATTTCGACTTGTTATGGGTGAGGGTTATATGTTCTAACCCAATATTCTCCGTCTTGGGTGGTGGCGGTGCTTGTATGTCATGCTAGTTATCTCAGACGAGTCACCGATCCGTTAAGGATGATGACGTCCCTTAAGGAGCTCAAAGGTTTATTGTACTAAACCCCGCAGTTGAGTTAGCTCAAGTACAATAATAAGGTTGAGTGGTACTACTTAAGGAATTAAAGATATTAATTATTTTAAGCAATGTAATGCTATAAATAATTAATGGACGCTCGATATCTTAAATACGGGATTCAGAATGTCTAAGTGCAAGCCCGACTCAACTTCGTAATAAAGGGGTAAGTCAAGATTTATTCTCTAGTGGCATGAATAAATGTTTATAAATTAATTTATGTTCGGTCGAACATAAGATAATTAATTTATTTGAGGCCCATCTTTATTCCTTGCATTTGATCTCCGGGCGCCCATCCAGTCCCGTAGCTAAGTATGGAAATCGACGCCTCTCTCTACAAGGTAATGATTTGATTCTCTTTATCCTAAAAGGATATTATTATATTTATGGATATGCATATATCCTTTCCATATAGGATTATGGTAATAATCCTTTCCATATAGGATTATGGTAATTTCCATATGGGATTATGGTAATTTCCATAAAGGATTATGGTAATTTCCATATGGGATTATGGTAATTTCCATATAGGATTATGGTAATGCATTATAAATATGAGGTAAGAGATTAAATCTAAGTCAATGATTAATAATCATCATCATAATTTTCGAGACTCCATTGTTCTTGGGAGAATTTTTGAAAAAGTGTAGAGAGGATAGAGGGTGATTTTCCGTAGCATTCTCCATAGATCGTCCTCACCGACGCTGGAGATTGGGCAACCGGATACAGTCCGTAAGATCAAAGCACGAGTCTTGATCCATTCATCCCCGCAGATTCAAAGGTAAACACGAGAAAACCCCAACGTGTTGCAATTAATTATATAGACGCATGCTAGGAATATAATCAATGTATGGTGGATTAAACATCCAAGATAGATCCTCGGAGAGGGCTAAACATAGTTTACCCAACACTGGTATCGAGCCCGAGATCGCGATTCGGCTCTGCTGGAATAATTCACGCTTGATTATTACGCGCAATCTATTAATTGTTGAATCTGGCTGCTCATCGTGGCTCGCTTTTTATTTTGTCGGATTTTGTTTTTCACCACGAGAAAATCCGTGGTTAGATTAGATTTATTTTTCCGTAAATCTTATCCGTAAAAGTAAAACGAAGACGAAAGTAGCGGATCGAGACGACGGAAAACGGGTTGCACGGCGCGCGGGCGACGGCACGCAAGGCGCAGCCGGCGCCGCGACGCGTGCGCGTGACGGGGCCGAGCCCGCATCCGCTTTTCCACCCGAACTCGCTTTTGATGAGTCCGTCCGTGCCCATGCACGCGAGGCCTGCTGAATCCGTCCGCGCCCATGCACGCGAGACCCGTTTAAAATTATAAAGATCTGTACTTTGCCATTCTATGTAATAGATTAGGCGGAAAGTGCGATTCCACGAGTGAGCCACGATGAACGCTTTTATTTTATTTTATCGCTCATTGCATGTCATGGATGTTTAAATAGTGCAAGAGCATGCTATATATGTTTAAATTACGCTGACAAACCTTTACGTGTTTTCAGAAATTGATGCGCATAGTAAGCATGCTAGGTTTATCGCGTTTTCAAGCATATTTTAGAATTCTGAGCATGTTTTACATGTTGAGTTCTATAGACAAGCATGCTAGATTACGTGATCTGCATGGACAAACCTTTTGAACAAAAAGACTAAGCAAGCAACCCGACAAATTAATTTTAAAATTAAATGTCAAGACCTCCACTTTTGATCTCTAAACAAAGTGAGACGACTGTGAGTAAACGCCCACACGCGTGGCTTTGCTTGCACTGCTTATCATAAGTTTGTTAGATGAGATTTCTAAATAAAACATTTTAAATCTATTGAGAAGTGGGAGTTTCATGTAAACGCCCACACACGGGCTTGCATGTGCGATTTTCATAAGTTCTCTAGAGATAGATATAAAATGAGATAACAAAAGAATTTGAATTGGAAGCGGTATGGTCCGAGTGAGTATGCCAATTCTAAGAATTCATTTTCCGTTAAAATTGTGGTAATTGCTTAGACATCACCTCAAGTACAACTTCTCCAAGTCCCTTCTTGCGATAGTGATGTGGTCTAGAAAGGTCCAATCGTTAATTTCATTTGTCAAGGATAAGTTGACATGGATTGAAATTAAACGACTAAAAGGTATATTTTAGTCCGGGTCGGGGGTTCATGTAAACGCCCACACGCGTGGCTTGCATGTGGGATTCCTTGGGCGATTGGAGATTTCAATTAATATTGTTTTATCAAAGGTTACAATATTATTGTTACGAATTATGTGCGATCGTATGCTTATGTGTTTACTTTATCGATTTCGATATGTCTCTTACACCGATTATCAATATGCTCGCACAAAACCCTTTATCCGTCCAAATTTTATCGAGTGGAAATGAAACATTTAGAATGTTCTTATCATGAAGAAAATCTATTTGTACTCACTACACCCCGTCCCAAGCCTCTAGACAATTCATCTACTGATGAGGAGCGCAAGGAGCACGAGAAATGGGACAAATCAAATAGAATGGCAAAGTGCCTTCTTTTGGTCACCATGTGCGAGTCCCGCAACTCCAAAGATCAAGAGATGGAAGATGCAACCACGATATGGCTAAGTCTTATGAAATTGTATGAGGAGTCGGATGTAATCGTCATCATAATTGACAAAATCAATAATGTCAAGTTCAATGAAGGAAAGCGATTCGGTGCATAACCATGTAGAGCAAATGATTAATCTCTTCGAGAGCTCGAATTGGTTGGAGGATATATTGATGACGTGTCGAATCGATATGATCCTCAACACTTTGCCCAAGTCTTTGATGACTTCCGTTATAAAGCGCCCTTTATGATAAGAGTTATACTCTAGATTCATTGCAAGAGGATCTAGTAACGGAAGAACGCAAAATAGGCAAAGGTGCATAGTCTTTAGTACGCACCTCAAAGAAAACCAATGCTTTATCGAAAGATGAAAAGGAAAAGTGGAATTCAAGAGATGCTAAGGCTAAAGAAAAGAGTGGGAGTAATACAAAGGGCTCTACCAATGGTTTGAAAAAGCCAAAGGAGAAGGGCAAATGCTTCAAGTGCGGTGAGACTGGGCATTGGAAGGCTAAGTGCCCCAAGCTCAAGGCTCTAGTACGCCATTTGCTTTAGTGACTGAAACATGTTTAGTGACTTGTTCTACCCATTCTTGGGTAGTAGACACGGTGCGATCGATCATGTTTGTTACACCTGCGTGGGTTCCCGCGACAAGTGAGTCGAATGATGGCGAGATAACGATCTCCATGGGCAACGCGCAAAACTCGAGATTGTTGCAATCGAGA
Source organism: Salvia rosmarinus (assembly GCA_036937905.1). Lineage (NCBI taxonomy): Eukaryota > Viridiplantae > Streptophyta > Magnoliopsida > Lamiales > Lamiaceae > Salvia > Salvia rosmarinus. The sequence goes on along the minus strand of CM072822.1, from coordinate 50,084,765 downwards.
TGTTACTTTATGTTTTGAGAAAACAGTTTTAGTTTTAAAAGACGCTTTATATGTGCGGATTTTCGTGAGAACCTTGTTTCGCTTTCAAATTGTTTATTCATGGATATTCGATTGTTTTTGATAGTGGTGTTTCTATCATAAGAAATGACGGTTATCTCAGATAGGCACATTATATAATTCGCTTTATACTTTTTCTGCAATACATAATACCTATAACTATGTTGCATCTACATCAAACCTTAAAAAGAGAAAGTTTTCTTCGCAAGATGACACCTCTTTTCTCTGGCATCTTAGATTAGGTCACATCAATCTAAATAGGATCCAAAGACTGGCTAAGAATGGAGTTGGGTAATCTCACGCTTATCTGCTCCCAAGATGCGAATCTCAGATAGAAGGTAAGATGTCAACGGCACCTTCTGTAATACCCGATTTATTAAAAGCCTAATTACAATAATTAATTTCAGTAAATTAAGGTTTTGTTATGATAATTGAATTAATAGATTATCGAATAATGATTTCGATTAATTACGTGATAATAAATTCCTATGTTTTATTCACTAATGATTGTGAATTGAGGAATACGATTATATAACGATTTAGCAATATTATTTTAACGTCGATTGTATATCGATAGTTAAAATTTCGTAATATTTTCTAAGTGTTAAAGCTTAGAATTAAATTCCATTATAAATGGAATGATTTTAATAAAGTGATTACGACCATTTTGAGATGAGTCGATAATTAACGTTTTGAGACGTTTCAAACGTTAACGTTTAGAGATGAATAGAAAAATGAGATTTATGATCAAGGAATTGTAATATTTAAATTCCTATGATAATTATATGTAATTAGAGTATTGTTTAAGGAATTAAGGATTAATTATTGAACAATGCACTAATTTTCGAAAACCCTAATTCGAAAATTAGGGTTTTCTCACACGAAATGATACCAATAATTTTTCCTATGATATAATTTATCATCTAAGACATATGTTACAATATATATATATATATATATATAAATGTCATGAAAAATCAAAAGATAGCACCAAGGATTGAAAGTGCCGTGTGTATTAAATAATTATCAAAGAAATTGAAAGTCTTTGAACCAATTGCTTGTTAAGTCATTTTGTATAATGGAATATGAATAAAGTAAGATACTTTCTACACTCATAACTAAATAATTAAATTAAAGGACCAAATGGGTGCAAATGGCTTGTTATAGCCGTGTGTTTGATGAGGATATTCTTGTTCCTTTAATTAGTGATGATGAAATAAATATTGAAGCATGATATTGTTGACCATGCATGAGACAAAAGTAAGAACTCCTCCTTCTTGCAAAGAGAGCCGACGGCTATGAAGATTCAATGTGTAGGAATTGTTTGTTTCAATGTGTAGTTAATGTATGTAAGGGATGACATACTCTTATTGATGAGTCAAAAGCAAACTAAAAGCTTGCAAGAATTTAAAAGTGCCGTCCCTTTGTGATATAAAGTAGAAATTGAATTGTTTTGTTCAATGTTGTGTAAGAAGCATTTATTTAGTGTAAGTGATGATGTATTACTAAGATGAGTCATAAAGTAAGTAAAGGCTTACAAAATTGTGGGTGTGTGCCGAGAGTACAATAAGATTTAAGTGTAAATTATTTTTATTCACTTAATTCATTTGTTAAGAGATAAGTAACATTAAATAGAACACCTCTCTTTCAAACACACAACATTACCGTGAGAAATTGAGAGGAAAAGAAGGAGAGTTCTTCTTTCATATCATCAAAACCTTGATATAAAATCCTTTACACTAAAAATCGACGCCGTTAAAAAGGTTACGTTTTTAACGAGCTTTGTCTATACGTTAAAATTTTCGAATTCTAACCGTTCGATTTTATTATATATGCTTATGTTCTCAATGTTAAAAATGTAAAGAATTATGCTATCATGTTTAGTGGTTTGCAAATAATTTTTTACTATGTTTAGAATGATCATATGTTATGTTTAATTACAAATTAATTATGTTACGAAATAAATATTGATGATCGAAAATGCTTAAGGATGAATTGTTAATGGATTTATGATATATGTTAATAGTTAAGCTCTTTGTGATTATTTGGAAAATTTTGGAGAACATATGTTATATATATATAAACTACCGAAAATGTTGTGGAAATAAAATATTGGTGTATAATTATTGTTTAAGTATAAAGAAGAAGAAAAATGAAAAACTATTTGAGGAAGTTAGGAAGAGTACCGTGAGCTTCATGAAGTTGAATTGTAATGTATACTTGTGCTATACTAAATGTAGAAGCATATTTTGGATCTATAGTAAATTTGAGGCTTGTGATTAATTCATTAGATTTTTTTTAATGATTTGTTTATATTGTTGAAAAATTTTTGAAAGATACTAGAGTTGGGATATTGATTAATAGATTGTAATTGTTGGATATTATGACATATAAGTAATGTAGATTGATAATTATGGGTGGTATGATTTAATAAGAATTTTAGAAAATTTTGCTATATAAAGAGCAATTGGCCGAGAGCTATAAGGATATAAGGGTGGTGTTCAAATTTTCCTATAGCTAATATTTATACATATTAGTGATACTATGATAATATAGTACAATATATGAATTTAGAAGAATTTTGGGAAGATGTTTGAAAACTTAAGCTTAAGGGCCGTGAGCTTAGAATGGTTATATTAAGGATTTAATTCTTAATATCAAGAAAATAATACATTATATGTCTAGAAATTATTTTAGACATATTAAGAATTTATGGAATTTTATAAACATAGTATACTATGTTTATGGCGAAACGTTATATTAAATAACGTTAGAAATGAAAAATAATGTTTAATGAATAATTTAATTAATATCTCAGAAAATATTAATAAAGTTTATCGATTTGCGTGAAAAATCGAGAATTAGGGTTTTATGAAAAGAAATCGATTGAAAATCGATTTATATGGAAATTAGATATTAAATATATGAATTATTGAGAATTTAATAAGAAAAGTCAAAATTGTTGACTTTTGAAATTTAACGAAAGAAATACGCTCGATAATACGCTAATACGTAAAACGACAATTTTATAAGAATATCTCAAGTGTGAGAAAAGATTTCATAATTGAAATCATTTTATTAAAAGACGTTATTACACGTCCAATGTTTAACCTAAATGGTTAATATGAGACTGTAAATCATATTACGTCTCTCTCGAAATACGAGAATTATTTTGTTAAAATACGCGTTGAAACGACGTATTAAGATTTGTTAAGGGATTCAAATTATTACTTTATAAGTTATCAAAGTTTATTAAACTTTGATATTCTCGAAAAAATGTGCCGACGCATCAAATCATTTTACGTAAAGGTTTGGACGTGGACGTGATCGTTGGCGTAGAACGAAATCGAATTAAGAAAGTCTCCAATCTAGGTGGGCTTTTCATTCTCCTCGAGGATAAAATGTTTATCAAATGTTTATTTACAATTCTCTCTGTTGAGAAATGATATTGAAATGATTACCTGCCCAAAGTGTTTATTATTTTATATATGATCCTATCAATAGAGTTGGTTCGCTAACAACATATTATGATGAATGTTAGGATAATGAGGAGAATGTTTATGAGATGAATTGTTTATGAGGAGGATGAGATGAAAGGTTTATGAGGAGGATGAGATGAAATGTTTATGAGGAGGATGGTATGAATTATTTATGAGGAGGATGGTATGATGACATGAGGAGGATGATGTGATGATATGAATGTTGTTGGTTCGCTACCAACGTGTGATTTTATAATGAGATTGATAGTTGTTGGCTCATCACCAACATATTATGATGTCATGATGATATGAAATGTTGTTGGTTCGCTACCAACGATGTCAAGTTATGATAACGTTATAAGAGAAATGATAAGGATCATACAGACAGAAAATATGTCTGGCCAGACAACTTTTTATAAATGAGAAAATGTTTTAGTAAGCACGAGTATTTCCACTAAAACCTCGTGTGTTACTGATGGGGCAGAGTAATTTAATGAAAATGTTTTTGGCATGAGTCCACTGAGTGCATTCTTGTACTCAGCCCTGCATATTTGTTTTTAAATGTGCAGATTGAGCTGGTGATGCGATGGAGCAGTGTTGAGCAATAGGAAAGTTGTCGCTGATAGTATACCTTGATGGTACATCGTCATATGTACACATCACATGTTTTCCGCTGCTAGATTACGAAGTCATTTGTACAATATGTTTAGTCGAAACTTGAACGATTGAAGTTTTAGAAATATCTCTGATATATGTCTCAAAACTTAGTACTTTATATTATAATTGTGTTTCTTAATTGCTCCAAAATAATACCCTCGCTAATCCATACTTAGGATTTAGGGGCTGTTACAAAGTGGTATCAGCAGCAGTTCGCTCTTTGAATCTAAAATCTCCTTTAAGGTTAAGTCTAGATTGAGTCACTAGACATCTAAAGGTCAGCTGACAATGCTCAACACTCCATCACATCAAGCTCAACTGAATGAGGTAAATGATTCCTTTTCAAAAGTTTTGAAATGAAAAGTTTAATGATGAAGAAGATTGAAATCATATTTTGAAAGTAAAGGTGAAGAAATGTACGAAAATGATATGAAATGAATGTTATTAAAAAGGATTGAGAATGGAGGTTGGAAATGAGGGTTGAAATGATGTTTTATGTTATGAGAAAATCTTGACACTGATATGTCCAAAGTAAAAAGTTGAATTCGTGGAATTCAATGAGAAATTTATTGTTATGAGCAGAGTTATGTTATTAATGTGTGAAGATGCTCAAAATGGACATTTATATGTCAAATATGTTATGTTGAATTTTGAAATTCAAAGAAATACATGCATAACGAACTATTGCTAGAATATTTGAAATGTTATTTCAAATCTTAAAGTTGATTATGATGATGGGTATGTAATCCCAAAAGAACGTAGACTGTTTAAGACGCATGATCCCTTTTGCAAAGAACATAGAAGGATGAATTATAAGGATTTTATTACATCTTGAGAACAAAAGCGAGATCGAAACGAGAATCTCGAATTGAAGGACGAGAAGAAAATATACGAGCAGAAATGGAAATATTTCAAAATGATGAATGTCACAATGCGATAAGTGACATGAGTATAGTCTTTACATTTTGGATGTTCGCGCGCGACCGAACTCCAAATTGACTATGACTTTTCGTTAAAAACGAAATAGAGATATGATTAAAGAATCAGTTAAGTTGAGTTTTGTGGTTTACATAGAATGATACACCACGAGATGGTAGAAATTTTGGAAGTAAATCGAGGAATTGGACTTTAATAGTATGAGTAAAGTTTGAGACGTATGGTGGTATATTGATAAATCTTACAACTTATGATGACCTATTACGAGTTATATAAGGTTCCAAATCCTATTCAATACCAATTTCTGTCATTGAGTTTAACTCTACGACCTAGTTCAAATTGAGAAATCACTGAGTTTCTCACTTTTCCAAAGAATTTTATAACCCAAAGATTTATAAATGTCCTTCTTTAAGCCAAACCTCAGTGACCGAGAAAATAATTGTGACGGTCCGCCACCCATATGACCAAAGAAATCTCAAGAGTCTTCATTCGGTCTTCGGACCCTAGATCCCAATTATTCAGCTCAAAGAACATATGGATTCAAATTGTAAAATTTGTTATCTCGATTATAATCCATATCTTTTGTAAGTTGAAATGATGAATTCTCTTCAATCTTTGAACCCAATAAGTATGATGAAGGGTGACTTACCTTGTCACCTAAGTGCGAATTAATAAAGTGATAAACATCAGTACGATGTAGGTCGACTTATGTTAGTCACCCAAAAGTTTCGATCAAGAAAGTGATTGACATCAAAAGTTATGATGTAAAGGATATCTCGTTGGGACGTGATATAGATATATTGTCCCCTATGATGCACATCTATGCAATGACCCTTGATGGGCTTTTCAGATATTGATAACAGTGAGGTTATATCTTCATGAGACTGTTATGATAATAAAGTTATGAATAAGATACTCTTTCGCATCGAATGCAAGAGTAAAGGTAAAGAAAAGTATATGATATCCATGGGATATAAATTCCCCTTAGTATGTCATAACGAGAGAGATTACAACTTATCTTTAAGATAGTTGTTTGTCCTTAAAACCTCATTAGTAGGTTGGACATGTTTAAAAGGAATGAAGATGCATGCAAGATATTCTTTTCAAAGAATATATATAAAGAAATGATAGCATCTCGTAAAATAAATCTCGCTTTATACCTCAATCAATGAGATTATGCTTGAGCATAATCGGTTCCAAGTAATAAAGACTTGGTTAAACAAACGATAATGAGATTGAGGAATAATAATCCTTGAGATTGAGTGAACGACTAGGATAGCCCTAGTATGTAAATCAAGTATGGAGAAAATATCTCCAAAGCCAAGACATGGTAATGAGATGCTTGGAGTTTAAGTTATGGTGTACAAATGTACTACCTTACCAAGCCGTATGACAATAATGACGGTTCTAATCCTGAATGTGAGAACCGAAGTATAATGAAAGTAATATTACTTTCAGACACCATGCTCAAGAAAAAGGAACAAAGGTCAAGAATAGCAGAAGAAATTACGAGCTATGCAATTATGAGATAGCTCGTGATATGATATAAGCTTCAGGAACATTATGACTTCGATAAGGAAGGAAATTCCTTTGAAGTAAAGAAGCGGATTAAGAAATAGATTCATTATTTGAAATGGATCTTAGTATTTCTAAGCAATTTTTGACATAAAATGCTCGTCTTGAGTGTCTTAGTAATTAACAAGTCTCTTGCTATATACCTCAACCCATATGATTATGCTTGAACGAAGTTGATTTTGAATATTTGAGACCTTGGTGAAACAAATGATAGTAAGCGTGAAAAGAGTGAATGGTTTTACTAAAGTTGTTTTATGATAAGATTGCATGAAGATCTATGCACTTGTAAATTGCGCTAAATGTTACGCGAATACTAATTACATCTTTGCAATATCAGAATGCCGCCTAGATGGGAACCTGAGCAAAGAGTTAGGGGAAGAGGTAGGGGAAGGGGCAGAGTCCCACAAAATGAAGAAGAAGAAGAAGAAATACAACCACCACCCCCACCTCCACCTGATCGTAGAATAGAGGAACTTTTCCTTAGGCAAAATCCGCCTATCTTTAATGGAAAAGAAAGTTCCGATGATGCAGAGCAATGGGTAAGAGCGGTAGAAAGGATTTTCGATTTTCTCCATTGTACAACACAAGAGCGACTGTCTTGTGTCACCTTCCAACTTATCGACCTCATGGATTTCGGTGGGAAGCCAGAAGGAAAACCATGACGCCGGAACAAATGGGCTATTTTACTTGGGAAGATTTCAAAAGAGAAATGTATGAGAAATACATCCCTAAGAGTTATAGGAAGAGAAATGAGAACGAGTTCTTTAATCTGAAGCAAGAACGAATGTCTGTGATAGAGTATGATCGCATCTTTTGCGATATGTCAAGATATGCTCCGCATCAAGTCGAGAAATTTCGATCCGTCTAAGGCATGAAATAAGGATGCCTCTTGCTAGTCATGGTGACTGACATATCATCAAGCTCTCACCGGCTTTAGATATTGAGGCAAAGAATGCTCAAGATAAATGACCCATACAAAGTCACATAATGCTAGTGACAAAGGCAAGAGGCAGTGGGAAGATAATTTCAATATCAACAACCGAGGAAATTTTGGCAATACAAGTAACAAAAGGCCATGGCAAGGGAACATGGCACCACAAGGCGTAGTAGGATTTTTCCTTGCTCGAAATGTCGACATCGCAGAGGTGCATGCCTAGCAGTGTAGTGGCAATTGCTTTAAATGTGGTGTAAAGGGCCATTATGCATATGATTGCCCAGAAATGCGCCAAGGAGAAACGATAAGGCCAAACCAACCACTTAGGGCTATACAATATCAGCCCCAATATCCGCGATAAAGAAGAACGATTTACAATCGCCATGGCAAAAATAATGATACCAACAAAGACAGTACCCGTCACCAGAATCGACACAAAGCTAGAGTGTGCTCTACACCAAAGGCAAATTTCCAAATGAGGAGTACGATTCGACGAAGGCCACTCGAGATATAAAACCTATAATAATATGAGACTTATATGTAGATAATGGATTATGTTGAAAACGGTATGGTTAGAATGTGTAAAATAAACGAGTTGAAATATTTTGAATATGTTAAAAGGTGTCAAAATTTTGGATGTAAAAGAACTAGACGCTTTGTAAGCAATGGCTTTGATAGACCGACCTCGATTTAATGTATGGAAAGTCCTCATTGAGGCATTTTGATAAGATATATTATATGGTTTTTAAAGAAAGGTATCTGAGGTATAAAAACGAATTGTTCCGAATAAGATATGGCCACTATGAGATAATAGTTATGCCATTCGGACTAACTAAAGTACCAGCCACAAGTAATGAACCTCAAAATCGAGTGTTCCACACGCATTTAGACAATTTTGTCTTAATCCTTATGAATAAGGTTCTTATCCATACGAAGAATGAGAAAGAACATAAAGAACATCGGAGGACTGTCTTACGGACATCTAGAGCCAAACAGATCTTGTCAGGTATAGTAAATGTGAAGTTCGGCTTAAAGAAGCAACATTCCTCAGACACAACGTGTTTTCAGTAGGAATCAAAGTGGGTATGGTAAAGTTGAAGCAATGTAAGAATGGAAGTCGTCAATGACCAAAAAGGGATAAATTTTACATGGACCAATAAATGAGAGGCCATGTATTAATATGATAAATAATAGCTTACGCATCACGATGACTTAGACCTCACGATTGGAATTACCCAACTCATGACTTGAAATAGCAACAGTAGTACGTACCAAAATTTTGGAGACATTTCCTATATGGAATAAATTGTGAGATCTTCACAAACCATAAAAGTTTGAATTATTTCTTCGAACAAGAGACTTAAAAACGAGATAGAAAAGATGGCTCGAATCAGTAAAAGATTCCAATTATGATATAAATTGCTACCTAAGGAAGGTTAATGTAGAATCTAATGCCCTAGGTCGTGAAAACTTGGGTTGTTACGATGTACCTCTATAAGAGAAGGAAAATCATTAAAGAATTAAGGAAAACGAAGGTAGAAATAGTCAAGATGCTAAGATCAATCATGAGCCAGATTCGCCACACTTATGATTACGCCGATTCGAGAAAATGAGGTAAAGAAAATAATAAAGGAAAGATGAAAGATTTGAAAGAATACGAGCTAAGGAGAAGAACGAAGGGTCAAGGATTTTAAAGAAGCGCTTTAAAATGTCATATTGTTTAAGGAAGGTTATACATTTCAAGCAATGATAAGCTTAGAAATGAAATCATGAATGAAGCTCATGATATTCTCGTACGGCCTTACCAGCAACATTAAGATATATTACGATTTACTGAAATGAGATATAACCATATTGTTGAGCAAAGGTCTCGATTACCAACAAGAGAAGGAATTGTATCGATGGCCTTATAAAAGGTTATAATCTCTATAGATACACGAATAAAAATGGAATAACATAGCAATGAATTTTATGACGGGTTTTGCCAAATTCATAAAGAAGTAACACCACTATATGGGTAGTAGTAGATTGATTCACCAAATATGTTCATATGTTTCTATTCAGATGACTTATGAATATGATAAGTTAGCTCAGTCGTACACAAAGAAAATCGTATCCTTACAGGGAGTACCAAAAACCTATCACTTCAGATAGAGACTCCAAGATACCCCTAGTTTTTGAACTAGCTCATCAAAGAGGAATTAGACACAAGATTGAACCTTAACGTAGATGTCCACTCACGGAAAATATGGACGCTTATGATACGATGAGAATGTAAATGTTAAATCGAGTGCAAGTCGGAATGTGTTGTACCACTTGTTAAGTTCACGTACGACCATAGCTGTTAAGCAACGATCAATATAGCCTTATGGGGCATTACGTGGAAAGAAGTTTTGACCACCACTTTATCGTAATAAAGTAGGTGAGAGAAAGTATAAGGTCCTGGCAATGTAAATGAAATGATTAAGATATCTGCCAAATAAGGCAAAGGATAAGAAAAGCTCGTGACGTACAAAAATCTTACACGATACGCCAGAGACTGAATCGCATTTTATGCGTAAATAAGTTTCACAAGATTTCTCCATCGAGGGAAATTGTAGAGTTCGATACAAGGAATGTTTAGATCACGCTTTATAGGACCTTACGAGATCCTAATAATGATAGCCTAGTAGCCTATAGATTAATACTTCCACCCAATTTCGGGAATGTAAGAAATGTTTTCCACGTGTCACAATTAAGGAAATACAAAAATGACCCAAAATACGTGATCTGCCATAATGACGTGATCTTTAACTCGATGAGTTGTGATGAAAATCTCGACTATTTTGATCGACGATTCAATGATTAAAGAATCAAGTTCAAGGTCTTTAATGAAAGTCCAATGGGAAACCATGGACAAAAGGAAATCACGTGGAACGCTTAAAGATGATGTGAAAGAAAGATACCGAACTTTTGAGGTATGCAAATTTCGGGACTAAATTTCTTTAAAGAAAGTGGAATGTAATACCCGATTTATTAAAAGCCTAATTACGATAATTAATTTCGTAAATTAAGGTTTTGTTATGATAATTGAATTAATAGATTATCGAATAATGATTTTGATTAATTACAGGATAATAAATTCCTATGTTTTATTCACTAATGATTGTGAATTGAGGAATACGATTATATAACGATTTAGCAATATTATTTTAACGTCGATCAGATATCGATAGTTAAAATTTCGTAATATTTTCTAAGTGTTAAAGCTTAGAATTAAATTCCATTATAAATGGAATGATTTTAATAAAGTGATTACGACCATTTTGAGAATAGTCGATAATTAACGTTGAGACGCTTCAAACGTTAACGCTTAGAGATTAATAGAAAAATGAGATTTATGATCAAGGAATTGTAATATTTAAATTCCTATGATTATTATATGTAATTAGAGTATTGTTTAAGGAATTAAGGATTAATTATTGAACAATGCACTAATTTTCGAAAACCCTAATTCGAAAATTAGGGTTTTCTTACACGAAATGATACCAATAATTTTTCCTATGATATAATTTATCATCTAAGACATATGTTACGATATATATATATATATATATATATATATATATAAATGTCATGAAAAATCAAAAGATAGCACCAAGGATTGAAAGTGCCGTGTGTATTAAATAATTATCAAAGAAATTGAAAGTCTTTGAACCAATTGCTTGTTGCGTCATTTTGTATAATGGAATATGAATAAAGTAAGATACTTTCTACACTCATAACTAAATAATTAAATTAAAGGACCAAATGGGTGCAAATGGCTTGTTATAGCCGTGTGTTTGATGAGGATATTCTTGTTCCTTTAATTAGTGATGATGAAATAAATATTGAAGCATGATATTGTTGACCATGCATGAGACAAAAAGAAGTAACTCCTCCTTCTCTTGCAAAGAGAGCCGACGGCTATGAAGATTCAAAGTGTAGGAATTGTTTGTTTCAATGTAGTTAATGTATGTAAGGGATGACATACTCTTATCGACGAAAGTTAAAAGCAAACTAAAAGCTTGCAAGAATTTAAAAGTGTCATTCCTTTGTGATATAAAGTAGAAATTGAATTGTTTTGTTCAATGTTGTGTAAGAAGCATTTATTTAGTGTAAGTGATGATGTATTACTAAGATGAGTCATAAAGTAAGTAAAGGCTTACAAAATTGTGGGTGTGTGCCGAGAGTACAATAAGATTTAAGTGTAAATTATTTTTATTCACTTAATTCATTTGTTAAGAGATAAGTAACATTAAATAGAACACCTCTCTCTTTCAAACACACAACATTACCGTGAGAAATGGAGAGGAAAAAGAAGGAGAGTTCTTCTTTTCATATCATCAAAACCTTGATATAAAATCCTTTACACTAAAAATCGACGCCAGTAAAAAGGTTACGTTTTTAACGAGCTTTGTCTATACGTTAAAATTTTCGAATTCTAACCGTTCGATTTTATTATATATGCTTATGTTCTCAATGTTAAAAATGTAAAGAATTATGCTATCTTGTTTAGTGGTTTGCAAATAATTTTTTACTATGTTTAGAATGATCATATGTTATGTTTAATTACAAATTAATTATGTTACGAAATAAATATTGATGATCGAAAATGCTTAAGGATGAATTGTTAATGGATTTATGATATATGTTAATAGTTAAGCTCTTTGTGATTATTTGGAAAATTTTGGAGATCATATGTTATATATATATAAACTACCGAAAATGTTGTGGAAATAAAATATTGGTGTATAATTATTGTTTAAGTATAAAGAAGAAGAAAATGAAAACTATTTGAGGAAGTTAGGAAGAGTACCGTGAGCTTCATGAAGTTGAATTGTAATGTATACTTGTGCTATACTAAATGTAGAAGCATATTTTGGATCTATAGTAAATTTGAGGCTTGTGATTAATTCATTAGATTTTTTTTAATGATTTGTTTATATTGTTGGAAAATTTTCGAAAGATACTAGAGTTGGGATATTGATTAATAGGTTGTAATTGTTGGATATTATGACATATAAGTAATGTAGATTGATAATTATGGGTTGTATGATTTAATAAGAATTTTAGAAAAATTTTGCTATATAAAGAGCAATTGGCCGAGAGCTATAAGGATATAAGGGTGGTGTTCAAATTTTCCTATAGCTAATATTAATACATATTAGTGATACTATGATAATATAGTACACTATATGAATTTAGAAGAATTTTTGGAAGATGTTTGAAAACTTAAGCTTAAGGGCCGTGAGTTTAGAATGGTTATATTAAGGATTTAATTCCTTAATATCAAGAAAAATAATACATTATATGTCTAGAAATTATTTTAGACATATTAAGAATTTATGGAATTTTATAAACATAGTATACTATGTTTATGGCGAAACGTTATATTAAATAACGTTAGAAATGAAAAATAATTTTAATGAATAAGTTAATTAATGTCTCAGAAAATATTAATAAAGTTTATCGATTTGCGTGAAAATCAAGAATTAGGGTTTTATGTAAAGAAATCGATTGAAAATCGATTTATATGGAAATTAGATATTAAATATATGAATTATTGAGAATTTAATAAGAAAAGTCAAAATTGTTGACTTTTGAAATTTAATGAAAGAAATACGCTCGATAAATACGCTAATACGTAAAACGATTACTTTATAAGAATATCTCAGTGTGAGAAAAGATTTCATAATTGAAATCATTTTATTAAAAGACGTTATTACACGTCCAATGTTTAACCTAAATGGTTAATATGAGACTGTAAATCATATTACGTCTCTCTCGAAATACGAGAATTATTTTATTAAAATACGCGTTGAAACGGCGTATTAAGATTTGTTAAGGGATTCGAATTATTACTTTATAAGTTATCAAAGTTTATTAAACTTTGATATTCTCGAAAAATATGCCGACGTACTGAAATCGTTTTTACGTAAAGGTTTGGACGCGGACGTGATCGTTGGCGTAGAACAAAATCGAATTAAGAAAGTCTCCAATCCAGGTGGGCTTTTCATTCTCCTCGAGGATAAAATGTTTATCAAATGTTTATTTACAATGCTCTCTGTTGAGAAATGATATTGAAATGATTACCTGCCCAAAGTGTTTATGATTTTATGTATGATCCTATCAATAGAGTTGGTTCGCTACCAACATATTATGATGAATGTTATGATAATGAGGAGAATGTTTATGAGATGAATTGTTTATGAGGAGGATGAGATGAAAGGTTTATGAGGAGGATGAGATGAAATGTTTATGAGGAGGATGGTATGAATTATTTATGAGGAGGATGGTATGATGTATTATGAGGAGGATGATGTGATGATATGAATGTTGTTGGTTCGCTACCAACGTGTGATTTTATAATGAGATTGATAGTTGTTGGCTCATCACCAACATATTATGATGTCATGATGATATGAAATGTTGTTGGTTCGCTACCAACGTATGTTGAAGTTATGATAACGTTATAAGAGAAATGATAAGGATCATACGCATGTAAAATATATCCGCCGCATAACTTTTATAAATGAGAAAATGTTTTGGTAAGCACGAGTATTTCCACTAAAACCTTGTGTGTTATTGATGGGGCGAGTAATTTAATGAAATTTTTTCGCATGAGTCCACCGAGTGCATTCTTGTACTCACCGCATATTTGTTTTAAATGTGCGATTGAGTCAGTGATCCCTTTTGCAAAGAACATAGAAGGATGAATTATAAGGATTTTATTACATCTTGAGAACAAAAGCGAGATCGAAACGAGAATCTCCAAAGTACGGATTAACGATGAATCACACTAATGACGGGATTAACAACAAGAATAAACACTAATTATGGAACTGCAAGTATATAATAGACAAATTCTCGTAAACTTCATATCATTTAATGTGACACATATATCGTATATACGAAATCGGATCATTTAGACTCTTGACTAAAGGGTTCAACTCAAACATAACCTATATAACTCAAGAATGAAAGACATGTGATTACACATATGACGATATGTAATCAAGGCTATACTTATCAACGACGTAAGACTCCAACCGCTCAACACTTCAACATCCAACATCAATCGCTCAACCCGCACATTTAAAACAAATATGCAGGCTAAGTACAAGAATGCACTTAGTGGGCTCATGCCAAAACATTTTCTTTAAATTACACCGCCCTAAGTAAGTAAGACACGAGGTTTTAGTTGAAAATGCCGTGCTTACTAAAACATTTTCTCATTTTTCAAAAGTCGTCGCCGCATATATTTTTGTCTGTATGATCCATATCGCATAATAGTAATATCATAACATCATCACATAACGTCATCACATAACATCATCACATGTTGGTAGCGAACCAACAACTTTCAATATCATCATGCCACCAACTCCACATATAGTACGACATCACATCGATCATCATACGCTGGTAGCGAACCAACAACTTTCAATATCATCATTCCAACCTCTTCACATGTAATATGATATCACATCGATCATCATACGCTGGTAGCGAACCAACAACTTTCACTATCATCATTCCAACCATCACCACAAATAATCAATATCATCATTCCAACCATCACCACAACTTTCATATCATCATTCCAACCATCACCACAAATAATAATATCATCATATCGATCAATCCTAGCTGTATAATCCTTCCCGCTAGATCCAATATCGCTTTCATAGTCGGCTCGCCCAACAACTCGATAGATCATACATAAAAACATAAACACTTTGGGTGTAATCATCATTTCTCAACCGAAAGCTTGTAAATAAATACTTTGATTTGGCAAAATAAATAAAAGGGTTTTCGAATAAAGCCCACCGGCACGTAGCTTTTCAATAACGCCCTTTCTAAGTCGAAAGCTCAAGTCCACGTCCCACCTTAACGTAAGAACTATTTTAGTACGCTGATCACGCTCGAGAGAGACGAACATAGTCTATAACGCTCTACGTGTCAAATAAGGCTAACGCCGGACTTATTTCGACGCTTCCTAATCAATTAATGTCGATTATGAATTTTCTCAATTTATAAGAGATATTCTACCTTTTAATATATAATGTACGCTTTAATGTACTTACGTAACGTAAGTTACATTGTTACTAAACGCACTACGCCACATAGATCACGACATCGAATTACGTGCCTTTCGACCTTGGTCAACGTTTTTGGTCAACAATTTTGACCAAGTCAACCTTTAGTCAACAATTTTGACTTTAGTCAACTCAAAGTCAACATTTCGACTTTTTCAATTTCTTATGTAATTTTCGATTTTAATGTACAATTTTGTTCCAAAATTCCTATAAAATCATACTATGTCTAAAACATTATTTTAGATCATATTATGTAATTATACTTGATAAAATAAATTTATAACATTAATATACATAAGGTATGGTTTTCGTCAACATAATTCATCAACTAAACATTTTTCAAAAATTCCAATAAATTCATATAACACTTAATCACCCTTAACTATCCTTATTATAACATAATTGTTATTTATTATGAACTATTGAATTTAATTTACCTAAGTCATATTTCAAAATTTTCGACTTAGGTCCAAATAATTTTATAAATTCCAATAAATTCCTACAACCATATATTATGAATCTACATCATCAATATGATATGATAACACTTAAATATGGATCATATCTCAATATCATATCATATATTATAATTTTCAAATTCATGAACTTAGGTACTAAAGTTTTCCAAAAATTCTATATAAATTCATATAAGCTTATTTAATACCCTAGATTATTATTTCATGCTCAAATCAACAATTAAAAATCATAATCATCATCATATGGTTCCCTCAAGTTTTCGGTCCAAAATATAAATTTAATATCATGCTTGATTTTGTGATATAATTATAATACATGCTTAATAACCTCATATAAACATAATATCTAAACATATTAGCATAGGTTTCATAATTTTCGAAAATTACATAAATAAACTAAGCTTATAACATGAATTCTAACGGACGAAAATCGAAAATTCTAGCATGTATACGTAGCTCGTAAGAAATCTAACCTTTTAATCGGAGTCGATTTAATCGGCGAAGGTTTATTTGTCTAAGGTTTGGGATCAAACTTGGATAAACACTCTCCCAAATTTTTCCTCCAATTTTCGGTACTAGGGGTACTAAAATGGAAGAATGAAATGCTCACCTTATATTTATAGAATTTCTCCACTTGTAGTGTAATTATTACATGATAAGATAAACATACCACTTGCTTAATTTGGTCCAACTTTTCGGCCAACATGGTGTACTAGGGATAGGATTTTTATTTTTATCATATCCTACCTCATTATGATACCTTATCTCATAATTGCCCACTTGGTAATTGATAAAGACAAATTTCTCTTTTTATTCCTTCTTAATTCACGGCAATTATAAGTAATAGGTAAGAAAATTTTCATTCTATAATTTTTTTTTTATGTTCACGGCACCTCCCCATTATATGTAATGCTTTTAGTTGTTTTAGTACTACTATATATTAATATATTCCAACTAATATCACATGATAGGGAATTTCTACATTTTACACTTTATATATATAGTGTTCGGCCATTTCCTATTGTAAAGGAATAAATTCTATTTTTATACTATCATATACTATAATATTAATTGAGGATAATGTCATATTTGAATAGTCAAAAATAAACACAAGATATTTATTTATGTTCACATTTAATTGTCAACATTTTCAACTACTAGCAAACAAATCCATAGTTACTTGTTCAAAATGGTAACTACCATCACCTTATCTCTTAATAATATCTTATAACATAATAATAACATAGCATTAATTAAAGGATGACATTTTATTCTTTTTCACACCACAAAGTCCATATTTTCGGCTCCCTCATTACAAGTGGACTCCCACTTGTGCAATTTGCTAATACACCTTATATTATAAAATAATAATGTCTCACTATAATAATTATTGCATAGCATTATCAAAAGGATATGAATTTTATTTATTAATACCTAGAAGTGCTAATTTTCGGCACTTATATACAATAAATGTTACACATTTTATTTTTTTGCAATTAATAGCTATGTGACATAATATATGTCCCAGATAATAAATTAAATCATAGGAAAAATTATTAAAATTATCCTATGTCACAATTTACTATTTTCGAAAAATAGGAAACAATTATTCAACAATTGTTCCTTAATTTCTCTAGATTATTTTAATGCTACATTATATAAAAATAATATTCTTATATCATAAAATAATCATAGGAATTTAAATTTTATAATTCTGTGATCATTTGGCTGAGTTATCGACTCATCTCTAAAACCGACGTTGAAACGCCTCAATATTCTCATAGGCTAATTATCTCTAAACGCTTAAAATAAAGTTGTAACAACTTTACTTATTCCTATAATAATAGGAATTTCAATTTAAGCTTAACCGCTTAATAATATCGTAAGACGAATCGAATTTTTTCGACGTTAGAATATTACGCTCGAAAGAATATCGAAATTATATTCCTTAATTCACTAAGTATCGTGAATATCACACGTAAATTATCCAATTATGTTCACCAAAATTAAGCGTTGATCGATTAAGATTTTAATTATCGAGGTTAAAACCCTAATTACGATTTATATTATCGTAATTAAGCATTAAAATTACGGATATTACATTCTACCCCTTAAAATAAATTTCGCCCTCGAATTTGCATACCGTAGAAAAGTACGGTTATCTTTGCACTATAACAATCTCAAGTTTCCACGTAACTTTCTTTTGTCCATGGTCTCCATCGACTTTCACCAACGCGTAAGCTTCTTTCTTAACCGTTGAATCTAACGATTAAACAATCATGATTCTTTCTCATAACTCATCTCTTGATTCAAGAATAACGTCATCATGATGGTCATGTTTTGGACCATAACGTACTCTCTTTAACCGTAACACGTGGAAAACATTCGCATATTCTCCAAACTTGGTGGAAATACCAATCTATAGGCTACTAGGCCTTATTATTTCTAGGATCTCACAAGGTCCTATAAAACGTAATCTCAACTTTCTTTTTCTCCAACATAGAAATTCTTTCAATGGAGAACTTTAATACACTTTATCTCTCAGATTCAAGATGCAGCTCATATCTACGCATATCGCAGTAAGACTTTTGCCTACCATGAGCTTTTTCTTTCATTGCCTAATTCGCAAACATCTTAATCATTTCTTTCACGTAATCGGCTTTAAAACTTTCCTCTTATTTTTTTTTTATCTCAATAAAGAGATGATCGATACTTTCTTTTATACTATGCCTCACATGGGCTATGTTGCTCGACAGTTATTGTCGTAGGTAAACTTAATAAGTGGAAAAGTACGTTTCCAACTTGTACGTCAATTCTTTCTTTTCTAAGCCAATTCATATTCTAAAGATAACCTCAAAATCTTTATACGATGCGAGACGTACGATTTTCTTAGTAAACAACCGGGTTAACTCATTAGACCCAGAAGTAGCCTAAATAGGCATGAACTGAACATATTTGGTAAGTCGATATACTACTACCATATAGCAGTGTTATATTTTGACTTTGGAAATCCTATCTCAAAATCCATTGTTACGTCATCCCATAGGATCGTTGATACTATGCCTTCATTTACAGGCAATTGAGACGATGTTCGACAATTTCTATCTTCATTCTTTTAAACTTTTTAAGGAGTTTTTCCTTTTCTGCAAGGATTTATCATCACTTAGACTGATCTTTACAGCATAGAGCATTAGTTACTATATTACTCTTTCACAGGTGATAATTTATATCGCCTTCGTAATCTTTTCTAGTTCAAGCAATCTTTTCCATTTCATCTCCAAGTCTCTTTGCTCGGAAAAGTATTTTAAACTCCTATGATCTATGAAGATCTCATATCTTACTTTATGGAGGTGATGTTCTCAAAATCTTAACTCGCTTTACTGCTGCTAGTTCTAAGTCGTTGTGATGAATAGCTTATTATCTTCCTCACATCAAGACGCTGCATCACATTTATTAGTCCATGTAAATTTAATTTCTCTTTGGGATAGTCGTGTCATTAGCCTTGCTATCTTAGAGAGTCTTCAATAAATTTTCGATAGCACCAATAATCCCATGAAACCTTTGTTCTCATTTGGGTCGTTGATTGCTTCTATCCTCGTATTGCTTTTAACTTCCGTCGATCCATATGGATTCCTTCTAAAGACACAAGATGTCTAAGGAATATTACCCTTCAAGTCGAATTTAGCTTAAATAGTCTTGAAAATTTATTCGACTTTAATGTCTCGCAAGAATGGTTCTTAAGAGTTCTTTATACTCTTTCTTTACCCTTCGATTAGATGGGAATATCATCTATGATGTTTTAAGATAATTTATCTTAGTAGGCGCGAACACTCGATTTTGAGGTTCATAGCATGGCTAGCGCATTAGTTGGTCCGAATAGCATAACTATAATTCATAGTAGCCACCTCTTGTTCGGAAAGCCATTTTGGGTACATTGTTAGCTCGTGCCTTAAACTGATTATAGTCCAATTGAGATCGGTTCTCGTGACTACTCTTGTTCTTTTCCACCGACCGAATACTCGCTTATCCTTGGTAATGGATTATTAATTCTCGATAATCTATATACTTTCTTAATGGGCTATCTTTCTTCTTCGACAAGCAAGTCGGGTGTTTCTTAAGGTGATACACTAGTTCGATGAAACTTAGATTTTATAGCTTTTAAACGTGAATCTTTATCTTTTCACTTTCCTTGAATCCATTTGATAAAGGTACTTTTAACTTGGTTTAATAATGGTTCTAACTTGATAGTAGAATTCTAGCCGCTTATCGTGGGTAATCTTGCTAAGTTGTCGTGGTATCTCTAGAAATTCTCAAAATTTTCACATCCTCTACCTTCATTTCCGCTATCCATCCTTTGCTTAGATAAATAGGGAATGCTCGACATCCCTTCTTGTTTAATAATTCCTTATTTGTAGTGTGGGTATGGTTGGAATTTCCTTCCCATGTGGATTCCATAGAAATTGTAATTTCTTATCCTGAGAAATGGAACGAAATTTCCTTTTCCTAGTACAGATTGTGGAATGGTTTTCACTAATCAATTCTTTCTTAGGATTATCTCTATGTCTCATATAGGTACTATGTTCAAGTTCTTTATTAAAGTCTTAAGTGATTCTAAGTTCAATTCTAAGTTCGAGTAAATACGTATGGCGACCATGATCCTTCTTTAAGTGAAGAGATTCT